>BLSH010117507.1:284946-309066 GCA_018402905.1 Glandirana rugosa | reverse complement strand
TCTTTTCAGTCTGTTTGATATTTTAAAGTGAGCTTGATGTCACTTTAAATGACCAAACTGACAGTCAACATGGAAATCAGAGTTTTAGAGATGCCTGCATGTTTTGTAAAATACTTCTCCGAGGTCACTTTGTTTTGCCAATACCAAGTTTGGTTCCCAAACTCAAATTCAAATTGGACCTCTTTTGACTCCCACACCTCAATGTTGGTGAGTGAGGCAGTCCATCATAGTTATGGGCAGGTATTTTACATTTTTTGCCTGTCTTTCCTTCTACTTTAAGCAAGTGACTACAAGTCCACTTCAGTCATTCAGCTGAATACTAGTTTCAAAAGCTTTTAGAGCATATGTCCAGCCAAATCTTTTTTTTTTTTTTTTTAGTTTTGTATAGAGGGAAAAGGGCTTAGAACTTTATTGTAAAAGTGATGAAAAATGCTCCAAATTCATATACCTGTTTAGAATTTGCATTCGGCTCATGTTGGACCGCTTTTAGAATGCGTGCAAGACACTTACACAAAATCTGTCTGAGTCAGTTTGTCTCTCTGTACACCAAAAGAGAGTTGGTCTTAATTAGCTCCACTTTTACATTTGGCACATTCATTGCAACACAATGTAAATGTGGTACATTCAGTGCTACATGATGTAAAAGTGGTGCATTTTAGAACTACCTGAATTGCTGTTAGAACCAAAAGTGACACAAAGGGGTTGATTTACTAAAACCAGAGAGTGCAAAATTTGGTGCAGCTCTGCATGGTAGCCAATCAGCTTCTAACCGCAGCTTGTTAAATTAAGCTTTCACAATGAAACCTGGAAGCTGATTGGTTTCTATGCAGAGCTGCACCGGATTGGGCACTCTCTAGTTTTAGTAAATCAACCCCAAATGCTTCATGAATTTGGTGCAATACATTAAAGCGGTAGTAAACCCTAAAAGCTGTTTTTACCTACAGGTAAGCCTATAATAAGGCTTACCTGTAGGTAAAAAGAATATCTCCTAAACCTGCATGGTTTAGGAGATATTCGCCCTGCATGCAGCCAGCAACTCAGAGCTGGCTGCCGGAGCGAAGAGCGCCGGAGCCGCGTACCCGGAAGAAAGAAGAGGACCTTAGCGCTGACCGACTCGGGCATCGGGGGCCTCGTTCTAAGGTAAGTATTTCATAATATGCTAGTATGCGATACATACTAACATATTATGCTATTGTCTTGCAGGATTTTTTTTTATTTATTTTTTTGTCAGCGGGTTTACTACCGCTTTAACTAGACGCCTGAAAATATCCACAGCAGCTTTAATGAATTCCACAATTGTTTTTAGTCCAATACATTTTTGAGTTTTTAACATTTTGTCACAAACATCTTGAAATGGTTGTAAAGGTAAATGTTTTTTTACCTTCATGAATTCTATGCGTTATGGTTAAAAAAAAACCCTTCCAGTTGCTGTTCTCCTGCCCCCTTCCCTAAATCCTTTAACTGAGTCTTTTATCGATCCAGGGCTGTGCCCAGCTTCAGTTCTTCTCTCTCTCCTCTCCCTGCATTCAAAAGCTTGGCTAAGAGCTGCAGGAGCCATTGGCAATCAAATCCTGTTAAGAGGACACACACAGCCTGGCTGGGGAGCAAGCCCGAACATCTGCCTCTCTAGCAAGCACCTTGCTTTGGGGGCATACACAGAAGAGGAGGAGGAGTCGAGAGCGATGGTGGGGGACACCAGAAGAGGAGGGTCAAGGCCACTCTGTGCAAGGCCTTGAACAGAGAAGGTTAGTATAAGGCCTCATACACACGGGCGTATCTAAAAAAATAAACAAAACGTCGGGTCCGACGTCAAGGAAAAAAAGTCGACGTTTTTCGGCGTTGTGCATTGGCGTTTTTGAGCGTTAGTGAGCGTCGGCGTCAATGGGCGTTTTTTAAAAAAAATCAGCCCTCTGCTATTTTTCAACCTAAAAACGTTGGCGTCAAAAAACGCCGGTACAATATTAGGTGGCGTTTGTTGGCGTTTTGTGGCGTCGGCGTCAAAAAACGTCAAAACGTTACAGCCTCAGAACGCGATGGCCATGGGTTCTACTTTCTGCTCACTAACGCCGACGCCACCTACAGCTCAAAAACGTCGACGTTTTTATGGGGCCATTGACTAACATGGAGAGCTGCAAAAAACGCCAGAAAATGCCGGCGTCAAAAAACGTCCCTGTGTATGAGTCCTTACATGCTTTTTTTTTTTTTACAGAAAAGAGCCTTTAGAACTGCTTTAACCACTTCCCTACCGCCGTATGGAGAACGACGGCCGGGAAGTGGTTGAGTTATCCTAACTGGGCGTCATATGACGTCCAGCAGGATAACATGCCGGCGCGCGCCCGCAGCGCCGTGCAAGCACGGCGATTGGTGATGTGGTGTGCCAGTATGATACACCGCATCTCTGATCTAGGTAATGGGCTTCTGTCAGAAGCTCATTACCATGTGATCAGCCGTGATTCACAGTGTAAACAGGAAAAGCCGTAGATCAGCTTTTCCTTAACCACTTACCCACCGAAGTCCTTTTTTACATTTGTTGGTTACAGAAAATTACTAAGAAGCCCCAAACATTATATATATTTTTTTCAAACACCCTAGAGAATAAAATGGCGATCGTTGCAATACTTTTTGTCACACGGTATTTGCGCAGCGGTCTTTCATGGGCCGTCAAACCAAGCCTAAGGACCCAGAAAGCCCATGTCCATTTCTAAAAGAAGGACATTTGTGAACCAGAGGACCAGGTAATGGAGTTGGACATTCTGTATACTGTTAGCAGATTTTGCAATTCTTTGCCTGAAAGGTTGCCTACTTGTGGGAGTTGTGCCTGTCTACCTCCATGGCAATCATATCACAGATATAACTGCTTCATCACTTTGTGAAAATGTGTTTTTAACATTTGTCCTGGACGCTTTAAGTATCTGTTAATGGAGGTTGTGTAGCAGCCATGGTGACTGTTAGTTACTATAATTTCCCTCAGTATATTTTACATGTTATTTCATGTGACTCAAACTCGATTAGCTCTTCATTAAGCTTGGATGTGACTTTTATGTGTAGAGCTCTGTCAAAAGAAGTACTTTGTCTCCCTATTGTTTTTCTTGCCAAATCTCCCCATCATTAACTGTCAAACTACGCACCAGCTGATGCCAAACTTGCAGGAAAGTGCAGGTGTTGAGATCTGGATTGAACACTATGCTGGGAACCAGGAAGCTTGTCATTGTCCTTAAGGACAATGAGGGGAATTCATCAAAGCTTTTTCTTCATCCCATTTCAATTCACATTCCCTACTATAGCTTTATGTAAAATATGCCTTTTACAACTAAACGATCTGTGGCAACTTTTACGTTGACATTTCTATTCTGTGGGAAACCACCACAGCATTAAAGGAGATCTCCAAGAATGCATTTTTATTTTTAGATTCTCTTTCCTCTTTTGCTATAAGAAAACTAGAGTTGCACTGATACTAGGTTTTTATCAGCAAGTATGAGTCCCGATACTTTCGGTCAAGTACTTGCTGTTAGAATTGCGTGGGATTTGAACAGGAATACGGTGAAATTCCTGTCCGAAATGCATGCGTTTTCCCCCACTGCTGCTGTGTATGTATGGAAAGGGAAAAGTAACTAACATCTACTGTGCAGTTTATTAAAAATGTTAGAACTCACGGTACATATCTGGCCAAATGCAAAATCTTCATAGCTGTCCCGGTCCCACCGATGATAGCAAATCACAAAGGTACTCACAGGGCTGGAGGAGAATTTGCATGACCCCATGGGTATAAGGGTGGAAGTGATGTCAGCTTGGAGGTGGAATGCCTCTACATCACTTTCAGCCCTGTGAGCACCTCCAGTGGCTGTGATTTGCTATCATCGGCGGGACCAGGACACCTTTGAAGTTTTAGCATTTGGCCAGATATGTACTGTGAGTTTTAACATTTTTGATAAACTGCCCTCGAGATGCCGATTTTCCCTTTCTATACATATATAGCCACCACATTCCTGTTCAGTGATGCAAATCGCACCGTACAGTATCAGTTTCAGTATCGGGAGCATTTGCACGAGTACTGATACTTGCGCAAATGCTTGGTGTCAGCACAGATACCAATACTGGTATTGGTGCAACTCTAAAGGGAACAATTGCCTTGTCTACTTACCCTCTCCTCAGTCCAGTACTGTCCCCAACGTACTAATTAGTCCACAACCTGCAGTCCTCTACGGGCAAAATGACACTCGTATCACATAATTGACAGTTCACGCTATTTCACTCTTGCAGAATGCCGAGCTGTTAGAGAGAGCTGACTACGCATGCGTTAATAGAAAGCAAAGCCAATGCTCATTTGTGACTTTCTGAGTCTGTGCATCCAACATTCAGTTTCTGCCATCTGCAGGATGCAGGGTGGGGGGCAGTGAAATGAACAACTGAAAAAGTAAGCATTCTTTTCTAAACGGAGTACCGCCTCTTAATGTCCTGAGGATGCTATAGTGCTTGGAAATGTGTTTGGCAAAAGTAAGTTTACTAACCCTTTATTTAGCTTATATTTCACATTTTCTGGCTCCTACCTCCTTCAGTGTAATGCTAATGATATGTTTAACTAAAACTATTGTATTTTAAATGGCATACTTATTTTTAGACCCAGTGGTGTTATGACCGCCATCTCTGTGCATCGCAATGCAATGCAGGCAGATCATATCGGATGATGGGGGGGGGGGTTGGCAAGGTGGTGTACTTCCTGAAAACATCACAGCTGCCTCTTCTCAAAACCCTGCTCTAATGTAAGCAGTGGGGTGGCTCTTGAGATGAGTTAGGCCCCTTTCACACAGGGTGGTTTCAGCTCTGATCAGCTCACATATCCTCTGCTGAACAGAGCAGAGTGGCAGGATGACGTATTTTATGCAGAGTGGATGCAGACAGAGCCCGCTGTGCTCTATGGGCGGCCGGGAGTAAATCTCTGCTGTCTATTTACTACCTCTGATCTGCTTCACCTAAAGATCAGATGAGGAAGTCGCCTTCCCTTTTTATTTTGCATACTCGATCGGACTCAGAGATAGGTGGATGTAAACAGACACAAGTCTGTTTACACCTGCCTGTCAATAGGGATGAATGGACCGATAAGGTCAACCTGAAAAACTGACAGGCGGACCTGATCAGAATAGCCATGTGAAATATTAGGATGTCTTGATGTGCACACAGTGTCAGTGAAATCTCAGTGTGCACTGAAATCAGAGTAAGTAATTTAGATACAGTAGAGGGGCCTGTACAACTGTGCAAGACTTAAGTAAGGCTGGAGTGTAGCTTCACAAAATGCACAGCAAAAGAGTTATACTTTAACAGTTAGAAAGGTTTAGGTGGGAAATCTTGTACAGAAAAAAGGCACAGTCCCCAAAGGGTGCAACTAGTAAGGATATGAGGTCACCCCCAATCTCCCAGAAAGAGAGATATGGGGAAGCACTTGAAGGTAGACAGAGGGTGGCGAGATTTACGCATTTCACCCAGAATGGGCTTATTCAGGATATACTTCGTATTTACAGCTGTTACTGTCTATATTTACTCTTTATATCTACTACTACTATTCTCCTTTGTATAAATATTGGGGTGAGTATCCCACAAGGTTTTTGTGCTCTGTTGCTTTTTGCCCTTGCCCCTCCAGTCTGTCTGGGTCAGTGTGACTCCTTTTAGAGCCAGGTGGTCCCCCCTTATTTTTTCCTCTCCCCTTCCTGTGGGTGGTATCTTGTTGTACAAGTGCAGTACATATTTTTTTTTCTTTCTCTATTCTGTATTGGTGTTAGTATAATGTACTGCTTGTACTCACCAGTGTTAAAGCTGTAAATACCAAGTGGATCCTGAAGAAGCCCATTTTTGGGCAAAACACCTATATCCCGCCACGCTCTGCTTACCTTCAACCTACCTTTGCTGGTTGTATAACAAGCTTGTTAGCGTTTACTACATGTTTTTAGACAAAACAAAATGTCTCTAGGTTTTAACAGTGTATAATAAATATTGCTGATTTTACTTATCCTTGTTTTTGTACATGATTGTATGTTTTCTTGTTTTTTGGTATGCTAAAATCCCCTATTTTCTCATATTTCTCTTTCTGGGAGATCAGGGGCGATCTCATATCCATACTTTAACAGTTAGCCAGACTTCTAGGCTGATTGGAGAGATGTGAATTCTGGCTAGACATGGGTTTCTGTACTTTGCACGGTGTTTTGTAACCATATTCAATAGGCCTAATGAGCTTGCACATTGAACTGAGAATTGCATTGTAAGACTTTTCCATCCCATAATGTTTCAACGTAGTTCCTTTTTTTAATGGACCCCCCTCCCCCTCCTTCCCATAGATGATGTTTCCTAATCCTTGGGACAAATTTGGCATTTCCCTAAATCCTTCCTTGACCTGATGCTATTTTAAGAATGCTGGAATGTTTGTGGAGGAAGGGATCAGTTAAATACACACAAAGCAAAATAGGCTATATATGTTGAGTATGTCCTGTTTAAAAAAAAAACAATAGAAGAAGAAAAGTATTATAAAAAAGGTAAAACGAAGACACCAGAGTGTTTAATTTTCAAGTCTGAGATGAAAGCAAAAGCCTCAATTAAAGGAAGGTAATCTATAAAGGTATAGTTTATCTTTATACTAAAATTTGCAGTGCAGTCAAGGTGCTCGGTAAGTTAGAAATCACGGTGCATTTTAGAGAAATGCAGTTTCAAAATGCTTAAAAAATGGCGTTCGCGTTGATCAGCGCCATCCTGCATATAAGCTAGGATGGATGGTACGCTGAATGTGCCCTCATCATCACAGGAAAGAGTGTGGAGGTGCTGTATTGCCCATCCATAAATCCGCACATGTGCAGCGTGCTCTCTCTACCCCTGTCACAGCTTTGCTACAAGTAAGATAGGATGTACCATACCACCAACCATCTTAGTTTATATGCAGTATGGCTCCAATCAATGAGAATGCTAGTTTTTTTGGTCAAACTACCAGTTAAAGGCTACATGCACACGGACGTAAATACTGTATGGGCATTTGGCTATACAGTATAGTATACACCTACATTATCTCACAAAAGTGAGTACACCCCTCACATTTTTGTTAATATTTTATTCTATCTTTTCATGTGACAACACTGAAGAAATGACACTTTGCCACAATGTAAAGTAGTGGGTGTACAGCTTGTATAACAGTGTAAATTTGCTGTCCCCTCAAAATAACTCAACACACAGCCATTAATGTCTAAACCGCTAACAACGAAAGTGAGTACACCCCTAAGTGAAAATGTTCAAATTGGGCCCAAAGTGTTAATATTTTGTGTGGCCACCATTATTTTCCAGCACTGTTTTAAACCTCTTGGGGCATGGAGTTCACCAGTGCTTCACAGGTTGCCACTGGAGTCCTCTTCCACTTCTCCATGACAGCATCACTGAGCTGGTGGATGTTAGAGACCTTGCACTCCTCCACCTTCCATATGAGGGTGTCCCACGGATGCTCATTAGGGTTTAGGTCTGGAGACTTGCTTGGCCAGTCCATCACCTTTACCCTCAGCTTCTTTAGCAAGGCAGTGGTCATCTTGGAGGTGTGTTTGGGGTTGTTATCATGTTGGAATACTGCCCTGCAGCCCAGTCTCTGAAGGGAGGAGATCTTGCTCTGCTACAGTCTGTCACAGTACATTTTGGCATTCATGGTTCCCTCAATGAACTGTAGCTCCCCAGTGTCCGCAGCACTCATGCAGTCCCAGACCATGACACTCCCACCACCATGCTTGACAGTAGGTAAGACACACTTGTCTTTGTACTCCTCACCTGGTTGCCACCCCACACGCTTTACATCTGAACCAAATAAGTTTATCTTGGTCTCATCAGACCACAGGACATGGTTCCAGCAATCCATGTCCTTAGTCTGCTTGTCTTCGACAAACTATTTGTGGGCTTTCTTGTGTGTCATCTTTAGAAGAGGCTTCCTTCTGGGGCGACAGTCATGCAGACCAATTTGATGCAGTGTGCGGCGTATGGTCTGAGCACTGACTGGCTGACTCCCCACCCCTTCAATCCCTGCAGCAATGCTGGCAGCACTCATACATCTATTTCCCAAAGACAACCTCTGAATATGACGCTGCTCACATGCACTCAACTTCTTTGGTCGACCATGGCGAGGCCTGTTCTGAGTGGATCCTGTGCTGTTAAACCTCTGTATGGTCTTGGCCGCTGTGCTGCAGCTCAGTTTCAGGATCTTGGCAAAATTTTTATAGCCTAGGCCATCTTTATGTATAGCAACAATTCTCTTTTTGAAATCCTCAGAGAGTTATTTGCCATGAGGTGCCATGTTGAACTTCCAGTGGCCAGTATGAGAGAGTGAGAGAGATAACACCAAATTTAATACACCTGCTCCCCATTCACACCTGAGACCGTGTAACACTAATGAGTCACACAACACCGGGGAGGGAAAATGGCTAATTGGGCCCAATTTGGACATTTTTACTTAAGGGTGTACCCACTTTTGTTGCCAGCGGTTTAGACATTAATGGCTGTGTGTTGAGTTATTTTGAGGGGACAGCAAGTTTACACTGTTATACAAGCTGCACACTCACTACTTTACATTGTAGCAAAGTGTCATTTCTTCAGTGTTGTCACATGAAAAGATAGAATAAAATATTCACAAAAATGTGCGTTCTGCACTCACTTTTGTGAGATACTGTATATTTACAGAACCAAGGAGTGCCCTTATTTTATCGAGTAAAGTTTCTCTTTAAAAGCTGATGAACCCAGTAATGGAAATTCGCATATTATGAGCTGGTAAACATTGGCGCAAAGTACACTTATCATTTTACTAAGGAGCAGAGTGGCACTGGGCTCCCCCCAACAGGAAGCTCATGCAGTAATGGCAATCCCAATTATAGGGCTACTTGGGCTTATAGGTGGAAAATAACAGCTATAATTGTATCATGATGGGTAATCGTTGGACCATTTTACTAATTTGATTGAGCAATGGTTTGGCTTAGTAAAGTGGTGACTGCTGATTAAAAGAAGTGATTAAATGATTAAATGAAGTGCCTTTTCCCACCATACCCCAAATTATAGCAAACCGGTCAAATTCTGTTTGAGTTCTGACCCACACAATTACTGTATCTGTTCATCTCTACCCAAGAATGTAGGCTCCATTTGTTCTTTATAATTTACTTACAAGCCTTGCGAAGGCTTTCATTGTTACATTTTTTGGCTTTTGTTGGATTTTTCTCTAGTATGTCTGGTATCTGATTTTACAAGTGTTTGTATTCTTTAGAACTTTTCTGCTTCAGGTCACCCAAGGCTTCAAAAGCTCAGGCACATTTGAAATATGGATGTCGATGTAAACATGTCACATTCGATACCATGACCAGGGACTCAGAGTGGCACTTACAAGTGAGAATTTTGCAGCTGAATTTGTTTACTGGCAAAGAAAATAAAATTCAGAAAGCCATGACAATATGCAGAGTTATCTGGTTCATTTCATGTGGACACCTAGATTCTACATTTTCTTTTTGGGTGGTATAAAGGTCCTGAAGTATTAAGGTTATAAATGAGAAAGGAATCCTACGCACACTCCATTGGATATGAAGGCTTGACGTGCATATGGGGGCGCAGGCCTACCTAATCAATCTTTCTATCCATGCATTTCTGCTCTGCACTAGTCACCAAATCTACTTCTTCAGGGAAGAAATCGTCAAGCGCAATGCATGCCGTTTACTTTCTTTCTCATACAGAAAGCTTTATGGTGAAAAACAAATGGCAGTAAAAGTTAGAGTGAGTCATGCAGCATGCGCAGATTGAAAGAGGAAGGCTTCGGAAAGTATGCTCCAACTTGCCTTGTAAGTAGTGGTGTGTGTTTTGATTGCACTGGTTTAAATAGTGTGATCTAGTGTGACGTTCAAAAGTAACTTCGGCGTTACCCTCACGGGGGTTCCCAACACCATTTCAAAGCACAAAAGCAAATTGTTATTAAGCCTCCTGGCTTCTTCTTGCAGTATCACTGCTCATACCTCAAGCTTAGGCTTTTTGTCTGGTCCCTCAGACCATCTTACAGCTCCGCTGTGCTCATGTACAACACTGTGTACTTCTGTTTCTCTCTCTTTCTTTCAGCCCCCTGCTGATCTGACCCTCGTCCTGACCTCTAGGCAGGGGACTTCTTGTCTCCTGGGTGGACGTCCACATGACTGCTAGGTCCTTGACTATAACAGGTGTGCACACTCAGCCTCCTGGTCTCCAGTAAGACCTGGACACAGGGTTAGAGGCTTCTTCCCTCCCAAAGCTATTCAAAGCCTCTGAACTCCAAACCCAATTTGGGAGTTACAAAACCTGGACAAAACTGAAAACCCATTTTTCTCTGCTCAGAACAGCTATTCTGAAGCAACCCGATGTGCCCTCTTTATGCTTCTGAAAGACCTTTATTTCTGCTATTCCACAATACAAAGCCACGTACCACTCCAGGAGATGCTCAGCCAAAATTGACAAAATATGGAATGTTTGGCTTGAGTCGCACACAATTGATGCCACTCAGTAATTACTGACGCCAGTCGGCTTCTTGCTAATTTCTACTGGTTTGTGTTGAAAAGCCTCCTAGGAATTTTTCTTCATTATTATCCTTTAGTGTTATAGACCCAGTACACATTACACGCTTCCATTTACTGTCTTAGGCCTCATACACACGGCGTTTTTTAAAGTTTTTTTGCAGCTCTCCATGTTATTCAATGGCCCCATAAAAACGCTGATGTTTTTGAGCTGTAGAGGGCATCGGTGTTAGTGAACTGTAAGTAGAACGCGGGACCATCGCGTTCCGAGGCTGTAGCGTTTTGGCGTTTTTGACGCTGAGCCGGCAAACCGCTCACTAACGCCGTACCAATGTTAACTGGCGTTTTTAGGTTGAAAAATAGCAGAGGAATTTTTTTTTTTCTAAAAACCGCCTATTGACGTTGACGCTCGCTAATATGCCTTAACGCTTACTAACTCCGATGCAAAACGCCAAAAAAAACAAAGATTTTTCCCTGACGTCGGGCCCGACGTTTTGCTTATTTTTTTTTCATACGCCCGTGTGTATGAGGACTTAAGAATGGTGTTTGTTGAATTTGATATGCTATACTAATTATCCTACTTATCTGGTGGATAGGAGCAGTGTAAAGTCCTTAAGTCCTTATTTATTGTGTTTCTGATCTGCGGTAATGGGTGTCACTAGTTGGACTACGTCAGTGTTATTTTTCGAGCTGGGGTATGCCCAGAGGCTCTGTTTTGTGAACCAATCCTTACCTCTAAAAAAACAATATAAAGAATATACAAAAAAAAAAAAAAGAACAGATATTGGGGAGCCCCTCTATCTGAATCTGAGGGACCTCTATGAGCTGTTTACCTTTTTCTAACGCCATTGCAGGGCCTAGCACTGTCACAACAATAGATAAGAGAAAATTCAGAATGTGAAGTGTTTCTGACATAAATTGTATCTATGAGCAAAATGTAAATTCATGTATTCATTTCTATATTGTATTTCAATTATTTCTAACATGCTTCTATTATCTGAATTATCTTGACGTTTGTAAACTTACTTGTGAAGATCCCCTTACATGTATTTCCTGGAATTCTGTGACACATATTTACTATGCCCTAGGACAGGGGTGTCCAAACTGCAGTCCAGGGGCCGGATCTGCAGTGGTCCTTTGATTGCCTTTAACCAGGGCACTGTTCCCCTCACTCTTTAGGCACTGTTCCCTTCACTGATATTAACAATGGGGCATTATTTCTCCCACAAACACCAATGCTGGGGCACTATTCCTCCCCCAATACTAAAGATAGGGCATTGTCTACCCCAGGGCTCGACAAACCCCAGGCGCCAGGTCCCCGTGGCGAGTAAAAAATGCGGCCTGGCGCCTAGGCTGTTGTCAGCCCGAGTGGCTAGCTTAGGGGAGAGAAGTCGGGTGCAGCATTGCCGGGCGGCCAATGTTCGTTTTCTGATGCCGCTGGTGGGGAGGGGCGGGTTAGTAGCGGAGCTGTAAGGTAGTAGGAGAGGCAGGCCGGAGGAGTGGAGCAGATAGGGTGGGGTGGAGCCTCTTCTTGCATGACGCAGTCCCTGCGTGCGTCTCTCTCTCCCACTGGCTACGGATCTACATCGCGCTGTCCGGGAAGACTCCCTGCAGAAGTAACCGGCGGCTCTGAATGGACACAGCAATGGCCCTGAGCCAGACACTACCTCGCAGGGGATCCCCCTGATCTTCAGCTCCAGTTCACCCCCGGACGGGTTCAGAGTCGAGCCTGAGAGCCGCCAATTCCTGGATAGCCACCTATCACTGCATCCTCCTCAGTGCCCCACCAGTGCCTCCCTCCTCAGTGTCCCACCAGTGCCTCCCTCCTCAGTGCCCCACCAGTGCCTCCTCCTCAGTGCCTCCCTCCTCAGTGCCCCACCAGTGCTTCCCTACTCAGGGCCCCACCATTGCCTCCCTCCTCAGTGCCTCCCTCCTCCTCAGTGCCCCTCCAGTGCCTCCCTCCTCCTCAGTGCCTCCCTTCCTCCTCAGTGCCCCACCAATGCCTCCCTCTGTGCCCCACCAGTGCCTCCCTCCTCCTCAGTGCCCCACCAGGGCCTCCCTCCTTCTCAGGGCCCCACCAGTGACTCCCTCCTCCTCAGTGCCCCACCAGTGCCTCCCTCCCTCCTCAGTACCCCACCAATGTCTCCCTCTTCAGTGCTCCACCAGTGCCTCCCTCCTCAGTGCCCCACCAGTGCATCCTCCTCAGTGCCCCATCAGTGCAGCCTCCTCACCGCACATTAATGAAGAAAAAAAAATGTCAGTCTTTTTTTCATGTATTTATCAAAAAATAAAAAACCCACTGGTGATTAAATACCAAGCTCTATCTGTCTCAAAAAAAGCTAAAAATTTTATATGGCTACAGTGTTGCATGACAGTGCTGAAAGCTGAAAATTGGCCTGGGCAGGAAGGGGGTGAAAATGCCCGGTAGGCAAAAGGTTAAAAAAAATTGGCTCCTAACTTTTTTAGCTGGCTCCTAGATTCAAAGCAAATTTGTCAAGCCTGGTCTACCCCCACTGATGCTAGGACATCTTCTGCTACCACTGGCCACACTCCGGCCCCCTAAAGTCTGAAGAACAGTAAACTGGTCATTTATTTAGAAAGTTTGGAGGCCCCTGTCCTAGGAGTATGGTGGCTACTTTTGTTCCCCATGGTCCCACTATATGTAGCCATCCTCTCTTATACATACGAGACCTCTGAATATATAATATAAGTTGCAGTTTTGCATTCTGAGCAGTGTTACAGATACATATAAATTTATATAAATAATAATATAAATTTCATATTTTAGCAAAATGTCAGGTACTATATATGTTATACTATACATGTAGTAATACGTACTTGAATCAAACCTGGTGTAAGTATGGAATAACAAGTCGGAGAGGTTATTTACTTATTTATTTTATAGTCTATATGTTATTGCATAAACATTTTTGACATTTACCGTGCATGTGTTTTGAGTAATTATGACATGTGTTTATACTCGATTTGCGTTCATAAACAGTTTTCTAACCTTTTTCCCTGCTTGTGATAACTGTACGGGGAAATGCTTGAGGATGGGCGCAGCTCAGGATGTAGATAGAAGCTGGAATCTGGACCTTTGCACTGTACATATACTAAGTAAAGCAACTGACCTTCCCAATCATAACTTTGTCTAGACAAGGCATTGGTATTCTCTCTAAGAGAGATTCATAAAGGTAGAAATTCTTTGGTCAAGACAATGAGATGCTTTCAATAGCAGTATAAACAAATGAAATGTGCTTTAGAAACACACACTTACATATATATCATGTCAACACATTATACATGAAAAATTATTAATATATTGTCCTCTCAGGCATATATTACCATAGCAGCCTTAAAGCAAACTCATCTTAAAAATGAAAACTCACATCCCCTATAAATGCCTTAATTTACCCAACTCTACGATCCCCTGGGCTGCTCAGCCAAAACCCCCGTAGTTCTGGGTTTGGTAGAGGGAGCATGTGATAGGCCTGTTGTCTACCCTCAAATCAGTTATCAGGTCTTGAAAGGCCAATTGCCAGGTACCAGGGCTGTCATGGGGCTATTAAGGGGCATACCATTGAATGTATCACATGTGGGGTTGCCACCTCATCCCTTTAAACCCTAATACATATTAATTACACAGGTTCTGTGGCTAATTAAGGTGATCATTAAACTCACTTGGTGCCTCATTTGCATTAAATTAGCCTCTGAACCTGTGTAATTCATGTGTTCAGGTTTAAAGGGAATAGATGGAAACCCTAATCATATGGTCTGTTTTGGTTTCAGTCAGCAGCAAAATATTTTTATTTATTACAGGTACTTATATAGCACCGTCAATTTATGCAGTGCCTTAACCGATTGCCGACCTGCCGCCGCAGTTGTACCGCGGCAGCTTGGCTCGGCTGCACAAACCACCGTCATGGCACGGCGGTCGCTACGCACTCCGTGAGTGTGCCCGTGGGTCGGGTGGGCACGATGTCCGCCAGCGACCGGCGATCTCCTACTACAGAGCCAGAATGGGGAACTGCCAATGTAAACGCGGTTCCCCGCTCTGACAGGGGACATGTCACAGGTCTACTGTTCCCTGTAATTGAGAATAGTTAGATCTGTTATGCTCTGGCCATCCCAGCCCCCACACAGTTAGAACACAGTGAGGGAACACAGTTAACCCTTTGATCGCCCCCTGCAGTTTAACCCCTGCCCTGCCAATGACATTTATACAGTAATCAGTGGCTATTTTTAGCTCTGATTGCTGTATAAATGTCATTGATCCCAAAAAAGTGTCCAATCTGTCCACGGCAATGTTGCAGTCCCCGATAAAAATCGTAGATCGCCGCCATTACTAGTAAAAAAAACAAATAATAAAAACGCCATAAATCTATTGCCATAGTTTGTAGACGCGATACCTTTTGCGTAACCCAATCAATATAAGCCTATTGCGTTTTTTTTTTTTTTATACCAAAAATATGTAGAAGAATATATATCGGATATAACTGATGAATAAATTCGTTTTTTTATATATTTTTTTTGGATATGTATTATAGCAAAAATTAAAGAAAAATGTTTTTTTCTTCAAAATTGTCTTTTTTTGTTTATAGTGCAAAAAATAAAAACCACAGAGGTGATCAAATACCACCAAAATAAAGCTCTATTTGTGGGAAAAAAAGGACATCAATTTTGTTTGGCTAAAACATCACACGACCGCGCAATTGTCAGTTAAAGCGGCGCAGTGCCGAATCACAAAAAGTGCTCTGGTCAGGAAGGGGGTAAATCCTTCCGTTGCTGAAGTGGTTAAATATATATTATACATTTACATCAGTCCTACCCTCATGGGGCTTACAACCTAAGGTCCCTAACTCACATTCATACACATACTAGCGCCAATGTTTGACAAGGTCTATTTAAACTACCAGCATGTCTTTAGAGTGTGGGAAGAAACCGGAGTACCTGGAGGAAACCCACACAGAGGCACAAGGAAGAACATGTAAACTCCAGGCAGGTTGGGATTCGAACTGACAACCCTGGTGCCGCTAAATAGAAGTGCTGACCACTTAGCCACTGAAGCAAAAGGACCCACATGTAAACAGTTAATGAAAAAATATAAATAGAAGTAAAATATGCTTTTTAATTTAATAACTCATATTGAAAAGATTGCTTGCATTAAGTTGATCTCATTTAAATGTAAATTTAAAAACCTTTATGAGATTGCAGTACACAGAAGTAATGCCCTAAATGCAGGTAGAATGCTTTTGAAACATTTTGTCTGTGCACATGTGCTACTTTAGAATTAGGCCTCATACACACAGACTGTTTTTTTAGTGCCGCATTTTTTAGCGTTTTTTTCAGCTCTCCATGTTATTCAATGGCCCCATAAAAACGCAGACGTTTTTGAGCTGTAGATAGCGTCGACATTCTTAAGCTGTAAATCGAATGCAGGACCCACATGTTCCGAGGCTGTAGCGTTTTTGGCGCTGAGCTGGAAAAACGCTCATTAACCACTTGCCGACCGTCAACCGCAGGTTGACAGCGACAAAGTGGCTCGATATCGCAAACTCATACGACGGCGGCTGCGAGATCGCGCACTGTGAGTGCGCGTGCGCCGCTGGAGGCGAGCCCGCGCGCTCACTGTGTTCGGGGAGGGCCAGGGAGCGGGTGCAGCGGACTCAATCGCCGCCGGCTACCCGCAGTGCCCCCACCCCTCTACATGGAAGCTGTGATCACTTCCCTTCCCCTGCTAGGGCAGCCCACACACAGTTAGAACACGCCCAGGGAACACAGTTAACCCTTAGAGCGCCCCCTGCAGGTTAACCCCTTCACTGCCAATGGCATTTACACAGTAATCAGTGCATTTTTATAGCACTGATCGCTGTATAAATGCCAGTGGTCCCAAAAAAGTGTCAAAATGGTCCGACATGTCTGCCCCAATGTCGCAGTACTGCTAAAAATCGCAGATCGCCGCCATTACTAGTAAAATTACTAGTAAAAAATAAAAAAAAATAAAAACCCCAGAAATTAATTCTCATCATCCGTAAACGCGGCCACTTTTGCGCAAACCAATCAATAAACGCTGATTGCGATTTTTTTTATCACAAATATGAGGGAGAATATAAATTGGCCAAAACTGATGAAAAAAATGTTTTTTTGTATTTTTTTTTTGTATTTGTATTTTAGCAAAAAGTAAGAAATTTGTTTTTTTTTTTGCAAAATTGTCGCTCTTCTTTTGTTTATAGCAGCGATCAGAAATGATGCAGCGATGATCAAATACCACCAAAAGAAAGCTCTATTTGTGGGGAAAAAAGGACGCAAATTTCGTTTGGGTACAACGTCGCACGACCGCGCAATTGTCAGTTAAAGTGACGCAGTGCCGAATCGCAAAAAGTGCTCTGGTCCTAAAGTGTGAAATCCTTCCGGGGCTGAGGTGGTTAACGAGCATTAACGCTGTAGCAACGTTAATTGGCGTTTTTAGCGCTGGTATTTCAGGTTAAAAAATAGCAGAGGGATTTTTTTTTTAAACAAAACGCCTATTGACGCTCACTAACGCCGATAAAAACGCTGATTTTTGCCTGACGTCGGTCCTGACGTTTTGCTATTACGCCCGTGTGTATGAGGCCTAATAGGGTTGCATGGCTGCGTAGAGCTTCCTTCACTCATTCATGTCTATGGGCAGCTGTACGCAGCTCCAGGACATCCTGGGCACCAGAAATATGTCGTGTGTTTACACTGCTCAGACAAATGCACCCATGAAGCAATATACTAAATAATTGCTACATTTTTGCTAAGTATTATTATTATTAATAATCATTATACTTATTTTTACTATATACTTATTTTTTTTTTATTTCTTTAATCAATATATATTTTTTTAGATGTGTGTTCGTGTTTCATTCACATGGGCGCTCAAGCTAAAGCTCCCATTTGAATGAGGCCATAGTGTGTGTTTTGTCTAGATTTTATAGTTATTATTACTACTGGGACTTGGGTACCTTATTAGGTTCCCTTTCATGTACAACTTGTTCTGGAGTGATAATGTATTAAATGTTATTATTCAAAAACAGATTTGAATGTGAATGGTTGCTCTGAGGTATGGATTGCCGGCAAGCGGGAAGGAAAATCTTGTATCACAACGATTGCCATATACATACAAACCAACTTGCTGATGGGTGATGATTTCTTACACAGTTTTGCTGACGGCACTTGTAGTGTATAGGCCGATTCAGCACTTTTTGGCTTGTTTAAAAAAGGGCCAAAAAGCCAGCTTCATGTTTTAATCCAGGGCTTGACAAATTTGCCTTGAATCTAGGAGCCAATTTTTTATAGCGTAGTGTTGGGAAGTCAGCACCAGGGGTAAGACAAGTAATTTGCGCCCTTAACCCTAACTTACTCAAAGCAGAGCAGCCAGTCAATAATTCCACCGTTACATCAGGGTTATAGGCTGGCCCGAAAGAGTGACACTAAAAACCTGTTATGGGAGAAACTCCTTATTATGCCGAATGCATCGTGACTGCGGCATGTAAAACGCCCTCATCTCCTGCCTAATGGAGCTTATGGAGGCCAATGGTGGGTGGCAAAAACATGTCTCTACTGCACATTTTTACCACCCAACTTGCACATCTAAACAAAGCCTTAGTGACATTGTAAATAAAATACAAAAAAAGGTGAAAAGTATTCCAGCACTGCTGATCTTCTGCTGCCTCTTTGCAGCCACTTCCTGCCTACATGTGTGTCCCCCCACAGTGACTTTTCATTACTCTGGTGGTTGTCCGGTCACCATGAAATACTGGAGCCCAGCTGCACATAGAGTGGTAATTGTTGATGGTACTCAGGGCTTTATCACAATTTTGTTGCTTAGAATAAAGGTCACGATTCTCGCGGTGTGACATCATCTTTCATATTATACAAAAAAAAAAAAAATGGGCTAACTTTACTGTTTAGTTTTTTTTTTTTTATTCATTAAAAGTGTATTTTTTTTCCAAAAAATGATGCTTGAAAGACCGCTGCACAAATACCATGTGACATAAAATATTGCAACGACTGCCATTTTATTCTCTAGGGTCTCTGCTAAATAATAATATATAATGTTTGGGGGTTCTAAGTCATTTTCTAGCAGAAAACACTGGATATTTAATTTTAAGCCACTAATGTGAGAAAGGGTTTAGTCTTTAAATGGTTAAACTTTCCTGATAGCCCGGAGATAATTGCTTTGAAAGAAGGATAAGATACATTGTTCTAACCATCAACAAATATTCTGGGCAGCCAGCCAAGTGCAACAGCTGTTAGATTAAGCAGAGAACGGCTCTCGCTGAATCTGACACTGAATCCGACAGGCTGTTTTAACATAGTGATAGAAGGAACGCCTGTCACTCGCCAGGACGCGATTTCTGGTCGACATGGCGACCTGGCGCCCGGGGTTTGTCGAGGCCTGTTTTAATTCAAGGCCCCTTTCACACTTGCGCGACTTGGACATCAGCAGGGCTGCTGATAGAAATCGCGGGGCCCCCTACAGACTATTTGACAGCCCCCCCCCCAAGAAAGTATTAAAGCCAGATTTTGCTAAAAATGCAATAAAACTATTAGCAGACACAAATACAACATAACTCACAGAATTCCTGCTAAATCTAAAAGATAAAACTGAGTTAATAAATAAAAATGAAGATGAGATGAAAAAAATATCCAGGCTCCAGGATCAGAGGGACAGAGGGAGAGAAAAAATGTTAAGCTCCATGCACAGTGGGCTTAAAAAAACTCCAGTTCACTTGGCAGAAAAAAAAGCTCATATAGAACTTTTTTTGTACAAAGTTTAGACGAGTTTAGGAGAACCAGAAGGGTTTTTTTTTCTGTCTCTTAAATGTTGAGCTTAAAATATGCCTGTAATTGTCCTAATGTGTATGGACACATAGGATAACATTGAGCTGCTTCTACAGGCAAAACACTAAACTCCTGTAGAAGCAGCACTGAGCCTAAGTTAGAGATAACAAACTCCAGTGCTGAGAGGAGGGGGGCCCACACAGGGAGGAAGGAGGGGAATTAGTGAGGGATGAATGTCTCTTTCTTATTAGATGAAAGCTTGTAGCAAGAGAGAGGGAAGGAGAGCAGCTTTCATCTGCTGGAGGAAGAGAGACACAATTGTCATCTGTCACTAATCCCCCATGTGCTCCGGGCCCCCCACACCAGGGCTGGCTGTACCCCCCTATCAGCGGTCCTGGACATCAGAGTCGCATGACAAATCATACCCAATGATTCCCAATGATAACCATTCATATCTGTGCGACTTAAAGTCTTACCGACTTCAAAGTAGTCCCTGTACTATTTTGGTCTGTCTTTGATGCGAGTTGAGGTCCATAGACCTCAAGTTTACACAGGCATTCCCTGAAACCACTGCAAAATCTCTGCAAAATCGTGTGAAAGGAGCCTAAATTAAACTCAAATCTCTGACGGTCTTTGTTGATTTCTAAGTGTGGCTGTCTTAAGTATCCATCTGTGGACTGATAGATGGTACTGAAACCATGACTATCCCAGGTGGAAATACTAATCTAGAAGCCCTTTGATCACATTCGTTGCACAGCTAATGTTCTGATATTGTGGCAGTGTGACATTTTCCCTTTATTTTCTTATTCAGGTGAATGCATCACGTCAAGAAGGGAAACTCATGGAGGAGAGTGATCAATTAATTGAAATTATCCAACAGAGAAGGCAAATTATTGGAACAAAAATTAAGGAAGGAAAGGTAAATGTAAACTCTTAATAAGCAATGAAATTGATTTCATATGCAAATGCAGTAACTAATGTGATACACTGTATTAATATAATTTACCTTGCCTTGTGAGTGTTTGTGCGTATGTATAGAAAAGATCAAATGCTTGCTGCACTTAAAATTTTTGACTGAGTATATATATATATATATATATATATATATATTATAAAGGGGGAAACTGGGAAACATGTCTGAGCCACTAACTAAACTACAGAAAAATGTTCAGCTCACATATATACTGTATAAAGGCCTGTGGGCAGCTGAGACTAATTATTGAGGTCTGACTAATGGGTAAAATGTGAACCCAGGGATTAATGCTTCATTCCATCAATAAACTCTACAAAGCCTCTGTGCTCCAGGACCTAGACTAGAAATTTTTAGGATCTGAGAAAACAAAAAAGTTAGCTTTGAACTCCTCCCCATGTTTTATGTGACCTAGGTCGCACATATACATCATCCACAACCCTGCCAGCCAATGCCTGTACAGTGGGGAGAATTATTATTTGATCTCCTGCAGATTTTGTAATTTTGCCCACTTGCAAAGAAATGAAGGGTCTATCATTTTTATCATAGGTGCATTTTTAAATGGTAGAGACAGAATATCAACCAAAAATCCAGAAAAAACACATGATACAAATGTTATAAATTGAGTTGCAGTTCAGTGAGTAAAATTAATATTTGATCCCCTACCATAGACTGGCTACATACAGTGTGGGCTCATGTGGTACACAGATTAGCCCTGTCAATTTAAGAAGGTGCTCCTAACAACAACCCATTATGTGTACAAAAGACACCTGTCCACAGAATCTTTCTTCTATTTAAACCTCACCGTCATGGGCAAGACCAAAGAGCTGTCAAAGGATGCCAGTGACAAGATTGTAGACCTGCACAAGGCTGGAATGGGCTACAAGACCATCAGCAAGAATCTTGGTGAGAAGAAGACAACTGTTGGAACAATTATTTGCAAATGGAAGAACTACAAAATAACTATCAATCGCCCTTAGTCTGGAGCTCAATGCAAGATTTCTCATCGTGGGCTAAGGATGATCATGAGAAAAGTGAGGGATCAGCCCAGAACTACATGGGAGGAGCTTGGGAATGATCTCAAGGCAGTTTGGTCCTCAGTTCCCAAACAAACCATTGGCAACACAATACGCCGCCATGAATTGAAATCCTGCAGTGCCCGTAAGGTCCACCTCCTCAAGAAGGCACATGTACAGGGCTGTCTAAAATGTGCCAATGAACATCTTAATGACTCAGAGAAGGATTGGGAGAAAGTGCTGTGGTCAGATGAGACCAAAATTGAGCTCTTTGGCATAAACTCAACTTGCCGTGTTTGGAGGAAGAAAAATTCTGACTATGGCCCTAAGAACACCAACCCTACAGTCAAGCATGGAGGTGGAAACATTATCCTTTTGGGCTGTTTCTCTGCTAAAGGTACAGGCCGACTTCGCCGCATTGAGGTAACAAAGGAGTGGCTCAAGAAGAAGCACATTAAGGTCATGGAGTGACCTAGCCAGTCTCCAGACCCTAATCCTATAGAACATGGAGGGTGCTTAAACTTCGAGTTGCCAAGCGACAGCCAAGAAACCTTAGTTGTAAGCCCTTTCCTATACCCAGAAGCTATTAGCCTCAGAGGATACACATGGATGAAACAAATCTCCCTACATAAGTTTTACATGCACATCTGCTGTCTTCAACTCGTTATATTCTTTAAAAAGTGCACATCGTGCTAGAGATTTTCTCTTCCTTTTCAGCACTGGGAATGGGTTCTTGGCATACAGCCAAGACAGCTGATTGGAGGAAAGGCACACACCCCCATTCCACATGGGCAAAGGAAGGAAGCAATGTGCTGTGCTGTGACAATACAAGCTCTCTGCTACTCTATTTATAGTAACCTCCCACTAAACAAATTTCAGGCTGGTTTTATTTTGGTTGACGGAGAACTTGTCAGAAGTTATCATGCTGATAACAGAGCAACGAAACAGCAGAAACACATGGGACTCAAGGCTTTGGAGAGCGATAAGAAAACACGGCAGATATATTTGCTTAGGTCAAATTTCATGAATGAGGTTTACATCCACTGTGAGGATATAGGGAAGATCTGTAAAGAAAAGTGGACCACAATCCCTCCTGAGATGTGTGCAAACATGGTAACCAACTACAAGAAAAGTCTTACCTCTGTGCCTGCCAACAAGGGTTTTGCTTGGGGATCAAATACTTATTTTACTCACTGAACCGCAACTTAATTTATAACGTTTGCATCATGTGCTTTTTCTGGATTTTTGGTTGCTGATCTGTCTATCATTTAAAATACACCTATTTTAAAAAATTATAGACCCTTCATTTCTTTGTAAGTGGGCAAACTTACAAAATCTGCAGGGGATCAAATAATTATTTTCCTTACTGTGTATATACTGTGTATGTGTATATGTATATATATATATATATATATATATATATATATAGTTAGATAAGTATGTGCACAAGGCCAGTAGTAAACCAAGCCTGTTGCTTTGCACTGCATGTCTTTGCTTTGGCTGAAGTTCAGCTTGAGGCTGGGTTCACACCTATGCAAATTGGATGCAAGTTTCCCCGCATCCAATTCGCATAGCAGGAGATTGTGACCAGCTCTTTATGCAGCTGGTTCACATATCTCCGGTGCAGTTTTCACAAAGACGCTGTGCATCTTTTGAACCGCTTCATGTCCGAATTCAGCCCAAGATGTGGGCTGAAATCAGACCTGAATCTGTGAACCAGCACGCATCGGACCCCTGCTGGGAGCCGCTGCGGGTTCCAGTGTGAACCCAGCCTTAAAGTGTATGTTAACTCAAAAAAAAAATACAGATCCTGTTCCTATAAAGCAGATTAACCATTTCAGCCCCGGAAGGATTTACCCCCTTCCTGACCAGAGCACTTTTTGCGATACGGCACTGCGTCACTTTAAATGACAATTGCGCGGTCGTGCAATGTTGTTCCCAAACAAAATTGACGTCCTTTTTTTTCCACAAATAGAGCTTTCTTTTCGTGGTATTTGATCACATCTGCTTTTTTTTTTTTTTGCGCTATAAACAAGAAAAACGACAACTTTGAAAAAAAAAAAAAAACAATATTTTTACTTTTTGCTATAATAAATATCCCAAAAAAAAACAACAAATTTCTTCATCAGTTTAGGCCAATATCTATTCTTCTACATATTTTTGGTAAAACAAATTGCGTACATTTATTGGTTTGCGTAAACGTTATTGCATCTAAAATCTAAAAACTATGGGAAAAGATTTATGGCATTCTTATTATTAATTTTTTTTTACTAGTAATGGTGGTGAGCAGCAATTTTTAGCAGCACTGCGACATTGCGGCGGACAGATCGGACACTTTTGACACTTTTTTGGGACCACTGACATTTACACAGCGATACTGTAAAAATACACGGATTACTGTATAAATGTCACTGGCAGGGAAGGAGTTAACACTAGGGGCGATCAAAGGGTTAAATGTGTTCCCTCTGTGGTGTTTCTAACTGTAGGGATAGTGTACTGACAGGGAGTAGAGATCTCTCTCTACTTCGTGACAGAATGGGGATCTGTTTGTTTCCACTAACAGTTCCCTATTCTGCCTCTCGCTCCCGCGAACGCGGGTGGCTGGCAGACATCGTGACCGCCGGTCACTAGCATCAGCTTCCCCGGCGTGCAGCGTGCGTGCCTCCGGCGGTGCACGTGCACCTGCTATAGCCAATTAAAGGGCCACCATACAGCGGCAGCGATTCGCGGGAACGCCATGTATCAGAGGTATACAGCGGCCACGAGTCACGTGACCGGCCTGAAGATCTGTCTCTTATAC
>BLSH010117507.1:257590-283682 GCA_018402905.1 Glandirana rugosa | reverse complement strand
TAGGTGACGCCCAAGGGTTTAGCGAGGGCCGCCGTCAAGTGTGACGATATACGTTTGACACCCCTCACAGTTATGTTTCGATTGCTGTGGGGGTTTAGTCAAACGTATAGTGTCACCCTTGACGTTTGAGCGTGTCCTTAGCCTAGTGTACCACACTTGGTGGTACGCTAGGCTAAGACTGGAACCCTTTTTTTTCCCAGGACACGCTCAAACGAGGTTAACGCTACGTTTAAGTCGGTATGTTAGAGATACCGACTTAAACGTAGCGTGTCTCTAGCGTACACTAAGGGTGACATCACGCCTGTATTGTTTTGCTTTTTAGCACACCTACCTGATGTAAACCTGAACTATTATTCTTTAGGGCCGGTTCACACTGCTCAGAGATAGCATATGATTTGCACCGCACTACAGTGGGAATCACATGCGATCTCTGTGCGATGCAAATTCAGCCATAGAGATTGTATGGCTGAATTTGCATCGCAATTGGAGCAAACTCGCACAGGACCCTTTTTTTTCCCAAGGTCAGAATCGGATCGCATGGTGGTTCACACCATGTGATCCGATTCCTGTGCGAGTTTGCAGTTCCCACTGTGATATGCAAACTGATTTGGGGGTGTCGTTAGCTTTGTATTGACACTCCCCACAGTTTGCATATAGCAGTGTGAACTGCCGCCGGGAGCGATTTGGGAACCCGCAGTGGATTTGCAGGGTTCCTGCATCACTGCAGTGTGAACCGGCCCTTAAAGTAAATCTTTTCTGGAAGGTGCTGCCATGCTAAGGATGCTAGTTGCCTGGCACATCACTGCATTAGAAGTGAACTGGCTCTTATAAATCTAGTGACCAGACAGACTAAAAGAAGTGATACCATATGATCCATCCAACCCTTCTTTTTACAACACTGTTCTTTGGTCTTAATTGCTTTTGTAGGAAATGTTAACCCCTGGCAAGTGAGCAATTTTTTACCCTTAGATCCCAACTACTTTATTTATACCCTGCAGCCAAGAGATACTTTATTGTGTAGCAATTTGCTTGCCGAGCAGAGGCCTCCTGGTATGTGGTATTCTGTAATTTCCAAAGTTAACTTTAAATGTCAAGCATGGTGGAGCTTTTGTGAGAAAGCTGCCTTCTAAGAATAAAAGTCCATTGCAGGTTTTAATGGTTCACTAGGCTGTCATGCACCTTTAATTAACTTCAAATAAAAGGCTTGTCGGCCAATAACCGAGGTAAAGCTGTTTGAAGAGCAGTCTTCCGAGAGGTGAAACTGTGAGGGCTTTAATGGAAAAGAGAGAAAAAAAAATCTTTTGCTATTTTAAGAAGGTTTCTTGGTCACTGACTTAAGCTCTTACATCCTTTTAACAAGCAGTATTGATAAACGATGTGAAACGGCAAAGTTTGTTTTTAAAATTGACCTATTGAAAGTCAAATTTACTATTAAAGAGCAACCCCAGACACTAAGGCTAAGCCAACATCTGCTAAATAGGAAATATCGGAGCTGTCTTAAAGGCAAATTGTCAGCAAGCATTTCAATGTGCTTCTGAATGGGACTGCAGGCTATCGTCACATGGTTCTATATTGGCCAACCTCCCTCTGCTTGAACTACAGGAGACCAGGGAACACTAGGGAGTCTGTTTATAAGACATTTAAATGTCTTAAGCATTCACACAGCTGTCACAAATAATCCTCGTAATGTGCCTGATACCTTTCCAGTGATTGTCATCTCCATCTAGTGGCCATAATGCAGTATTTTTCTGAGTGAGGTATTTTAGGAAAATACCTCATTATGGCCACTAGATGGAGTTCATGATCATTGGAAATAGACATATTAGGCAAATAACAGGGATTATTTGTGCCAGCTGTGCAAATGCTTGAGACATTTGCACTGCAAATATTTTTATAAATAGACCCCTTAGCATGGTTGTAAACCCATACATATACTCTCTGAAGTGACTAGCCTGAAGTGATACACAGAGATGAAACAAATCATCCTATATACATTTTACCTGATTAACAACAGCCCACTCTCTTCCACAACCTTCTAAAATACTCAAAACATATTTCTCAGCTGCAACAGGCAGGGGTGGGGATCTGATGTTACAAACTTCACAGCATAGAAAGGAGAGCTGAGTGTAATATGTGACCTGAGGTGAAGGTAAAGGACATACCCCCTTCCACATAGTCTCATAAAGAAAAATGCAGATCAGAGACTGTCAATCACCTTCAGTGTGCTTGAGAGGCATAGACTGTTAGAAGGGAATCATGCAACTAGCAGATGAATGACAGAGCACGGGGAAATCGTACTAGGTGCTTTGGATTGAGACAAGTACGCACAACAGAGGGATATGCTTTGTTCATTTTTTATTTCAGAAGTTTACACCCATTTTAATTTGTATTTTTTTTCATAAAAAAATGATACTGGAATTCATCAGGATAAAGCATACAAGACACCTAGCCACACAGGGTTAAATGCAAGGTTAAACAAAAAGACTAGCTTGTAAATCGGCATCCACGGGCTGTCATGTTTGAATGAAGAGTTCCCTTTAAAAGAGATCTATTTGGTCAAAAAAATGACCAAATTAAAAGTGGCAACCACATATTGCTTGGCCTGCTGGATACTATTCCAGCAATTTGTGTGTCTGGGGAGCCCCTGATTGTGGGGCACAACATATATACATGCTTGTTGAGCCGCTTGATTGCCTGTTGGAGGGGCATGGCAGTAGTCGAGGCCATCATCCCTAGAATTTGGGTGCTCCCTAGGGCACAGAAACAATAGGCAAAATAGTAACAATATATAGACAGCACACTTTTGGTACAAATTAGCTGTCTTGTTGAGCTAGGGCAACGCATACCTTTCATCAGAATTGTCAGCTATATCACTGCCCTTGTTTTCATGTGTATGAAATGCCATGACAAATTACCATTACATTTTATGGCAAGTCTAAGAGAAGTCTGAGATTTCCAGTAATATCTGAATAGCACGTTGAGCATGCTTTGTAACATAAATGGACTGTTCACGCTCACATGAATATTCATGTCTGTCAAAATCATAGCATTCATTCATTTGTGGAATATTCGGGTAAATGTTCTTAAAACATACAGATTACAATTCATTTAAACTGATTCATATTATTTAACCATTTTCTAAGAGGCCCTGTAGAATAAAAAAGATGGTAGTTTCAGTTTTTCATGTGGCACAATATTTGTGCGACTGTTTATTAAATCTAGATTTTCAGTAAAAATGTATTAAAATAAATGTAAATGCACACAAACACTATTTAATCTCAAATATTTTGGAGTAAATAAATGCTGAGTAAATAGATGATGCCTTTATGTTATGGTACCTAATATAATCAATATGTGAAGCTTTGAATGCCAACAGCTCATCAGTTTTGAGTAAAGGGATAACTAAAGCAAAAACAAAATTGCAATGCTTACAATCCGTAAATGTGGTGGATGTGGCTGTGGTAAAGTAGCCTTTTTTTCAAGCTAAGAACATTTACATACAGAGGTTACCTGGGGACCCTGTCAGGAATACAGTGTCCTTGTCACTTCCTGTGACTTATACCAATGAATATCTTCCTTTATAGAAATCTTCTCTAAACTACACACACGCTGCGAACACACTGCAAAATATATTCCCATGCAAAATAAGTTTAAAAGGCTAGAAAAGAAACCTAAGTGATTCACAGCCAAAGTTAAAAACGCTATAAATAATGAGAAAGGAGCTTTAAAAATATAAAAATTAAGGAACACTATCATCATTTAAATGTTACAAGGAATATAGCAGAATATGTAAAAAGAAAATCAAGGCTACAGATTGCAGAAGAGTGTAGGACAAACCCTATATATTAATAGTAGAAAGGGCAGATTTGAGCATGTAGGCCCTTTACAAAAAACTGTAATCTGGAGTGGGTGACTGGGGACAAAGAGAAGGCAAATTTATTAAATTCATTCTTCAGCTGCAACAAAGGAGCTTGAGGAAGTTCATGTCCATAATGGGAATGATATTGACCTAGCCCCAAATGGTTGGTTGAACTGGATGGACTTGTGTCTTTTTTCAACCAGATTAACTATGCATGTAACTACCAATTGCCCTGCCCCCAATGTAATGTGGAGATGCTTGTAGTTCATACCAGGAGAGCAGGCTAGGGTGACAACCATGGCTCCCTTCATAGATACAGTGGAGGATTGATGTAGCCACGCAGGAAAGATGGACCTATTGGAGAACAAATGTGTCTCAATGGATGCACTCTAGCAAAGTACGAGAGTTTGACTACAATGGGAGATGGGGACCTCACTGTATTGCTACATATGGGTGTCTCAATAGTTTAAAGTGGATCAAAAATATAAACCTTTTTTTATCTTAATGCATTATCTTCATTAAGTTAAAAAAGCACCCTACTATCTGTCCTAACCCCCTATTTCCTCAATCACTTACCTGTCACTGTCACTGTCACTGCTCCAGCGCTGTCTCCAGCTCCAGCACCACTTCCCTCACTTCCTGCTTTCACAGGAGAAGCTGAGGGCAGTAGAGCAATAGACTCCTGCTGCTGTCAGTCAAACTCCTGTGAGGAGGGAATGGGAGTGTGGCTTGCTGGCTCTGTATATCTCTATTGATGCACCCAGCCCAAGAATGTGCACATACAGGTGCCTGCTTAGCACCTGGATTGCTAAGGAGAAACCAGGAGCAGGGAGAAGCTGATAGCACTGGCAGGAGACTGCCAGAAGTGTAGAAGAGGGTGTTTTCTGTTCAATATGGTTGCACAAAGCAGGCAAGAATTTTTTTTTTCCTTAAATTGGACGTTTTGGCACGCCCTTTAAGGATTTCCATTTTTCTTGAAATATCATGCAGATATGTAGGTAGATCCACTATGCAGCAGGGTTAAAGTATGAAAAAATGAAACACTGGAGCCTCTGTGGCTTTTCCATGAGGCTCGTCCAGCATAGAAGAAATAAATATTCCATTTTTAGCTGCGTCGAGGAAGTGTGACCCACATCTCCAGCTGTGCTGCCCATTTACAAAGCATGTTTATTTGGATCCTTAATTCAGACACAGTACATTATGAGCCGTTTACTCGTTCATCCGCAGCTGACCCAGGATACTGGTTGTGGTTTTGCAGAATAAGGTCTTTCGGGGTTGAACTTGCAAGCCTATGAAATATTTGACTTATGAGGCACTGTAAGATTTGCCTGAGTCTGCCAGATGGATCATTTATTCTAATAGAAACTCTGTCAGGCTTTGGCAGGGATGGAGTCTGTAGGCCCAAGAACCAGGGTGGGAATGAATAAATGCAGCATATTTATACGAGTGACAGGTTTAATCGGTTAAGTCCTGGTGATTGATTTCTCTTTTCTTCCCCCTCCATAAAGTAAGCAATGAGTAAGTGGTTTAAATTTTGAAGAAAAGTGTTTCTACCTTGCCACGCTCAGTCACATTGCGATAATATTTGTTTTCTGCCTGTGTCACAGCAACGGTATGAAGTCAGCTAGAGGGCAAGGCTGGTCTTACTGTGAAGGCAAGCTCGAGGAATTAGGAACAGCTTTGCGAGCCACCCAGAAATACTACACAACCGTCATGTCATACATATCAGTTATATTGGGCATGACATTTTACTTCAACTGTTCTATTCTTTCTGTTTTTCCATCCTACAGTTCACTAACACGGTTCTCCTCCCCACCTCCAACCTGGGGCTGTACAGTTATCGGGGCAGCAAGAGACTGGTGAGCTCTTGCTGTCATTCTGATTTCTCCTTCTATGAGCAAACTACAGCACAACTGATTGGCTCCTTGTGCTGCTTTAAACACTGGCAACATTCTGGCTTAGTTTATTCCCCTGAATGTTTTATGTTTTGCATAAGGTGGCAAGACTCCCTCTCTATAATCCTGTTAGGCCCCTTTCACACGAGCGTATTGTTCGGGTCCGCCTGTCAGTTTTTCAGGCGGACCCAAACGGACGCTCCATTGTTCTCTATGGAGCGACCAATGTCAGCGGTGACATGTCCGCCGACACCCAATACGCTCCGATCCGCCTATAACAGACGGATGCAAAACCTATTTTCCATCCGTCTATCGGATCGGATGAACACTGACAGACGGTCCGTGTTCATCCGATCCTCCATAGAGGAAAATGGAGCTGTGACAGCTCAGTCTCTGCACGGAGACTGTCCTGGCATCCGCCGGCTCAGCGGGGATAAACGGATGGATCCCCGCTGAGCAGCGGAGCCTGTCAAAACGGGCCCCCTTGTGTGAAAGAGCCCTTAAAATCCAACATTTTGAGTTGTCAGCAAAGTAGTAATCAATGGTGACAACTCTCTGGAAGGAGATTTCCCTCACTTCCTATGGTATTTACAGAGGGGAAAGTGAAAGGAAATCTCCCTAGTGCCAAAAAACTATGAGGGGTTAAACCATTTAACGCGAATCGGCTGCTTTAAGTGGATGTATCAGGGTATAGCTGCTGCAGGCTATACCCCGGTACCATTTTTTAGAGCGGGCGATCGGCTATCCGGCGATAACGGCTGATCCAGCTCGGGAGCCGCTCGGCCATTATCTGGAGCTGTGGGAGGGGACACCCCCCCTCCCACCGCATTCCGCTACTCTTCTCTGGCCTCCTGTCCCGCCAGGAGACCGGAGCTCTGGTCCGGCGCGCCCGGCCGCTGTGTGGAGACCTGAAGGAAGCCAGAATCGGCTCCGATCAGGTCTCCTTCGTGCAATTCCAGAAGCAATGTCACTTCCGGTTTATTTGGCGGCTAACGGTGCCGGTTTTAAAAAAAATTACAGTACAGGCAGCCCCCGGGTTACAAACAAGATAGGGTCTGTAGGTTCGTTCTTAAGTTGAATTTGTTTGTAAGTGGGAACAGGTACATTTTTTAAGTGTAGCTTCAGCCAAAAACACTATTTTTAAACTTTTTGGATAGCGTAGGGAAGGGTTAACACCCCTGTAATGTTTGCTTTACTGACTGTTTCTGTTCAGAAGATTTCACCTCACTTCCTGTCCCAATGATAATTGGATTTTGAAAAATTTGGGTTGTTGTGGAAACAAGCCTTGGTGATAAAGCATCAGTGGAGACACCTTTTTCTCATAATAACTCTTACAGGAGTGAATTTCCCTTCCTAGGGGGAGATTTCCTCTCACTTCCTGTTGTCTCCATCCATTTGTAAGTAGGAGTCATTTGTAAGTCGGATGTTTCTAACTAGGGGGCCGCCTGTATTCAGAATCGCCATTTTTGGCGATCTGAATACTGTGAAGTGCAAAGCAGGGAATGGGGGTCTTTTAGACCCTCGATCCCTCCATAAAGAGTACCTGTCACCATATATTACTATTACAAGGGATGTTTACATTCCTTGTGATAGCAATAAAAGTGATCAAATTTTTTTTTTTTAAAGGAACATTGCTAAAAAAAAATATAAATAATAATAAAAAAAATTTTAAAGCACCACCGTCCCCGCGAGCTTGCGTAGCAAAGAAAACGCATACCTAAGTCGCGCTCGCACATGAAAACGGTGTTCAAACCACACATGTGAGGTATCACTGCGATCGCCAGAGTGTGAGCAATAATTCTAGCCTCCTCTGTAACTCTAACCTGGTAACTGATAAAAATTTTTAAAGCATCGCCTATGGAGATTTCTAAGTACCCAAGTTTGTCACCATTCCGCGAGTGTGAGCAATTTTCAACCATAACATTTTTGGTATCTATTTACTCGGCGTAATATCCTCTTTCACAATATACAAACAAATTGGGCTAACTTTACTGTTGTCTTATTTTTTTACTCAAAAAGTGATTTATTTATTTTTTTAAAAATCAAGCTTGAAAGACTGCTGCGCAAATACAGAGTGACAAAAAGTATTGCAACGATCGCCATTTTATTCTCTAGGGTGTTTGACAAAAAACATTATATAATGTTTGGGGGTTCTAAGTAATTTTCGTAAAAAATTATTTTAACTTGTAAACAACAAATGTAAAAAAGGGCTCCGTGGGTGAACTGGTTAACCATTCTCCATTCTCTCCAAAATTAAGATAGAACATTTTCACTTTAAATATTTTTCAATTTACGTGGCAGTAATGTGATTTGAACATCATTATAATGGCAAACTGTAACCGGCAAACTAAGAAATGTGTCACTCTACTTTGGGCACCAAGCTTAAAGTGGAGTTCCACTCATTTTTAAGTTTATTAATAGTCAGCAGCTACAAAAGGGTGTAGCTGTTGATTTGTAATAAACACACACTCGTCTGTCCCATAGTCCCGCCCGAAGCCTCGCTCCTCTCCCTCTTCTCTCCGCGGCGCCGTCATTGCAAGTGTGGGCACTCGGCTGTGACAGCTTGCGGCTTCTTAGCCAGGTGTGCACTGCACATACGCGAGTTGTGCTGCGCCTTCTCAGTGGCCAGGCAATCTTCTGGGACCTGTGACGTGTCCCAGGAGATTTCAGGGAGGGAGGGAGAGAGGCGGAGTCGCCTAGGCGGCTGAGCGGAAGTGGGAGCTGGGTACCTGTCAAAAATAGGTACGAGGAGTTGTTAAAGCGGAAGTTGCACTTTTGGGTGGAACTCCATTTTAAGAACCACAGATTTAGGTTATGAGTTGTAAGGTTAGCCATACACATTTCATTTTTTCTCATTCACAATGGGATGAACAGCATGGATGCTCGAATCTTCACTGCCGGCTATTGTATTCAAGCAGCCGCACCTCTACCTGAATGCTTAAACACTGATTGCATCAGTTAAAATATTGATAATATGCAATCGCTGTTCAGCCAATAATTTTCCACCCAACAGTCAATTTTTTAGTTGATTTTTGTTGAGCCGGGTAGTGCCAACAGGGTCATCCACAGCTAGAATTTTATCCAGGTCAGCCAAAAAAAGTACTGTGTATGGTCAGCTTAATGTATACCTAAAACCAAAACATGTAATATATTGGCAGCTTACAAGTCATTAAATGTCTGCCTTAGCTTTTTGTTTTTAGGTTATTGTTTTTCTTGAAGAGGAAGTAAACCCAGATGGGGTTTACTTCCTCAATATAACCTGTAAAGTAGAAGCATAATGGGCTACTATGCATCGCATAGTAGCCCATTATGGTGCCACTTGCCTGCAAACAAAGCCTGTGGCGTCCAGCGATGTCCCCGCTCCAGGCCGTATCCATCTTCTGCCTCTCTTCCTTCCAGGGCCGCGTGACATCGGCACATGCAAAACACTGCATATCTCCTGAACCGTGCAGGTTTGGGAGATATGCAGTGCACCTACAGGTAAGCCTTATTCTAGGCTTACCTGTAGGTTAAAGTGGTTGTCACAGGTTGATAACCACTTTAATTTCACCTGGTGATCTGGCTAGTAGCACTCTTCCTGACTTAGGTGTCCATTTATGAAACCGAGATGAGCCGCGGTCCTGATGATCGCAGCTTATCTCAGATCATTAGCAGTTTATGAAACTGAGATGATCAGTGGAGAACATCATCTCAGCACACAGAGAATCTGTCACTGACAGAAACAGACAGTTTATGAAGGTGCAAGTGGCTTCTCTATGGAGGAGCAACAGACACCCTGGAACAGCAGCACTGTCTGGAGAGGGTAGTGTTAGATGAACTAGTACATTTAGATCTGGGGTCAGCAACCTGTAGATCGCGATCTACCAGTATATAGCGGACAGGTGACTGGTAGATCGCGGTCTGGGCTTGCTGGCCCACCATCTCAGAGCATCAGAGTGCAATGCAGAGAGACTACTTGTAAAGTTGGAGCTGTAGTAGGGAGCAAGAGCCACATAAGCCGATGCCTCCTCTGTAGTGCTGGCACCTGTCCCATGTGGAGTAATACCAACTGCACTCCATCTCTTATCCCGGCTAGTGGTCTCCATAGTGGTGCCAGCAGCAGGAAAGACGAGATCTTCAGGTCAGTGTGAAGCAATACACCGAGCGGCGAGGTAGTACAGCAATTAGTTTTAAATCAGGTGTGAGGAGGCGACACTGTGCCCGGTGATCTTTGACTTCTCCCATGTCGTTCAGGTAGCTCTCCAAGGTTGCCTACCCCTGATTTAGATGGACATTACATATACTTTTACAATGTACACTTTTTAAGCAGCTAAAGCAACAGTAAGCCCCCCTGTCGCTGTTAATTGGTTTGTCACAAGTTGATATGTTAAATGAAGGTGAAAAATAACCATAGGACTACTTTGTTAATGCTTGTGACAGAGTGCATATTGTATGCAGTTTTTAATTTTGTATTTAGAACCACTTTAAGGTTGGACTGGTTACTACATGTACTGAAAATATGCTTTATACCATTTATAATGCATGCCTATTTTAAATGGAATTCCCATGTAAGCTTAATACATACAAAAAGTCAAATAGTGAAGGAAAAATATTTTTCATATCTAAATAGACCAGATTAACTGATGGCTTAACAAATAAAAGCACTTTCACATCTGCTCCCAGCAATTCTGGTTATCAAACTTTTTGTTATCTCATCAGTCAGGAAATGATGTGAATTGCAGAGGGTAATAGGCCAGCTGTGCTTGTTTTGGCTCTTATGTTTTTGGCAAGATTGGCAGATTATAGACAAATCTTTCCGCTTAACAGTGAAATTATAATTGCTGCTATGTATTTGAGAAATGTTTCTCTGCTTTGAGAGAGGCCTGTGAGACTGTGAGCCTCTTATTTTTGCTGTCACAGAAATCTAGGAAATATTAATAATGTGAATGTTAATGTCTGAAAAGGCATTACTGCCAAAACGACACTTAAACACGAACTCCCACACAGCCCTGAGTACCATGCTGTGGGGCCGTTTTGTGCATGACTTCCTACGTAACTAGCTAACTTCAAATTATCTAAACAGATTATGTAATACCCATTGGTGTATTAGAATTTTAATGTGAGTGACTTGTAAATCACACATTTAACTGAGCTTAGAAATGTTATCCAACACAGGAGAAGCTTGCTAACATTCTGGACTCTTCACCTAAATTTGACCTAATCTGGGATCCCTGGAAGATTTATCTAAAATTACCCTCATGAACCAATTTTGTCCCTCTCTTACCCTAGGCTCCCTGGTGCCCTCTAATCTCTGCTTCGTCTTTTCTCCTCGTCTCTGTCCTTGCCTTCTTTTGGCCCTTCTGTCTTTTCATGCCTTTCCTCATCACTTTGGTTATTGAGGTGGTGCGGGCACTTGTTCAGCGTGATTAAACCCCAAGGTTGGGGTCGAGAGCAAGCGCAAATACCAATACTAAACAAGTTATTTGTCTATGTTATCTCAAATTCCCTAGGCTCTGACATTAGTTTTAACAGTCTACCACGCCATCCTAGGTCTACAGAAAGTTCTCGGTTATAAAAATCGCATTATTTATCTAACAACGCAGAGGGAATTTCCCCCTCCTTTTTTTTTTCTCCTTTCTTCTCTCCCCTCCTCTCTCTTCTTTAGTTAGTCAACATTTGGTACCCCTCAGCACACAGCTTGTTCCAGTTAGGGGTGGTCCTGGGGGCTCATCAAAGGGGGTGAAGGAGAAGGAAAGAAGATAGTTACCTCCTCCAGTGCGTTTTTTTTTTTCTTCTCCTTCAAACTGTTAGAGATTTTGTTTCTTACCATGATTACCGATACACCTTTGGCCCTGCGAGGCCGAGAATTATTCACTTACTTTTGCCAAAGTGTATGAGGATTTTGTGATTCTTTTAGTGATCTTTTGTCTTTGTATTAATAACTCAATAAAAACTTTTTAAAACTTAAAAAAAAAAAATGCTATCCAGACATATATTGTCTTACATTTCATTAATGCCTTGTGCCTTCCACGCATACAATGGGTACAGAAAAGAATCACCCCCTTTAAAATAATCATATTTTGTTTTTTTGCAGCCTGAAATAAAGATAGATACATTTTTTTGTTTTATCCAGCTGTATTCACTCAGTGCAACTTATAACACCCAAGTGAAAGATATATCACCAACATGTCAAAAAATAATAATAATTAAAAAATGAAACAACAGAATCAATGAATTGGAAAAAGGATCACCCCCCTCCTAAAAGTGACTTGTAAACTCTAGCTAATCACCTTTTCAATGGCACACAAAACCATTTGACTTTCAGCTGTGGTCATTTTGGTTATCTCAGCATGAAAAGAGCTTTCCTGGAGTATTTTATTATTAAGATGTGGAAGGTATTTGGTACAACACAGACCCTCCCTGGATCAGGAAGTTGCTCCAAACTGGATGAAAAAGCCAGGAGGTAACTGGTCAGAGAGGCTACCAAGAGGCCTACAGCAACTCCTTGTGTGCATGTGACAAAAATATCACAAATTCTCCACAAATGTATGGGAGGGTTGCAAGAAAAAAAGCCACTCCACTAGAAAGGCCACATGCAGTCAAAACGCACTTTGAAGATTCTGAGGCCACCTGGAAAAGGTGTTATGGTCAGGTGAGACTAAAATTATTTGGCCTCAACACCAAACTATATTTCTGGCGGAATTCCAATACAGCTCGCCATCCAAATAACACCATTCCCATAGTAAAGCATGAAGATGGTAATATTTATGGGGTGTTTCTCTGTAGCAGGGACTGGGACACTTGTCAGGATAGAACTAATAATGAATGGGGCAAAATACTGTCAAATTCGTAAAGAAAATCTGCTGCCCTCTGCTAGAAAGTTATCGATGGGAAGAAGGTTTACCTTCCAACATGACAATGACCCAAAGCACACAGGAAAATGACCACACAGTGGTTGAAGGAGAGAAAGGTGAATGTTCGTGCATGGCTTAGTCAGAGCCCAGACTTAGGCTGGATTCACACCTATGCATTTTTAGTGCTTTTTGCATTTTGCAAATTTGCACCTCCAGAACGTGTTCCATAGGAAGCCACGTTAAATGGACTGCAGTGCAAATCTGCAAAATGCAAAAAGCACTAAACATGCATAGGTGTGAATCCAGCCTTAAACCCCGTTGAAAATCTATGGAATGGCTTGAAGACTGCAGTCCACAAATGGTCACCATCACATTTAACTGAACTTGAGCAGTTCTGAAAATAAGAGTGGGCAAATATTGCAGGGTTAGTAGAGACATATCCCAACAGACTAAAGGCTTTAATTAAAGCAAAAGGTGGTTCAACAATATACTGACACAAGGGGGTGGTCCTTTTCCAGCTCAGTGATTCTGTTTTTGAATTGTTTTTATTTTTTTCTGACATGTTGGTGCTATCCCTTTGACTTGGATGTTATAAGTTGCAAGAGAGTAAATACAACTGGATAAAACAAAAACAGTGTCTGTCTTCATTGCAGACTGCAAGGCAACAAAATGTGATTATTTTAACCACTTCAGCTCCGGAAGGTTTTAACCACTTCCTGACCAGGCCATTTTTTTTCGTTACGGCACTGCGTTGCTTTAACTGATGTCATATGACGCTGTACCCAAATAAAATGTATGTCCTTTTTTCCCACCAATAGAGCTTTCTTTAGGTGGTATTTGATCACCTCCTGTGGATTTTATTTTTTTCCGCTATAAACAAAAAAAGAGCGACAATTTTGAATAAAAAACAATATTTTGTACTTTCTGCTATAAAACATATCCAATAAATATGTAAAAAATCAAATGTCTTCATCAGTTTAGGCCAATATGTATTCTGCAACATACTTTTGGTAAAAAAAAAGTTATAGCGTCTACAAAATAGGGGATATATTTAGGGACTTTTTCTTTATCTTATTGTTTTTACTAGTAATGGCGGCGATCACCGATTTTTATCGGGACTGCGAAATTGCCACGGACAAATCTGACACTTAGTGACACTTTTTGGGGACCAGTGACACCAATACAGTGATCAGTGCTAAAAATGCACTAATCAATGTATAAATGACACTGGCAGGGAAGGGGTTAACGCCCGGGGCGATCAAGGGGTTAAATGTGTTCCCTGGGAGGTGCTTTCTAGCTGTGGGGGGAGTGTCACACTGGAGAAAAAGAGAGATTGTGTTTCAGCTTAGCTAAAGCACGAGATCTCTCTGTTTCTCCCTGACAGATCAGCCGTTTGCCTTGTTTACATAGGCAAACGGCTGATCTTTTTCTGCAGAGAATGATCGGTGGGTCACGGCGGCCATCGCGGCTGTCGGACCTGCTGATTGGCCCCGAGCCGCCTGCACAAAACCACGTTCCTATACGTGGTTTTGCGCAGCCGGGCCGTCCTGCCGCAGTATATATGTGGTGGGCTGTCCGGAACTGGTTAATGGGGGGTGATTTATTTCTATACCTATTGTATACAATAAATATGAATTTGCTTTGCTGTTGTCCATCCTTTCACTTTACAAACTTCATTTAGCCGAGGGCTTTTATAGCAAAATGGCCAGTGTCTTACCTGTTCCTAATTCCAAAGCTTTTATTAATTTTGAATAGAGTAGGAAATAGCTGAAAGCCCTCTTGAGTTTTACTCAATCTGTGTCCCATTTGAAATATTTCCTTTCACTTCCCGTCCTGAAGACCCAACAGGAAATTTGTAAGTATCTCCACAGTGAGGGAATTCCTTGTTTAGACAGTTGTCACCATAACAAGTGCCCCCATTGGTAGATTTCCACTCTATTCTTGTTATGGTGACAACTCAAAAATGTGTATTTTCCCAAATTCTCAGCCCCATTAACGGTAATGGTCTCCAGGAGAAGAGCGTTTATCTCCCTAGTGGGGACTCAGATGGTGATAAAAACCCAACCACTTCCCTATCGGCCCATAGTAAAATGACGTAATTTTGTTTGCACACTGATATCTCAAAAATGCCTGCAGCTGCAGGCATCAATGAGGTATCATTCTCTTCAGCTGGCAATTCCCTTCACCATAAGAATGATCATAGCGGCTGCCCAGCCGCTTGATCATGCTTACAGGCAGCGAGAGGGGATGCCCCCCTCTCCCGCCGCCTCTCCCTGCCTTTACCGACTCACCTCAGCGATCGGTGAGTCGGAGGACAGAACGGCTGCGGCCGGAAGGAAGTACCATTGAGATGCGAGGGACAGATCGTCCCCCGTCATCTCTATGGCTCTCGGAGGACCGGGCATGACGTCACGTCCGGTCCGGCAACAGTAAACAAAGTCTGTTTTCTGGCTAGAAAGCATCAGATCGATATTTTTTTTTTGATCTGATGCTTTCCAGCTTGGAGGAGAGGTGTGAGGTCTTATAGACCCCACACCTCTCCATAAAGAGTACCTGTCATGCAATATTTCTATTACAAGAGATGTTTACATTCCTTGTAATAGGAATAAAAGTGATCAAGTTTTTTTTTTTTAAAGGGAAAGTAGAACAATAAAATAAACAATAAAAAAAAATAAAGCGCCCTCATCTCCGCATACGCAAGTCGCGTCCGCATATGTAAACGACGTTCAAACCACACATGTGAGGTATCCCCGCGATCGTTAGAGCAAGAGGAATAATTCTAGAATTTGATCTTCTCTGTAACTCTAAACATGTACCCTGTAAAAATTCTTAAAGGGTTGCCTATGGGGATTTCAAAGTACCGAAGTTTGGCACCATTTTTATGAGCGTGCGCAATTTCAAATCGTGACATGTTAGGTATCTATATACTCGGTGTAACATCTTCTTTCACATCATGCAAAAAAATTGGGCTAACTTTACTGTTTTGTTTTTTAATGCATGAAATAGTTTTTTTTTAAAAACGCGTTTGAAAAATTACTGCGCAAGATAAAATGTTGCAATGACCGCCATTTTATTCCCTAGGGTGTCTGCTAAAAAATATATAATGTTTGGGGGTTCTGAGTAATTTTCTAGCAAAAAAATGATGATTTTTACATATAGCAGGAAGTGCTAGAATTTTCCGGGTAAGGAAGTGGTTAAATTTCTATGGACTCTATCCAAAACTAAAAGAAAACATTCTGGCCTTAAATACACTTTAATGTAGAACTCCAGGAAGTGTTCTTTTTGATTTTTAAGACCCCCCAACCCTGTATAGGAAGAAAAATAATACCAATCTGTTTTCAGCCTTCCCATGCTCCAGCTCTTTCCCCAACTTCATTCTCTGTCCAGCACCAGCAGTCCTCTTTGGGCAGAAGAACAGCCCTGTCATCCCATTTTCTGTGAGCCCAACCTCTTGTTTACAACCTCCCTCTCCCCGGAAAGCATGCCATCACTCAGACTGGGCTCCAGCATTGAGCATTTTTCACACGTCATTACGGGGGTCATGCCTTTAGTTGATTATGTGTCAAGTAGTTGTTGAAATTCTGGAGTTCGCTTTAAATTCACTTTCGCTGAGATTACATTTTTTTTGTTTTTTGGGGTTTTTTTTTAGCAATTGCTAAAAAAGTACTCCTGGTAAAGTACTTTCCGATTTTAGTAAGAATAAAATGATCTACAGGAAGTGTTCATGCTGCAAATTTAGATTATAGCTTCTGTAAAGTAAACCTTTGAAATTCGATTCCAGGTTCAATTGGATTGCCACGGTTTAATCAATTTAACTGGTAGCAGCTACTGTTTGCCACACTGGTAGCTGACTGGTCTAAATCCCATCCCCTGCTAATTTTTTAGTCCAGGCATAGCATGATGGCGCCAAGGCTTGGAAGTGGGTGTTCCCTATAAGACCTGTTGCTGCTATCCAACCCTCCCGTTTCTGCCTAAGGGTTATAAATGACAGCACAAGCTGTCGTCTGAGTGTAATTTAGCTCCACATTAGATCAACTGTTCTGGCAAGATTAAATTACTTGAAAGGTGCTTGCGGCACATTGCAGCAAGACAGAAAGCTGTGTACATATGATCAGTACCTTCAGTGTGTATTGTTCCAGTTATGTGGCCTGCAATGTTGGTGGCAGGTTATAAGCAAAATGGATTACTGTAACACACTCTAACCAATACTGCTTTTTTTTATTTTTTTTTTAAGTAAATAAAGAAAACTGATCAAAAACATGGTTGTGTTTCATAGATGTGGTTTAAACGCATAGAAGTGCAAGTCCAGGCAAACAGCTAAATACATATTTCAAATGCATATGTGAACTGCCTTGCCTGCAACCAAGTGTATAACTCAGTACAGCCAGTTTACCCATCCAGGCACTGTACAAAGTCCCCCTGACCATTTAACTTATGCCGCTGCAGTCAAACTAATACACCTTGTCAGAAGTGTGATTGGATAGTAAAATAAATGCAACTCATCTCTAGTCTCACCTTCAGTATGCAAGCTTTATTTGGTGCATTATAGTGCTTCCCTTTCCTCTGCTAATGTATAGGGAAGTGGTCTCCAAACTGTGGCCCGGGGGCTGGATGCATCCCTCTGTTTGCTTTTATGCAGCCTTTGGGGTGCTATTTAATTCGCTGACACCAAAGAAGGGCACAATTTCTTCCAATAGCACCAATGGTGGGGCACAATTCGTTCAAATTATATCAGCAATGGGGCACAGTTCCTCCCAATGACACCAACAATGGGGCCCAAATGACACCAATGATAGGGCACAGTTCATCCCAATGACACCAACAATGAGGCACAATTCTTCCCACTAACATCAATTATATTTTGTACATCCAATGGCCACATTCAGGCTCCCCTAAAGTCTGAATAACAGTAAACTGGCCCTTTGTTTAGAAAGTTTGGAGACCCCTGATGTGGGGATTACAGAAGGCTAGCAGATATATGTACTTTTAAATACACTAACATATTTTTTTATTAAGCCAAATCACTGAATTGAATAGGGATCATTTCTATGTAACCTAAACTTGCATTATTATCTTTTATTTCTTTTTCATTGTAGGTGGTCAGACTGCGTAAGTTAGCCCAGCAGATTGCAAACTGCAAGCAGTGCATAGAACGATCCACGTCCCTGATATCTCAGGCGGAGCAGTCTCTGAAAGAGGCAGACCATGCTCGTTTCCTGCAGTCAGCCAAGAGCATTACAGAAAGGTACCTTAATTCTGAAAATGTTTATAGAAATGTAACTTCATGTTTTTGGTCCTCTTAAAGAGAACCTGTTACTTAATATTTCACAAGGTGACAGTTTCTCCTAATAGCAACCTAATAACACCCTTCCTCCTTATGGTGCTAGCATTTGGCATGCTATTGCACTGCTCCATTTATCTGGCATGGTCTTCAGAAATACCCAGTACTTCTGTGTATGGGGGAGCATTTAACCTTCTCGCCTAGGGATTCGATTTTACTAGTGAGACCGCCCTGGACTGGCTGCTTTAATTCGGAGTCTGTACGTGAGTAATAGTGGGAGCATGTACACTCCCAATGTATCTAGCCAGACTGGGTAGTGGAAAGGCGGTGGGCCCTCTTGCGGGGCTTGGGCTGCTACCTCTCCGATACGGCTTGCAAAGTCCTTTCCACACTTTGATCGGAGGATAGTTGAAATGAGCGCCCGGAGTCAGGTAAAAAGTTGATGATTATTTATTTTAATTGTAATAGATATAATGTGGTCAAGCCAATGCGTTTCGGGGGATCAAGGACTCCCCCTTCTTCAGGGCTAATAGAAACAAAAATAAAATTGTACAGAAAATGTATACATAAACAGGATATACCTATGCAACAAAATGGTTACAAGGGGCTTAAAAGCGTTTGTACATGGTTATTGTTAACATGCCTTACTAGTATTTCTATTTTAGAAGACAAGTATACTGATTGCAAGTAGCTAAAAAGATGCGAACTATTAAAATCCTTTCTAAAGTTGTTTCAATAAAACTGTATCCAAGGTCTATTGGGAAAAAAATAGATTGAAAAACGATGCTCCTTTTCTCTTTCGTTCGTCGACAGGCACAGCGACTCTTAGGACTAAGTGGGTTATACTGCCCTCTACAGGAGTTTACTAGGCAGAGCAGGCAGTTCTAACAGCAAAAATAACAGTAACAGACACAGCCCCTCCCAGGGGGCTGTCCCCACTGGCAGATAACCCCACACCCAGCTCTGCTAGCTCAGTTTTTTTCTGCCTAGTGCAAGGAGTACACCTGGCTCCCTGTTGGGGTCTGTGGTACCTCTTTTGGTCCACAACAGATGAAGACTGCAATCAAGTAGCCGTGCTGGGTGACAGGCTGGGTTTTAGATCCAGGTAGTCTCCCCAGCCGACCATCAAGCGCGCACAGACCTTAGCTCCACGCTGGGTCGGCCGCGACAGGCCCCGAACCAGACGGGGTGGCCCCGCGTGTTAAACGTCTCACAGGTGCACATATGACCGGGCTCCTGAGTCCAGTGTCCCAGTGTTAGCATGGCCGACAGCTCCCCCCGGCCCGATGGGTGAGGCAGATCTGTCTCGGGTGAGATACCCGCTCCGCCTGACTGGATGGGTAAGTATGCCCCCCCTCTCCCACTAGGATCTGGGGGGGAGCAGGCGGGTTTCCCCTCTGGGGTGTTAGGCTGGCGGTTGGTCCTCCCTCCTCCCTCCTTTGCTTCACCCCCTCCCTCAGGTGCTGCACTGTCGCTGTGCCCCCCTCTTCCCCCGGGGCTCCCAGGGGAGTATCCAGGGCCTTAGCTGCCCTCCTCCTCCTTGCCTCGAGCTGCTAGGCGGTCAGAGATCGGTCGGCGGCCATTTTCCCATGGCCCGGCCACCATTTTCTTGTGGCCGGCCGCATGGTTCGGCATCTGGGGTGCCCGGCGGCCATTTTGATGTAGCTGCGGCATTCCTGACTGGGGGTTTGGCCTCTAGTGTGCAGCGGCGGCCATTTTCTCGTGGCCTATGCACGTGTGCCGACCCTATGAGTTTGGGGGACGGTCCCTGTGGATCTGGCGCCATTTTACCCCCCCACACAGCGCGGAGAGCTCTCCTGTGGGACAGCAGCAGAAGCAGTGGCAAGTGTGGAGGCAAGGCAGCGGTGGACAGCAGCAGGCAAGGTTCCTCTCCTGGATAGTTGAGCGGGCAGGTGGTGAGTCCCTCCGGGGGTTACCATCCTGTACTAAGTCCTGCGCAGCGTTTTGGGGTGAGGGGTGCCTGGTCTCCTGGTACCTAGACCTCGGTTAGGTGGCGTATTGCCAGGGTGGGTGTCGCAATGGCAGCCGATGCGGGTGCTTCCCCACCAGACCTCTCTTTGGTTGCAGCCAGCGCCTCAGGGACTGTGATCCCTATTGATACTCTGTTGGCAGTCTTGGAGTCCTTCGTCTCCCGGGTAGAGACAGCATGTGGGCGTAAGGCGGCGAAAAAGCGGCCCCTACCTCCCCCCTCTTCTGGTGAGGACTCGGACCCTGACGGAGACCCCCCTTGAGCTGTCAGATGGCGAGGCCCTGGATTCTACTAATAGTGAGGAGGAATCTGCGGTGGCCACTGCTGCGCACGAGAAGGCACTAGTCAGCGCCCTGATCACAGCAGTGCATGAAACCCTGAAGTTGGATGATACGGCGGGATCCTCGCTGGAGGTCCCCATCCCCTTCGGGTCGCATAAACCGGCCCGCGGGGCTAAGGTTTTCCCCTATGTGTCTTACCTGGATAAATTTGTCTACAGAGACTGGGAACGGCCTCAGGGCTCCCTTCCCATACCCAAACGTTTCTCTGTGCGCTATCCCTTCGAGGACAGCCTGTTAAAAATGTGGACATCACCCCCGTGGTTGATCCCCCTGTGTCTCGCCTGAACAAGGCGGCCACGATCCCGGTGGAAGGCACGCCGTCCTTTAACAACCTGGTGGACAGGAAGGCTGAGACCATTGTCAGATCCATGTTTGTTCTGGCAGCGTCAGCCATGCGGTCTGTTGTAGCCTCTGCTCTGGTGTCACAGATGCTCACAGAATGGACAAAGCTGTTACACTGCGAAATGAGCGTTGCTAAGATTCCCCCTGCTTGTGTGGAACTTGCTGAACAGCTTGTCCAGGGGCTTAAGTATCTGTGCGATGCAGCCCTGGATATGGCCCCCCTGATCTGAAAATTGTCCGTGTCTTCGGTGGTGGTCAGAAGTTTGCTCTGGCTGAAATGTTGGTCGGCGGACCAGGCCCTGTTTGAGGCGGTGAAGGACCTACTCTGTCAAGGGGTAGTGGTCCCCGTTCCGCGTGCGGAACATTTCCATGGGTTTTACTCCAACCTGTTTGTGGTCCCGAAGAAGGATGGGGTCTGCCCGATTCTGGACCTGAAGACCCTCAACTGCTTGGTGCGGGTACGAAGGTTCAGGATGGAGTCTGTCCGCTCTGTGGTAGCGGCTCTGCACCAGGGCAATTTCCTGGCTTCCCTCGACATCAAAGATGTGTACCTGCATGTTCCCATATGCGCTCAGCATCAGCGCTTCCTGCACTTTGTGGTCAGGGAGCATCATTATCAGTCTGTGGCTTTCCCGTTTGGCCTGGCCTCTGCGCCTCGGGTCTTCACCAAGCTGTTAGCCCCAGTTCTGGCTCTGCTGAGATAGAGGGGCATCGCAGTGGTGGCGTATATGGATGACCTTCTCTTGCGAGCAGAGTCGGCTCCAGCTCTCAGGGACAATGTGACGATCGCCTTGCACACTCTGCAGGAGTTTGGCTCGGTGATCAATCGCCCGTAGTCGGGGATGGCTCCGTCTCACCGCTTGGAGTATCTGGGTCTGATTCTGGATGCGGCCCAGGCGAAGGTCTTCCTTCCACCATCCAAGCTACAGACGCTTCAGTCAGCGGTTTGGTCCCTGCTGTCCCAGAGGTGGTCCTCCCTACGCTTTTGCATGCGGGTCTTGGGCCTCATGGTGTCCACCTTCGAGTCGGTCCCATACGCCCAGTGTCACACCCATGTTCTGCAGCGGGAGATTCTGCGAAAGTGGGACAAGTCCCACTCATCCCTGGATCGGTTGATCAGGGTGGACCACCAGACCAGGACTTCGCTGCTCTGGTGGATGCGGGCTCCGGCCCTGCAGTTGGGAAAGTCGTTCCTCCCCCTCCGTTGACCGGTGGTCATGACGGACGCCAGTCTGATCGGCTGGGGAGGCGTCCTGGGGCTGTTGTCGGCCCAAGGCCGGTGGTCTCCGGAAGAGTCTTGTCTCCCGATCAATGTCCTGGAACTGCTGGCCATCAGGTGCCCTGTCTGGATTCAGTCAGACAATGCCACGGCCATGGCATACGTGAATCACCAGGGCGGGACAAGAAGCTCGGCTGCGGCCTCAGAGGTAGCTCACATTCTGTGGTGGACAGAACTCCACGTACTGGCAATCTCCGCCATCCACATTCCAGGTGTAGAGAATTGGCAGGCGGACTACCTCAGTCGTCAGGGATTGGACCAGGGAGAGTGGTCAATGCATCCGGACGTGTTCCATCAGATTTGTCTGAGGTGGGGTACTCCAGACTTGGACCTTCTAGCGTCTTGTCTCAATTGGAAGATGCAGGCCTTTGTGAGCAGGACAAGGGATTCCCTAGCGGACGCGGCGCATGCCCTAGTAGCTGCATGGGCTCGGTACCAGCTCCTCTACGCCTTTCCCCTTCTCAAGTTGCTTCTGGGCAGAATAGAAACAGAGGGCATACCGATTCAAATGGTGGTGGACGTCCCCTGGTGACTCCCCTTCACAAAGACCTACTGTCTCAGGGGGCCATCTTACATTCTGCTTTACGCTCACTGGCTTTAACGGCCTGACTATTGAATCCCAGGTGTTGAGGGATTGGGGTTTCTCAGACCCAGTGATCCCTACCATGCTTAAAGAGGAATTAAACCCAGATTGGGCTTACTTCCTCTATATTCCCCTGTAAACTAGAAGCATAATGGGCTACTATGCATCGCATAGTAGCCCATTATGTGCCACTTACCTGCAAACAAACCTGCGGTGTCCAGCAATGTCCCCGCTCCAGGCCGCGTCCATCTTCTTTTTTTTTTTTTTTTTTCCATAAAGTTTATTGTAAATATGATAGGAAGTTACAATATGGAATTACAGGATTATTCAACCAGGATAGCTATAACAAGAATATACCAGGAGTATACAACGTTGTAGAAAAAGTAATTGACGCCGCAGGGGAAGTACATATGCATATTACAATTACATTCTTGTCATCAGGGTAAGAGAGAATATGGTGGTACTACATATGGCCATAATGGAGGCGTAATCAGGTTTATGTTGTATGTCTTGTCAGATATCTCTGTCGAGTAGGGTAATGTGAATTGGGGATGAGGTGTCCTTGGTGGCTGAGGTATGGTCCGTTAATGTATGTAGAACTTTAGCAAAAATAAGGGGGGGGTGGGGAGATGGAGGGGGGGAGGGAGAGGAGGAGGTAGAGGGGGGTTAGTTGAGGTTGCGGGGTGGTGGGGGTTCAGCTCCCATCGCTCGGGTTCAAGGGGGTATGTGGTGATTATGTCTGTCGAGGATAGTTCTCTCATATTGGCTCACCTTCCTTTCTTAAGAGGGTAAATGTTCGGAGCTAGGTGAGTGTACATCCTTATACTATTCAGACTGTACTTGTTTGAGAATTGGGGGTTAGACTTTTGAGGATTGGAAAGTGTCTCAGCAGAAGGGCTGCTTGTGATGTTCTGTCTGGTGGGTGTGTGGGTAGTAAGGTACAGGCTGTAATAGGTGGGTTACTGTTTAATGGGAGCCCATTAAGGTGTTGTATCTCTCAGTTGTGCAAAAGTGGTTCCAACAAGCCCAGGTGCGCGAGAACCTGTCTGGGCGGTCTCGAGCTATCGCAATTAGCTCTTCCATGTCAGCTGTTTTCTTTATGCGCGTAAGCCTTTGTTTGATTGATGGGGGACAGTTGGATCCCCAGTGTAGGGGGATACACATTTTGGCTGAGTTTAACATTGAAGGGATCAGGGTTTTAGAGTAATGGTGCGCAGGCATTTCAGAGTGATGGAGTAAGAGTTGAGCAGGTGTGTTGTCTAAACTGAAAGTTGAGACACCTGCAATAATTTCTCTGACTTGATTCCAGAATGGCTGGATTAGGGGGCATGACCACCATATATGTGTTAAGGTTCCTGTGGCATCGGAGCATCTCCAGCATTTGTTTGAGAGGGCTGGTTTGAATTTGTGCAGCATTACTGGAGTTCTGTACCAGCGAGACAGTACCTTATAGCTGTTTTCTTGCGTGGAGACGTTTAGGGAGGATTTGTGTGTTAGTATGGCTATGCGTTCCCATTGCTCTTCTGTCAGAGAGATGTTTAATTCTTTTTCCCAGTTTTTGCACATTGTTAGGGATTTCATAGAGCAGTTAGAAGAAAGGATGTTGTATATTATGGATATTAGGTGTCGCTGGGGATTTGTTTGCGTGCATAATTGTTCGAACGAAGACATGGGGCGTGATATAGCAGAATTTCTGTTGAGAGATCGTAGGAAGTGCCGCATCTGGAAGTATGTCCAGAGGGGGCATTTCGGAGAGGTAGATTTCGTTGGCAGGGAGGTTCTATCAAGGAGTTTGCCATTGTGGTAAAATTGGTGAGCAAGTATTACGTCATGAGCCCATGTGTGTTTTAGAAAGCTAGCTGACATTCCGGGTGAGAAGGCAGGGTTGTGTCTTATGGGGGTGAGAGGTCCTGGGGTGGAGGAGATTTTAAGCGTAGTGCAGGCGTTTCTGAAATAGTGTAGTGTTGCGTTGATAAGTGGGTGAGACTTAAGTGTATTGGGGATATTTGGGGTCATTGTCCATGGCAGGAATTGCGTGGGTACAGGGGAGAAGGAGTTTTCTATTGTGATCCAGTCCTTTTGGGATATGTGGGTCGACCATTCTACAATTCTGGTTAAGTGGCAGGCCCAGTAATACTTTTTGATGTCAGGGAGGCCTATGCCGCCTTTCGTCTTGGGTTTGGTTAGTTGTTGGTGAGAGATTCTGGCCTTTCCCTGTCTCCATAGGAAACTGGAGCATAGTTTGTTGAGTGTTGTGAAGTAGGATGGAGGGATTTTGATGGGGATGGTCTGAAATAGATACAGCAGGCGGGGCAAGATATTCATTTTGATTATTGCGGCTCTTCCAAACCACGAGAAATGGGCTTTGGTCCAGTTTTCTAGATCTTTGGTAATGGTTTTGAGAATAACGGAGTGATTTTTGGAGAAGAGGTCTGAGATGTTTGGGGTTAAATTAATTCCTAAGTATCTAATATGATCTTGGGCCCATTGAAAGGGGAAGTTTTGTTTGCATTGCTGAAGTGTCTCTGCGGATAGGGATATATTTAGTGCTTGGGATTTGGAATAGTTGATTTTAAAATTGGATATATAATGGAACAGCTCTAGGTCATTCAGAAGATTTGGGAGCGAAATGTGGGGTTCTCGTAGGAAAAGTAAGATGTCGTCTGCGAACGCTGCGATTTTGTATGTGTGGTCGCCTATTGGGACCCCTTTAATGTCATTATTGTTTTGGAGACATCTTAGGAAAGGTTCAAGTGTTAGGACGAAGAGGATTGGGGATAGGGGGCATCCTTGTCTTGTCCCGTTTGTTATGGAGAAGGCGTTCGACAGGTGTCCGTTTACTCTGACCCTGGCCGTAGGGATTGTGTACAGGGCCATAATGGCGTTGAACATCCGGTCCTGGATTCCAAGATTGCGGAGGACAGCTCCTAGATAATTCCAGGACAACCTGTCGAACGCCTTCTCTGCGTCAAGCGAAAGGAAGAAGCCTTTCTGTTTATGTAGTTTGAGCCAGTGTTGGATATTTAGGGCCTTAGTTGTGTTGTCCCTGGCTTCCCTGCCCGGGATGAATCCTACTTGGTGTTTTCCTATGAGGTGGGGGAGTAATGGTAAGAGACGGTTAGCTAATATTTTGGCATATATTTTGACATCTACGTTAAGGAGGGATATAGGCCTATAGTTGGTTACTGAGGTGGTGTCCTTACCTTCTTTTGGTATTACTGCTATGTGGGCTTCTAAAAGTCTGTGTAATGGGGCTATAGATGAAGGGATGGAATTTAGAGTGTTGAGTAGGTGGGGTTGCAATGTGTCTGTAAAAGTCTTAAAGTAGGCATTTGTGAACCCGTCTGGGCCAGGGCTCTTGCCATTTTTCAGCTGATTGGTGGCAGTCTTTAATTCTTCTGCTGATATGGGTTTTTCTAGATTTTTGCTATCTTCTGTATTAATGCGTGTGGGATAATGTGTTTTGAGGAAGTTTTCAATTATAGTTGGCCTAGGTTGCTGGTTTCTGGTCTTGGTGTGGTCTTTAGGGAGGTTGTAGAGGCTCGAATAATATTGTTCGAATTGTTTGGCTATGTCGTCTGATTTGGACAATGTTTTCCCTTGGCCGTTGTTTATTGCGTGAATTGTTGCCGGTTCCCTTTTGTAACAGGTTTAGTCTGCTGTATCGGTTTGTTAAGCTTGTTATAATA
>BLSH010117507.1:232222-257336 GCA_018402905.1 Glandirana rugosa | reverse complement strand
TTTTTAGTGAAACTTCTGACATAGTGAGTTGCGATTCCCAGAGTTAGAGGGTCTTTTTGCTTCGGTTTGGGAGTTAGATTACGTGTTTGAGTTCCGGCTGTAACATAAGAACGTTCTCTGCGTAAAGTGGTGTGCTTTCTAGGGGTTTTGGTGATTAGCAAAGAAAGGGTAACGAGTGATACGGTGGTTGGGTGATCGGTTTTGTTTTCCTCAGAGATATGAGAATAGGTTTTTGGATCTGACCTTTGAGTGTCTGAGTGAATAACTGCTCCTTCCGTCCATATAGAAGGACTTTCCGGTAGATGTTCCTGCGGGTCAGTGAGATCGTTTGCATATGACGGGGTTGAGACGGGTTCATTGGAAAAAGTCTAGGTAACGTGTAGCGGATCTCTGTAAGGTTAGGCCGGAATGGTAAGATCCTCCGCTGAAATTGTATGGGGATGGAAGATATACCTGCCTTCCTCGTCAATAAGTGAGTCTGTGAGTTTCCAGTCTAGGTTTTTGGATAAGAGTATAGAGACTCCTTTTGTTTTGGCTAGTGGGTTGGTGGCATAGTGAGCAATGGGAAAGAAACGATTAGTGGTTTTGGGGATCTTTCGTGTGGTGAAATGCGTCTCTTGCAAGAATACAATGTCGGCCTTGAGTTTGTGCATTAGATTGAGGGTTTGGCTTCGTTTTTCTGGGAGATTGAGACCCTTAGCGTTGAGTGATACAGTCTTCAAAGTGATTTTTTTTGTGAGGGGTTGTGATTCTGCCATGGTGTAGAGAATCGTAGTGTTAGGGCGGTGTTGGGGCGTATGTCTCAGTAGATGTGTGCAGTTAGCGAATTTGAGGGGAGGTAGGAAATTACAAGAAGGTGGTGTGTTAAGCGGATAAGGTGCGCGGTCCTATCCGAATGATGGGAGATTGTTTTTTAAGGGGGAGGGCGGGGAGTAGAGGGCAGAGGGGAGCAAGTAGGGGAAGATGGAAGGGGGTGGGGGGGGGTGAGGGGATAGGGGAAATTGAGGTTCCGGAAGGGAGACTATATATAAATAGCCTTCCCAATGTTTAGAATGGATCCGGTGTGTGTTGACGGGGGGGTTGAGGTCCCTGTCTTGTGGGAGTTTGGCGAGGGTTGGAACTAAGGAAGGATTTACTTTATAGGGGGTGACGAGTCCTGATTGACCGGGGAGTGTTGAATTGCTGGTCGTCAGTTTGATCAAGCCATAAAGGAGAAAGAATGATAGGGGGGGATTTTCCATTTTGTCTGGATATGAGTAATGTATTTTCTGGGATCAAGGTCACGGTCAGTTTACCATGTATCTATGGTAGAAGGTTGTGCAGAGTGTGTGGGCTGTGTAGTGGGGTCTGAGGTCATTGGTCAACTATGTGCTAAAATCACATTTCTGTTAAGCCAGATGCATTATACGGTGAGTCAATGACCTAGTGTTGCGGCGTGTTTCGGCTAGGTGGTGTCCAGATTCGAATTGTGTCTTTAGTCATAAAGAGGTCTTGCCCCAAAGAGGTTAAAAACATTATGAACAGTTTATGTTAGTAAGGCCATCCTTTGTTATTTCTATGGGTCAAAGCTTGTAATAGCCTTTGAACTCATAAACTTATACCCTTAACTTAAAGCCATGGAGCGGCGATGTGCAACCAGTTTTTACTATTGTAGTGAGATCGATAGTTGTTGTCATGTGTGATTTGATAGTGGAGATGCAGAATTTGGCCTGTAGGGTATCTACCTTTGTGGTAGGATTTGTTGTAGTTGTTGGGAGATAGGTTGCGGGGTCGCACGTCGCCGCTCCCTGGGGAGGGCCTGTGTCATTTTTGAGAAAACAGAAATCACTACTAGTATTCTGGGTTGAACCCATGCTCTATTCAAGAACTATAAACTTAACGAGACAGAATTATTGAACATGTGGGGGGAAAAAAGAAAAAACATTGTTTCTGTGGGGGGAAAAAGCAGACATCTGCATGTCCTGTAGAGGAATTGGAGGATCGGAGTAAAAGAAGACAAGGCGAGGTATACCATATAAGGGAAGGTATATGCGGAGTATGATGGGATCAACAGGCAGGTGGGGGGTTGCCAGCCAGGGGGCAGAGATGACGGAGATAAAGTTGAACAAGTGTCTTTTGGAAAGCAGGCTCTGTTTTAACGCTTTGCGTGAACGGAAAGTCTTGATCATGGTATTTGCCCATCTTGCATGTTGATGGTGGTGTAGGGGAGTTGTCTGAAAGTCTCCGTGGTGTGGGAGATTAGATAGGTGTGTAGGTGTTTTACCTGCAGTCCCAGAGATAGGTGTGGGGAAGTTACCCGTAACCAAGTCCGTTCCTTAGGTTCTGTAGTCTGCTAGGATTCATGCGCTCGTTCTTATTGTTGTTGTCGCTCAAGTTCATGGAATCATCCACCTGTACGGGTATCTGAAAAAAAGAAGGGGAGTAACACAAAAGGGAGGAGAGAGAAGAGGGGGGAGAAGCGAGATGATGGGGGTTGAGATTAGCTATGCTAATTGGCTGGCTGGTTGATGGGAAGAGAGGAGGATTCAATGTTCTTTTGTCATGCTATATTCCATTGATTTCTTACATCTTTGGGTCTGGTAGTTCTCTTTCGAAGTATTTAGTGAGGGTGATGGAGAGGTGAATTCAGGCTAGGTGGGTAGAACAGGTTGCCTGTTGACCAATATGTGTATCTTCGTGGATCAATGTTGTCTAGGTCTCCTGTGAGCTGGAGAGGAGGTCGGGCTATTGGCTGTGATGTGTCTGGTTGTCGATGAGCTGGGGTCCCTTGGTGATGTGGATCTCCGACGTCTGATATGAAATTCATCACGAACTGGGATGGCGTCTGTAGAGGATGTTCTCCTTAGGTTTCCAGGGTGGTCACTACTGTACCAGTCTGGGAGATCCAGGTGAGGTGGGTTGAATGTGTCACAGAAGGAGCGTAAGTCTTCTCTGAAGCGTATGGAAGCCGATTGATTCTGGAAGGTGGCAGAGAGACAGAAAGGGAACTTCCATCTATATTGAATGCCTTTTTCTCTTAGGAGATCTAAGAGCGGCCGGAGTACTTTCCTGTTGTGGAGTGTGATGGGGGACAGATCCTGGAAGAGTTTTATTTCCGTGCCACGGAATAATAGGGATTGGCGATCTCTGGCTCTGCGGAGGATATCCTCTTTAATTTTGAAATTGACGAGGCAGCAGATCACATCCCTGGGGGGATCAGTGTCCCTTCTTCTGGGCTTCAGGGCCCTATGTATGCGCTCCAGATCAATTGGTGTTTCTGGCGGTCTGCCAAGTAGATCATTGAATATGTTGACGGCAGCGTGTGCAATCTGGTTATGTTCAATTGTTTCAGGCATACCTCTTATCCGTATATTATGGCGGCGTCCGCGGTTTTCTAAATCTTCCAGATGTCTCTGCATGTCTCTCATCTGGTTGTTTTGAGAATAAACAGATTCTTGAAGTTGTTGTATTGCATTGCTGTGTACCATTGTAGTTTCTTCTATGTCTTCAATCTTGTTGTTCATGGACTGTATTTCCCTCTTTAGTTCAGATATGGCTGATGTCATGGCTGCTGTTAAAGATTGCTTTATATCTTCTGCCACCAACCTGAGATCTGCCATGGCTAGAGGCTGCTCTCTGAGTGAGTCTCGTTGCTGCTGGGAGCCGCCGCTCTGTCTCCCTGATGGGCTCAGGCTGGAGGAGCGTGTCGCGGCCTGGTAGGCCCGATCTGAAGCCGGGGACTCGCGTGATTTCGAGCGGAAGAGCTCGGGTATGCTGCGGCCGGCGTGTGCGTTCGTTCGCCTGGGTGACCGCGAACGGGCTGGGGACGGTTCCCTAGATGTTTTCCCCATCTTGGAGTGGATTTCGTGGTGTATGGCTTGTAGAAAAAGCAAATGAAATCCCCGGTCTGCAGGAGCTCAGGAATCAAGCGTCCATGCTGTTCCGACGCCAGGCCACGCCCCCCATCTTCTGCCCCTCTTCCTTCCGGGGCCGCGACTCCGGCGCTGTGACTGGCCAGAGTGACGTCACTCCCGCAATGCACACGGGAGCCGCCAGTCACCGCACAGGGTCAGTGGAGAAACGGCACGGAGACCGCTTCTCCACTGCACGTGCCGACATGACGTCGGCACATGCAAAGCACTGCATATCTCCTGAACTGTACAGGTTTGGGAGATATGCAGGGTACCTACAGGTAAGCCTTATTCTAGGCTTACCTGTAGGTTAAAGTGATTGTCACAGGTTGACAACCACTTTAAGGCACGTAAGGCCACTTCCAGGAAGATTTATCACCGCACCTGGAGGGCTTATATCGCCTGGTGCGAGAATGGGGGGTGGAATCCCTGATCTTTTTCGGTATCTTGGGTTCTGGCTTTTCTGCAGAAGGGTCTCGACCAGAAGCTGGCGTTGAGTACGATCAAGGGTCAGATTTCTGCCCTGGCAATCTTTTTTCAGGTTCCTTTTGGCAATGCATTCTTTGATCTGTACTTTCATGCAGGGAGTTCGACATGTCGCCCCCCCAGGTACAGTCGCCTCTGGCACCATGGGACCTCAATTTGGTACTCTCGGTCCTTCAGAAGCCGCCCTTTGAGAATATCAGGGAGATATCGCTGCAATTGCTTTTGCAAAAGGTGGCTTTCCTGGTAGCCATTACATCTGCTCAGCGGGTGTCTGAGTTGGCGGCTCTATCATGTAGGTCTCCATATCTGGTCCTACACAAGGATAAGGCGGTTCTGCAACCATCACCTTCTTTTCTGCCGAAGGTGGTGTCATCTTTCCATATTAATGAGGGCATTGTCCTTCCTTCACTCTGTCCGTGTCCCTCTCATCCTACGGAGGTTGCCTTGCACTCCCTGGATGTTGTTTGAGCCCTGCGGGTGTATCTGGCGACCACGGCCTCTTTTCGTAGATCGGAAGCACTTTTTGTAGTGGTGGATGGCCCACGCAAGGGTCTGGCGGCCTTGTCGGCCACTATTTCACGTTGGATTAGACAGACTGTGACCCGAGCTTATCCTGCTCGGGGGCTGGAGCCTCCTTTCCCAGTCACGGCTTGCTCTACCAGGGCGATTAGCACTTCCTGGGCTTTTCAACATCAGGCGTCTGTGTCTCAAGTGTGCAAGCGGCTAATTGGTCCTCTGTGCAAACGTTCTCAAAGTTTTACAAAGTTAATGTTTTAGCATCCTCAGATGCTGCGTTTGGCCGCAAAGTTTTGTAGGCGGCCGTGTGAGACACGTGTGGTTTCTCACTGAGGGTCGGTTGGGTGTAGTTCTGTTGTTCTGTTTCCCACCCCTCATTTTTGGCACTGCTTTTGGACGTCCCACTTAGTCCTTGTGCCTGTCGACGAACAAAAGAGAAAATGGGATTTTTTGACTTACCGTAAACTCCCTTTCTCTGAGTTTGTCGACAGGCACACCACCCACCCCTGTGGATGTTGCACTGCTTGTTACGAACTGAGCTAGCAGAGCTGGGTGTGCGGTTAACTGACAGTGGGGACTGCCCCCTGGGAGGGGCTGTGTCTGTTACTGTTCTTTTTGCTGTTAGAACTGCCTGTTCTGCCTAGTAAACTCCCGAAGAGGGCAGTATAACCCACTTAGTCCTAAGAGTCACTGTGCCTGTCGACAAACTCAGAGAAAGGGATTTTACGGTAAGTCAAAAAATCCCGTTTTCTTTTTCTTTTTCCCAATAGACCTTGGATACAGTTTTATTGAAACAACTTTAGAAAAGGATTTTAATAGTTCACATCTTTTTAGCTACTTGCAATCAGTATACTTGTCTTCTAAAATAGAATTACTAGTAAGGCATGTTAACATAACATGTACAAACGATTTTAAGCCCCTTGTAACCGTTTTGTTGCATAGGTATATCCTGTTTATGTGTACATTTTCTGTACAATTTTATTTTTGTCTCTATTAGCCCTGACGAAGGGGGAGTCCTTGATCCCCAGAAACATGTTGGCTTGACCACATCGTATCTACTACAATTAAAATAAACAATCATCAACTTTTTACCTGACTCCGGGCGCTCCTTTCATCTATCCTCCGCTTAGGGATTAGACGCAGGGCTCCCACCGGAGATTGGGGCATGTCGGAGTTCGGGAAAGGTACGTGGCAGTGGGTTGATGTGCTGGCCTATCAAGAGAACCTGTTACTTGCCCTGAATGGGTAATGCTTTTGCTTAAAGAAAAAGATTTATTCTTAAGTGAGACTCACACAGCAGTAAACAGAACAGGTGGGCTTATTATTCATCTACATTATATAAGCCATAGGTTAACAATAACTAAAGTTTGGCAGTTTTCCGATGCTTGATGCATGTGATTTGCTGCTCTCATTTATTTGTTCCCACTACAAAAGCAAAATACCACAGTCCATTGCAATATATTATACTGCTTACCATGTTATTAGATACCATTGTAAACTTTGATTTAAAAAAAAAGAACTCCATTCTCAATAAATCAGTGATTCAGAACATAACCACTTCAGTATAATATGTCATATGTTACTGTGTCTTTTTTATTAGATGTTGAATGCTGCGCTTACTTAGATTATATATAGTCTGCTCTTTCAGTATAATTCTTGAGTATACCATTTTACCATATACCTCTCCCTTTCTGTTTTCTAGCCTGCAACAAAAACAAAATCTGATTTGTATAAGGCAGTAACTTGTTTGTAGCCAAGATATTTTGGAGAGAAAAACTGCATATGTGTATAATTTATCAAGCAGGTTTCCCAGAAATACTAAAGTTGGCTTTCATAATCACCAGACTTGGCTCTTCATCCCTTAATTTTTTAGCATGTGAAAGAGATATTAACAGGGAGGAGATCTCAAACACATAGTTTAGTTATAGGAAACATGGAAAATATGTAGATTGCTCATTTAACCTGATTTAACCACAGTTGCCGGAGGTGGTCACATTTAAAGGGGGGACCTTCAGAGAGGGCGCTATCCAACTGGTGCCTCTTTCTGACCACAATCCAACCCTTTGACAGGGTGGACATGTCACTCCATGCTGTGGCTGGGTTTCAAGATCGTTAGCTGGAGGGAGCTCAGAGCTACTAACAGGTATTACAGAGGTATTATCAGTAGCAATGTTAGACATATTATTTGTACACAATGGCTCTCCCTCGTAGACTTAGTGATCCATTTATATAAGGTTAGGTTAGGTTTGGTTAGGTGGGCACTGGAACCCTCTCCCACTGTTTTTATAGACCTGGGCACTGCTTTCTTTCCACGACAGTTGTGAAGCAGGAGGTTTTCTTCTTGTGAACTTACTGCTCTCCTGGTTTGTAAATGGTGTTTAGCAGGGAGCACCTTCTTCACTACCTACTTGACCAGCAAGACACAGAACCAGGCAGAGAGTTGAAGAAAACATTTACTCTCTGACCTCTATGAATTATCACATTGTTCATGGTGCTGCAAAGGCTGCCTCTGTTTGTTTAGCTAGCTAGCTATCTCCCATTCTGTCTATAAGTAAATAAGTGTACTTAGGCAGTAGTTAAATGTGAGTCTTGCAAATTATTCTTATACAGGGATCCGTTGGTGGTTTTGTTGACCATTGAGCACACATTTAAGTTTTACAATAGTTAGGGCTTAGGAATATCTTTGTAAAATGGTCTGGTTCTGCTTTAGGACCATGACACGCTATCTGATACCTCCATGAGTTAGAGCTCTGGGATACCTGTCATTAAAAATCGCAGGACTAGCAAGAAGAACCCCTTTAAATTATTTCACAATATGGATAATGAACAGACAAGCAATATCTATTTTCTAGTTTGTTCTGTAAGGCTGCAGGGTGCTAGATTAATGAATAGTAATATTGTGCACTGCAATTAGCTTTATCCATGGAAAGTTTGTAAAAATTGCCAGCACTCCAAATATCCAAGTGCAGCTTAGGTTTTAATAACATGTCTGTCAGCTGTTTTCAGGTTACCCAAGATATGTCGTGGTACTTGCGCCATGATTAGGAAATTGTGCAGAACCTTGAAAGAGTAACTCACAGATGGGCTGATAAAGCCTCCACTTCACTGGAACTTTTGGAGTGCTTGGATTTATTTCTGTTTCAGTCATTTTTATTTAGGTTACCAAGTAGCTAACATGTTTTGTTCTGCCCATGCAGGGGCTAGCATTGACAGTGGCAACAAAAGTTAGCTCACAAAAGTAAACAAAATGCAGCAGTATGAAACGAGAACTCATATAACAACAGGAAATGGGCATTTCATAATGCCATGAGGGCCAAGGGGTCCTGGGGAGATTCCCTACAACGGTGTATCCACTAGGGACGCCAATATCTATACAATGGTGCAATTTATAGCCTATATAGATCTAAGAAGAAGAGATCAGAAAACAGCAGAAAGGTGGCGCTAAAGAAAGAGAGAATGCGCACCTGACAAGTAGGGTACCAGGGAAAGGATGAAGTGCTGGGATTTTTTTAACAGCAAAGAAACAAAAGAGAAGCCAGGACAACATGTCCTGGTCCCACCTTATAGTGTCAAATAGATGTAGGTACATGTGCGTTGTAATCTTCTGTGGGGCTGGTCTTTCCTGACGAAGAAGTCAGATGTTATTTGTGGGCAGTCATCAACCAACTTTGGCATGCAGAATGCAGCAGCACACACCAATATAAATTAGTTTATTTTGCCAAACTCATTTGAGCAGTCATATGTATACAGACGGTCCCCTAGTTACAAACATCTGACTTACGAACGACTCCTACTTACAAACGGAGGGAGACAACAGGAAGTGAGAGGAAATCTCCCCCTAGGAAGGGAAATTCACTCCTGTAAGAGTTATTATGGGAAAAAGGTGTCTCCACTGAAGCTTTACCACCAAGGTTTGTTTCCACAACAACTCAAAATTTTCAAAATCTAACTATCATTGGGACAGGAAGTGAGGTGAAATCTTCTGAACAGAAACATAGACAGCAAAACAAACATTACAGGGGTGTTACCCCTTCCCTATGCTATCCAAAAAGCTTAAAAATATTTTTTTGGCTGAAGCTACACTTAAGAAATGTACCTGTTCCCACTTACAAACAAATTCAACTTAAGAACAAACCTACAGTCCCTATCTTGTTTGTAGCCCGGGGACCGCCTGTACACTGATGTTAAAGTGCTGAAATGTTAAAGTGTGATGGTTAGTGTTTTGAAAGCCAAAACTTCAATTTGTTTCAGTGACAACTGTCAGACCAAATTTATTTCACTTTACAAAGATTTCCTTTTGCCTCCTTTTATGTCTGTAGGACAGGATGTGAAGGAAAATCTCTTGAATGGGACGCAGGAAACTAATGGGGGTTTTATCCAAAATGAAAAAAAACATTGGCTTTAGATAACACTATGAAGCAAGACAGCTCTTTAGCCCAAAGATGTTGGTAATCACAAGCAGCCCTTCTGGCATATCCCAGGGCTGCCAGAATACCAATTATTATCTCCCCTCTGCCTCTATTGAAAATATCAAATAAGATCTTTAAAAACATATAAAAAAGAAACAACTTGTTAATGGTCTAGCAAAGGTCATAGTAAAAGCTAATACAGTTCTACATGTTTAAAGTGTAATGGGCGTATATTCACCATCTGGTGCATTACTTTGTATATAAGTTAAAATTGCAGATGTTTCACGCTGTGATTTGTGATAGCAGATTAATAGCAAGTTTACATTTACATGTGGTTTACTAAGAAAAAGTTCTACAATATAAATTACCTTACGGTAGTGTTCTTCATGTTTTCAGCTCATATAAGTTTCCTGGCCCAGCGCATATAAGCCAGATATAAAGACATTTTTCCTTAAACAATGGAACAGTGCATCACATTATTCTGTGAATAGGTAACATTATTTTATGTATTAATCATTTTTGTTTTGTCATTTTAGAGTTTCAATGGCAACAGCATCGTCTCAAGTGCTGATCCCAGAGATCAACCTGAATGACACGTTTGACACATTCGCTTTAGATTTCTCCAGGGAGAAGAAGATGCTAGAATGTCTTGATTATCTCACAGGTAAACTGGCGGTCAGCTGTTATTAATTTAATCATTCAAATGATGTAAGCTAATCATGATTCACTTCACTAGGCTGCACTTTGTCACGAGGACAGGATAAGAGATGTTGCCTACTCCAAGGGTACATTCAAATTAGATCTGTGTATGTCATTACTAACTGATTACAGTTACACCTACATTACCTTACAAGAAAGATATTAAAATACCAAACCCAAAACTTTTTTTTTTTCATTTTGGATAGAACAGAAGATTAATAACTCATGTTAGTTTTTTCTATGTGTTCCATTGGGGAGATTTCCATTCACTTCCTGTCCTATAGCCACAAAAGGAAGTTGTCTCCCAAGAGAGGGCAATCCCCTCTTAGACAGTTGTCACCAGGGCCGGTATCCCCATTGGGAGATTTTCACTCTATTCCTGCTCTGGTCACCAGGGAAAATACAGAGAAGATGACTCTCACTATTGGGGGCACAGACAGTAATAAAACCTTGACATGTGTTGCACTTTAATAACTCCTTATCTTAGCAGCAGGTTATATTAGAAAATGCAGTTTTTACAGCCTCAACACTGTCTGACACCTGTCAAACTAGAGTTTAACAGTGTCAGACTTTGGCATGTGTGAGTATTAGGTACTGGATCCAGAGTTGGTCTTGCTTCTCAGTGTACAGATAGGTCCATGCTAAAGAGTACAATGACTCAGGCTATGCAGCTGTCTAATATGAAGGGGCCTTAAAGATGGCTAGAGTAAATGCAGAGTAGTATAGGGAAAATCTGGAGTGCCAGACCACAGATTTATGAGTTCAAATGTGTGTTATTTATGATCAAAGGGCAAATGTAACAAGCCAAGACAAAGGGCTGGTTATATCTGTAAGGCTGGATTCACACCAGTCCGGTGCAAATTCCAGCCTTATTGTCGGTGAGGATAGGCGCCGCTGTTCATCGGCTCCTGTCCATTCTCACTGCGGATCAGCTGACCAGGGAGGGGAGGTGCAGTGAAGAGGGGGAAAGAATCCCCATTCAATGCGGAACACATCTGCGAGTCAGATGCGTTCCCATTGAACATAATGGGTTGGGAATTCGCACTGCACAGAAAACACACACCTTTTCTGTGCAATTCGGACTGCGAATGCACCGCACCTATGTGAACTGGACACATTGAAAAATTTGCATAGGTGTGAACCCAGCCTAAGACTATATAAATGTATCCAGGGCTTTTTTCTCAGAAAATAGGAGCAGGAACTCAACCATGTCCCCCCTGGAATTCAGGGTGCACTGTGTAGAGTGCAGTTCCAAGAGTGCCCTATGTACACAGTGCAGAGTATAGGGATGTGCTACATGCATAGTCCAGGGGTGGCCTATGTACAAAGTGCAGGGTTCATGGGTGTACTATGCACAGAGGGCTGTTTCAGTGGTACCCTGTGCACAGAATCCACTCGGTATAAAGTATGCGCTTTTGTGTATTTTAAGGAACAGCACACCCTGCTCTAATTTTTTTGGACTTGTAGTTGGGCCTGCAATCTTGTGCATTCATATGGTCACTGAACTTCTTTGTTTGTTATTTCCTCTATATAAACTCCTTATGCCCTTATCATTTAAACCAGAAAATATATTGTCCCATCTATAATGTGCTTGGAAAATTATTTCTCTTCTGGGTTTATTCATTGAGAACAGGCAGCACCTGAAAAAAAAGACGGATTCCAGTTAATGAAGTGAAATCAGTGTAAGAAAATTGATTGGTTACTACATTAAACCAATGAATCATTTTTGAGTTACAGTAATTAGTCTCATTTATACTGCTGCATTCTCCACCACATAAGAGTACTTTTTCTGGAAGGTTGAGACCCTATTGTAATGGAAGGGGCAGATCAGGTGTAGATACCTCACTACTGCCTCTGTGAAAGATTAAAAAAACTTGTGTAGGATGCAGACAGCTAGTATTCACCCAAAACGTTGAGCTTCAATACAGGAAGACATTGGCTGCTTTAATGGCCAATGTAAAGGAAATGTGTAAACATATACAATGGCGTTTTTTACCTCTCCTAAAAATTTTAGTTGGTTGACTTTTATGCCAAACAAACTGCTTCAGCTGTCACTGACTTGGAACAAAAGTAGTTCTGACTTTGATTTGACTTTACTTGATGCATACTTATTCCAGGTCAGTTAATAAAAGCATTAAAGCCAGAGACGCTTGTTGCTAGGTGGTCTCTGTAATCTGCCCCTATTAAGCCCTAGGCTCTTCTCCTCACTTCATGCTTCGTCTGGCCTCCTGGGAGATGTGAGTCATCATTTCCCAGGAGTCAGTGGGCTTCCCTGTACTGTAAAATCGTGTTATTTCCAGACAGGAAATGACATGATTTAAGGCGGACCGAGATCGAGGAGTGCATGATGGTTACCCACCATGCACTTCTTTCAGGAAGAGATGCCAGGAAACTATGGATGGGCTTTAGATGCCCTCACCTAATATAGAAAAGTCCAGCAGTGGGAGAAACGAAATTGTGAGTAAAAAATACATGTAATTACTAGACGGTTTGAAAGTAAGGAAACAAAAGGTTACATCTATTTAGTATTAAGAGCGGATGCCAAAAAAAAAAAAATTCTGGGTGGAACTCCGCTTTAAGTTTTCTTTGCTGTTCTTATTATATAGATCTATGTAACTGGTAATGGTTATGTTATTGTTATGTCTTCTCACAGCTCCCAATCCTCCAATCATCAGGGAAGAACTCTGCACAGCATCTTACGACACAATTACTGTTCACTGGACATCAGATGATGAATTCAGTGTAGTTTCCTATGAACTTCAATATACCATATTTACAGGACAAGCCAATGTTGTCAGTAAGTATGTCTGTGTTCATGTATTTCTTCACTGTTAGGACTAAGTCTAGATTTTATAAAAAAATTGCTGGACTAATCTCTTTGTATAGATATACTCCAGTGTGGTTGATCGGTGTAGATAAAGGCATTAATCAAATTGGTCAAAATTGTGTCATGGCATACGTTTAAAAGAAATCTGAACTATGGGCTCCTTGAAGATCTCAGTTTACCCCTACACCCATAGCCTACTACAATTTCATAGCTTGTTCCAGTTTAAGCTTTTCCAGATTGTTGCAATCCTCCTACCATTCCCCCCTGCAGTTGCAATATGTTTTGAATGATACCAGTGAATGGGAGGTCTATGAATGGGAGCTATATCAGATCACTAGACATCACAGATTTTAGGGGCAATACATGTATGCTTGCTCCATGGGTGGTTATAAAATGTTTGACAAGATCTAGAGATATCCCCTTTCACCATGCTAAATTTCCTCAGCAGGGGTAGAACAGCTCTTTTCTGCCTCAGCAGGGGTAGAACAGCTCTTATCTTCAGGAGGCTAGAGACAGATGTGGGCAGAGATTCAGTGGTTGACATTAAAGTCCGCCATACACGGCTCATCCACGCATTTGAGATGGATGGGGAAATCAGCCCGGCCCCCCTTCCCCACCCCAACTGCACATTTTCATTCTAATAGTGGGGAGACTCCTCCACTGTCAGAATACACAGATCAGTGCTGCAGCCACTGATTGAGCGGCTTCTATCCAGCAGGGCGGTTGAACAGAAATCAATCGGTTGATGAAGGGACCAAACATGGATCGAAATTCAACTGGTCCCTGCTGACCTGGCTGAATTTTGTTCTATCTATGACCACCTTAAGTCTCTGTCGTGATTACATGAAGATATGCATCCTTGTAGACCAAGCAAGCCAACTGGGCAGCTGGGAACAACATTGTTGGTGCTTTATGAGAAAACAGTAATATATAAAAATCAATTATTTTGCACTTTTTAAGTATTATAAGGTCTTTAGCTGTGGGCTTTTAGGTAGTTTTTGTCTTTACTGATTTGCATGGAATTTAAGTTTAAGCGTCTAAGGGTTATTTGTTAGAATAACAGCAGATAATAATAGCAATCAGTCAGGTGCCAATTTCTTCCCTTGGTTTAAGCTACCTGTTTCCATAGCAGTGCCATAAAGTTTTAAACCATAGGAAGTACTTATTATAATATCCTAAGGTCATATCTTATGTGCCATGTTTTCCTTACTTGGTCTTCACTCACTCCCTGTTAGAGCCGAAAGGCTAAGCAAATATTTTCTAAATCCAAGAGCCATATGTATTCTTACATGACTCTTGGTGTTGTTTGTGTACTTCTTTCAGATCTGTGCAGTAATCCATCATGAAACAACTCCTGTATGTTGACTCTTTACAGAATCTTCCTGTTATACAGACCAGGCACTATTGTTTTCATTTCTTGTGACTGGATCTGTATCTGCCACCTTTGTAGTTTTCTTAAGGCACTTGTAGTAGAAGGATGGGTTGGGTACTACCCACATGTTTGCTTTCTGCATAGGCTATGTGCAACACAATGAGGTAATATCCCAGATCAACAGTGCTGCTGTCCAAGGGTGGCTCTGTTGCTCCTCTATTCTGCTCCTCTGTTCAGACTGGAGCCACCCTAATACAGGAAGCATGCTACTGGCCGGATCACAAGTTGAGGAAAAACAAACGCAGCCACCATATTAGAGGGTATGCTCCTCCATCCAGACTGGAGCCACCCTAAGACAGGAATCATGCCAAGAGGAAAAATAAATGCAGCCACCATATTAGAGGATTGAAAAGCTGCAATATATTACATTTTTGTCTTTGGATTTAATTCCTCTTTAAAGAAAGCTCCACCCAATTAAAGTTTTATAAAGGAGGTACAGTGCAAAAATGGGCCTTAAATGGTTGTACCATCAGTGTGAATTTCTGCAGTGCTTGTCACGTGCACTGCTTGCAGGAAGCAACGTTTTTCATCCAGTGCATTTTTACACTGACATTTCCCAGTATGATTGATAGTGAGCCCTGCTAAGATAGTGAGCACCAGGGGCGTAACGATAGGGGTTGCACGGGTTGCAATTGCAACCGGGCCCCATGGTCCAGGGGGCCCATGTGCCTCCCTTGTACACCTGAATAGGAGGGGTGGCGGGGGTGGAATTTAGAGGACCCAATCTCCTCCATTTTCCTCTATCCAGTTTACTTGTCTTCTGCTGTTCCCAGGGCCCCTGTGTGCTTCCCTGGTCCCCCTGGGGCCTGCTGCAGAACTTGTGAAAGTGCCCCACTGCAGTACCGTAATAAAGGGACCCACGATGGGAGCAAAGGGCCACAGGATCAGTGGGAAGAGGGAAGGGCCCTGGCCAGGGGTCAGGGGGCCCTTCATAATTTCTTGCACCGGGGCCCTGAAGGTTCTAGTTACGCCTCTGGTGAGCACCCCCTATTCACTTTATGCAGTGCTATCTATGAAGAGACCCCAATTTAACTTTTTGGTCGGTGAACCCTGAGACTCTTAAATGATGAGATGCTTTCATTTTGATTTATATAATTTTTAGGTACATTTTTTTTACTAAGTAATCTTCAATAGCTGCCTTAATAATAATTTTGCATGTAAGCGGGTTAATGCTGTCATGATTTTGCACTTTACTTTTAATTTCAGACGCCAGCTAAAGACTAATTGCTTAATTATTGAATGATAAATGAAACGCGTGTAGACAAGTACTCCTGATATTCAAAGTATGTGTTAATAAGATTTTCTTGTTGGGATGTGCTAATTGCTATACTTTGAGAATTGCACAGTAGGAGGCTGTCACCCACCACTCTCCAGTTTAATTACTGCACTGTGTATCATCTTTTGAAATAGAAGATAATTAAGGAGATGGAAGGATAATTAAATGGAAGTTGACATTTCTCATACAGGCGTTAAACAAATAGATGGCAAAATCAAATATAGATCAAGCAGAAATTATATTTTTAGTAAACGCCGTATGTTTCTGCTGTAGTTTTTATTAGCAGGAGTGAATTATAGCAAATGTACAATTTACATGACAACTTAAAGCTTTCTTGGTTCTCCACTTACACTCTTGAATTAAAATGTAGTTTTGTTCAAATTGAATGTCTGATCATAAAATTCTCAGTATTATTTTATGCAAACCTGTCCTCTGATACTACTCCTCTTAAAGGCAATCGTCTTTTCTCCTTAAAAGAGCTGGTGTTGTTTGTCAATGCCCCTCCCACATTAAATCACTATATGCACTTTATGGTACAGATAATAATTCATGGTATTTTTTAACAAAACCAGTGGAAATCTACTTAAATACTGCTTGTTTTAATTACCAAATGCTGCAGTTATATCTGTATTTTTTAAAATTTGTACAGCCAGTATAATTGTATAAGTGCCAATACTGTATAGGGGGTTCAGCTTAGTGTTAGAACCTTGGTAAGATTCTTATTGTTATCTGTGTGTGAAGATTCACCCTCTCTATTTGTCCTGGGGACCATTAAAGTTAGGAGGAATCTAAAAATTTTACAGTTGCCACCAGAAAAGAAGGCTAGTTGAAATCTTGGAAAAGGGGCTGTTCTTCCAGTAACAACAGTCAGAGGTGGGATTTCTGCTCAGTTTTGAAATATTCCCACTCAATATGGTGTCCATTAGACAGGAAGAGAAGGTAAAGCTCCTATGGCTATCTTTTTCTCGATTAGGCCAAATCCATTATGGCTGACAGGAATAGGACTAAGAGGAAAAGATCACTGCAAAAAAAAAGTTGCACCAACAGGGCTATGCAGAAGAATGGTTAACGCGGTTCCTCGCTCTATAAACAAGATAAAAGTCAGCAGCTACAAATACTGTAGCTGATGACTTTTATTAATGGGACACTTAGGCCTCATACACATGAGCGTTTTTACAGCCACGTTTTTGAGCTGTTTTTACAGCTTAAAAACGCCTCTCCATGTTATTCAATGGCCTCATACACATGCTGTTTTTGAACTGTAAGTGGCATAGGCAGTTTTTAGTTGTAAAAAAAACCGCAGGACCAGTGCATTCTGAGGCTGCAGCAGTAGAGCTGTTTTAACGCTCACACCAGTAAAAGCTCAAAAACGCGGCTTACCATTGTATACACAGCGTTAAGCCTCGCCAGGAGACCTCCCAGACTAATGCTGTATGCGCACTCTGCATTGACTTATATTGGCATGGGGCGGGACCACCCGCTGATGTCATCTGGAGGCCCTGCTCCCTTATGACATCACATCCAGAGGCATGATGGTACCTCTTGGGGGGGGATCCCCCGCAATCTTTTTTTTTTATTTTTGTGCAGGATTCCCCTTCAAGATCCTCAGCACACAAGTCGCACCGCAAGTCGGATCTTCACAATCCGACTTCTGGTGCGACTTCTATTCAAATCAATAGGCTCCCATAGGAAACTATTGATTTTGAATAGAGGCAGAGAAACGCTGCTGAAAGCTAGTGCGGAAAAACACGCATTGACGCCAATGCAAAACACTGATAAAATCACTTTTTTAATGTGGCTTTTTTCCTGGCATCAGTACTAGCTTTACAGCTCGTTTTTCACAACACCTGTGTGTATGAGGCCTTTCTTGTCCAGGGATCCAGTGTGGTCCACACCCAATCTGGCTCTTCGGCCGTCTTCGCTTCCAGGCGCCTGCGTGTTTACTTTGGAAAGCCAGCTGTAATTGCTTGCAGCATAAAAACCTGCTCTCCCCCAAAAAAGGAAGCGTCAGAGGGAGTCAGACAAGCAGAAGTCGCCCTTTTGGATGAAGTTACGCTTTAAGTAGTGAAATTTACATTTTTATGTTTTTCGACTTTTTAGCAAAAATATTTTTTGTTTATTCTGTTTTAACACAATAGGAGGAGTCCACAACCATAATTAGTAAAAATGAAAAGTTTTTACATCCTCCATGATGTTTTTCGTATGCCTTCCTTGGCTGACTATAAAAAGGTTTCTGCTAGCTGCAGTCCAATGAAAAGACGCAGTTATTTAGATCATTTGCAACACCCGTTCTTTGGCATTTTTAGCTGCATTCTCCACTTTTTGTACCAAGCGTGATCAAAAATAAAAGTAGTGTTGTATTGTGTCAAGTTTAAAAATGTCCTCCACATCCATGCATTGGGTGTTTATATATTAGGACAGGGGTGTTCACTACTTTCTATGTTGTGTCCACGTATATCTGTATATTAATTTATGTGCCCCAGCTGTCAAATTGCCACTGTCAGCCTGAAATAAAAATTAAGCTCCTGGTGATACCATGTTGAATGGATCACTGAAACCCCATCTGGGGTTTTTACCCACAGGTTGTTCACTTAATTAGTAGGAGAAAGTCTCCAGTGTATTTTGAATTAACAAATAAACTTGCTCATAAAATGTAAAAGAACTATAAAAGAGACTCTATTTTTTTAATAATATAGTTCTCACTTTATAGTTTTCATTATATTATGATTTATACGTTACAGATGTGTTTCTCTTCTCTCCAATTGGAACCCCTGTTCCGATGTCAAGATGGCATTTCTTCTTACTTTGGAGAGATTTGTTCTCGCATCCTGTTGTGTCTGTAGGACAGGAAGGGAAATCACCTCAAGGTTACCCAGTATCAAAAAATATCTGACAAATATTTTAATCACTCTGTGCTCTATTTAACAGTAAAACAAATATTTATGGCTTTAAATATACTTGAAGTAAACATGCTGAACCCCTGGTTTTACTAATTCCTAAGGCAGACCATACATGATACATGTTTTTCCTTCAACCAGAACACACTCGGTACTGCTGGGGAATCCTTCCCGCAGTGCTACTATTGCGTTCCCTGCCAGCAGAATACAATGATCTGTGTTTCCGAAAAACCGGACAAGGTGATCAGTAGACAACCAGCCAGTCTATACGTGGATCAAAGTTTGTCCAATCCCTGCTGAACCGGCTGAATTTCAATCCACGCATGGCCGACTTAAGTTAGAGAAGCTGTCAACAGTGGCAGCTTTTTATATTTTCTGATGATAGGTTTCTTTTAATTATTCATTGTTAATCATACATTATTACATTAAAATCATTTTAAACCCGGTGATTTAAAAAAAAAAAAAAATACATAATGTTGCTTTACTGGTTGTATAAAAATGAGCACAGCCTTCTCTGGCCGGCAGAGCAAATACTAGCTATTTATGCCATTTTCTTTCCTACTTAAACTCCTTCACACCAGCTGTTAACGGCTCTTTAGAAAAATAACACAAATTATTTAATAAGACAAACAGCAGCAGTAATTGTATTTAGAAAAATGCCTTGTTTTTACAGGATTATGTCCGTTATACCATTCTCAATAAACTAAAATTGTAGTACCATTTCCACACCTTCATGTCCCTATTGATGCATTGGAGAGATGGAATGTGACTGCCCGTACTTATTACAGTTTATAGCAAAATACTATGCTACAAGATAGGGATTTTTTTTTTTTAATGTTGGTGGAAGGTGTAATAACATAAATAGTAATTATAAATACCGTACAGATCATATAGATTAGTATATTATTCATTTGTATTCTGTACATTTACCTTTAAAGCAAAACTCTGAGCAGATATGATAAATATATATGAATGCAGTTATTACATTTATTTTTATTGTGATCACTGCAGGTGCATGCTTTTTCAAAATATTAACCATCTGTAATCTCATGCATAGCATCACTTGCACTGTAAGAAGAATGGGAAACAGTAGGAACCGGTCAAAAATGGCCGAGATATATACCTGGAGACTGCAGGCAAGTCAGTCTAACATCGATACTGATGTAAACTCGTGGAGAGGATGATAAGGGACTAAATCCAAGATTTTGCTGATGAATACAGTATCTTTAGTAGTACTCTGCATGGCTTTACCAAAGGTCCTTTTTGTCAAACCAACCTGTTAAAATTCTATGAGGAAGTAAAGGAAGGCCTGTGGATGTGGAGTACCTGGATTTTGCAGAAGCATTCAATACTATTCCCCATGAATGCTTAATTTACAAGCTGAGGTCTGTAGGCATATACCATAGGGTTTGTTCATGGATGGAAAACTGGTTACAGCAGTGCGCCCAAAGAGTGGTGATAAATAGCGTGTACTCAGGCTGGTCTGGAGTGGAAAGTGGGGTACATCAGGGCTCTGTCTTGGGACCAATTCTGTTTAAGTTATTCATAAATGATATAGAAGATGGGATAAGTAGCTCAATCTCATTGTTTACTAATGATACAAAGCTAAGCAGGGCAATCATTTTAATAAAATAAAGGGGTGGGCAACTACATGGCAAATGAGGTTTCAAAAATGTAAAGTAATGCACTTGGGGGCTATAAATATACCTCTGGGGGAATCCAGGATGGGAAAAGATCTGGGGGTCCTAGTAGATGGCAGACTCAGCAATGGCATACAATGCTAAGCTGCAGCAAGCAAAGCTAATCCTGACACGTTATAAAACTCTAGTTCGGCCACAGCTGGAGTATGCCATCCAGTTATGGTCACCAATCCTTGGAAAAGATGTGCTGTAGCTGGAGAAAGTCCAGAGAAGGGCAACAAGTTAATAAGGGGACTGGAGGACCTTAGTTATGAGGAACGACTGCAAACATTAAACTTATTCTCCCTGGAGAAGAGACGCTTGAGAGGAGATAAGGTAGCAATATACAAATACCTCAATGGTGATTCTAGCATGGGGAATAAACTATTCAGTCTCAGGGAGTATAAGAAGACATGTGGCCACTCCATGAAACTGGAGAAGAAGTGGTTTAACCTTAAACTGCTTAAGGGATTTTCACTGTCAGGGCAGTAAAACTTCCACAATCGGTGGTCTCAGCAGGAAGTACTGATAGTTTCAAAAAAACTCTTAGATAGGTATCTTAGCGAGCACAATATACAGGGATATGGAATATGATTTTTGACATGAGCACACACACACCCATACTGGTTGAACTGGATGGACTGGTATCTTTATTCAACCTTACCAACTATGTAACTATGCTGCATGCAAAAAAGGGGCTCACTGACAGGAGGAGAGTGATTACTTCATCAGTCTGATGATGTTCCTTAAAGCCTCGTACGCATGATGAAAATATTGGACGAATGATCTGCCCATTTTTTTTCCATGCTAGTCTCATATTTTGTAAGGTTACTCAACTTACAAAAAATTTTTTATGACAGAATAAAACTTCGAAAGTGATGTAATGTGTTGTATAGTAATGTATTCTTTTGTTTCTGTGCATGCATAGTCTTGTTCTTTCAATTTTTTTTCGGATAAAAAACTGTACTGATTAAAATTAATGTTTGTCCCATTGGATAATTTCGAACGAACTGTCGTGATCGGCTCTTGAAAGCTGTGTACTAATGATCAGATTGTCGTATGATCGTTTCAAAAGCTGTATTTTTTTTCCAATTTTCTGATCGTGTGTCCTAAGCTTTGCCACCTCACAGGCTGGGGGTTGAGAGGTGATCTAGCTTTATTGCTTAACTGCATTAGAGAAGATCATCACTAAACTAGCTGTAATTTGTGTCAGAAGTATTTAAACCCTAATTCAGACAAAAACCTCACCTATATATTACATTTCAGCTACATGTTTAGCTGTTTGCCCGAAGTTCTACTTTAACATTCAAATGAACAGTAATAACTTGATTATTTTATGGAAATTCTTTTATTTAGAAGGCACTTATTGCCGTGGTTCCCCCCTTTGAACCTTCCGCAGTCAAAGCATTTTAGTGTAAGTTGGGCAGGCCAGCTGTATACATTACAAAGACTTAAAAAAAAAATTACTGCTGATCTTTCTTTTGTTATGTGCCATAGATACTGATGTAGATCATTATCAACATACTTACTGTTTTTTTTTTGTTGTTGAAAGAATGCTTAGTTGGAGGGTTTTACTATACTTACATAGTGAATTGCAGCATTTTAATAAGAAAGAATGCACTGGGTTCAAGTCACAAAGCTAACACTGGGAGAAGTATATTTATTTTTTAAAAAGTGAGTTATTTTCAGTCCATGTCTAAATTAACCTTATGTTAAAACCCCGAAAGTGAGCCTATTGTGTTTTTAGCTTTAGCCATGCAGTGACAAAAACCTAAGATGACAGTTATATCTGTAATTTGTCTTTAAAACCTGTGAAGATTTCTGATAAGAGATTTCAGCCCATTAAAAGAATAGGGTGATAGCGGTTATGCAAAATCCTGTGTACAGTCTGAGGACTGCTGCAAAAAAGTGGAAATGTGACTTTTTCTGCAGTTATAGAAAATTATGAAAGACCTCAGGTTAAAATGAAAAGCACATATTCATTTTTTTTCTGTTTGCTCACCTCTAGTGAGCATTCAGGGTAACTGCAAAAGTTAAACTGCTTTAATCTTGCCTAGGGCCATGGCTACGGGGGGTACTACCGGTCCTCCTGTATGGGGCCCATGCCAGCAGGGAGGTCCAGGCAGCTGGGTGAATCAGATGTGAGCAGGGAGGATGATCAGCACAGCAGGGGGAAATTACTGGAACCAATCCCCTGTATGGCTCTCTCTCAGCTGAAAGCTGGCTTCTACTCCTACTCCTCTCCCTCCTGTTGGCCTTAAACTGCTGCAGAGAGAGACAAACATGGGATCAATTCCAGTAATTGCCCCTCGCCTTACCGATCATTCTCCCTGTGCACCATACATTTCCCCCTGCTTCCCAGGCCCCCCAACCCACGCAGAGTTTCCTTCCCTCCTCTCCTTCCCACCAGCAGCTGCAAGCACACAATAAGATCCTTCAGGATGGAGAGGGGGGTAAGCGTCTGGTAAATATGTCACATTTCACAGCCCCTTCTTTCCTGAATGAACACAATGAGTGATCGGTAGAGACCACTCAATGTGTTCATTCATAACTGAAGCATAGTAAGCTGTTTATTTGGGGGGCTGTTAGTTTGTCTGTACAGGGCCCCCTGGTTTCTAATAGCAGCTCTGGTCTTGCTACTACAGATAATTAGTGTGTAAATAATACTTTTTAAAATACACTGACTCCTTTTATCCGCTAGGTATTTTTTTTCCCGCACCTTCTTGCTGTGGTTATTTATTTATGCTTCATACAAGGCAGGGATGCCAGAAATGTCAGTATAGCTTACTTATGTATATGAGCAATAAACTAAGCTCCCCTCTGATTTTTGTTTATTTTGGTGCTCACTGGGAACACGCCTGGCTGTGCACATAATTCTGTGAAGTTGTCTAAGCTAGATATATATATATATATATATATATATATATATATATATATATATATATATATAAACCAATTTTTGTATATGCGTTTCGTTAATTTACTTTTTTGCTTTACATTTTTTGGGTAGTCCTGTGTCAATAAAAAAAAAAAGGATAAAAAGAATAAATGTTTTTATTCCACATATAAATGGCTTCACACTGTTCTTCTGTAATTTTTGTTTTGTAAGACCAAATTATTTTTGAAAGATATTTAGGCTGATTTACTAAAGAAGTTAAGACTCTTTACACAAGAAATTATGAGAATATTCATTTTAGTTATCCAGTCATGTGAAATGCAAATTCCTGCTTATTTCATTTGCACAAGATTGAATAATTGTAGTGAATGATTACACAATTGTGTGACAATTCTTAGCTTCTTTCATAAAAAGAAAATATAGGAATAGAGGCTATTCACTAAGACCCCTTTCACACTGGGGCTTTTTTCAGGCGCTTTACCGCTTAAAGTAGCGCCTGTAAAGTGCCTGAAAAACGTCCACCCCAGTGCGTGAGCCCGAGTGCTTTCACACTGGGGCGAGGCGCTTGCAGGATGGGAAAAAAAAGCCCTGCAAGCAGCATCTTTGGGGTGTTGCGGGAACGGTGTATACACCACTTCTCCACCACCCCTGCTATTGTAATGAATGGCCAGCGCTTCCAAAGTGGCTGAACCCTGCTTCGGAAGCGCCGCACACGGGTGATTTTAACCCCTTCTTAAGGGTTAAAAGCGCCCCGCTGCCACCCGAATAGCGGCGCCAAACTAGTGGCAATTTATCGCTACCGCCCCAGTGCGAAAGTAGCCTTAGTGAATAAGATGAAACTTTTGTGCTGTTCTGCCGTAGCTAAATGCAAGTCAGATAACCAGAGGTTAAAGCACTACTTGCATTTGTTACATTCCGATTAGCTACGGATACATGCTGCTACGTTTAGCTGCGGTGGAAACATTGTTAACATTCTTGACATTTCTGAAGTGCTTCCTATTGATTTCTATGCTTGTTGCCGTTGCTATCCATAGCTGACACAGTTTACCTGCAGATTCGTGCAGATACGTGCGGTTAGCTGCATAACATCGTTCCTGGACACATTCCAATCCATTTTTTCTAATCGTTCTAAATTGTCTGTAACAAAACCATTGCTAAATGCAAAGTGTGAAAGGGGCCATAGGAAAGCATTGTCACAGTATGGCTGCGGTAGATAACTTCATCTATCCGCAGCTAAAAGCTGGATTCTATCCATTCCTGTGAAAGGGGCCTTAGCTTCAATCATCTAATCAAAATCCAATTATTTTTTATCTTCCTTCGCACCTGTTTGGGTACTGATACTGAACACAGCTTCACCGTACTCACTATATTAAGAATACACTTTCCAAAGTGAACAGTTCATTTTGCTTAGAAAATACACTGTGTGCAGAATTATTAGGCAAATGAGTATTTTGACCACATCATCCTCTTTATGCATGTTGTCTTACTCCAAGCTGTATAGGCTCGAAAGCCTACTACCAATTAAGCATATTAGGTGATGTGCATCTCAGTAATGAGAAGGGGTGTGGTTTAATGACATCAACACCCTATATCAGGTGTGCATAATTATTAGGCAACTACCTTTCCTTTGGCAAAATGGGTCAAAAGAAGGACTTGACAGGCTCCGAATAGTCAAAAATAGTGAGATATCTTGCAGAGGGATGCAGCACTCTTAAAATTGCCAAGCTTCTGAAGCGTGATCATCGAACAATCAAGCGTTTCATTCAAAATAGCCAACAGGGTCGCAAGAAGCGTGTGGAAAAGCCAAGGCGCAAAATAACTGCCCGTGAACTGAGAAAAGTCAAGCGTACAGCTGCCAAGATGCCACTTACTAGTGCGAAGTCTTCGAACCGTTAAAATTCTCACGACGTAGGGAGACGTTCTATAGAGTGATAAAAACTGATAAGCCTCGGACAGTTCAGGAAGAAAACTGGGTAAAACGGTTTCCTTTCCATCAACGGATTATTAATACGTGTGGACTATATCCCACAACTACAGTAATTTGGTGTGGGGAAGAGTAATGACTCTACGTGTAGTGGATTATACGAATTAACCATCATCCGAAAGC
>BLSH010117507.1:203938-219292 GCA_018402905.1 Glandirana rugosa | reverse complement strand
TGGGGGTTCGTGTGGAGACATTGGGGAGTCGTGTAGAGACATGGGGGTCGTACGTAAACATGGGGGGTCCTGTGGAGGCATGAGGGTACGAGTAGAGACGTGGGGGTGTGTAGAAACGTGGGGAAACATGTGGAAGTGTCGGGGATGTGTAAAGGTATGGGGGTGTTAGGAAACATCTGGAGACATTGGGGTCGTTTGTAAACATGGAGTCGTGTGGAGACGTAGGGTAGGATGAAGTCGTGGGGGAACATGTGGAGACGGAGGGGTCGTGTGCATGAGAGACGACGTGTAGTGACGTTAGGGGGAGAGGGGGGGGGGGGGGGTGTGTGGAGACGTAACGACTATTTGTCGAGAAACTACGGACGATATCACGGTTCGTTGAGTGAGAGGGGGATTGCAGTGATGTGCAGCAGAGAGTACGTGTGCTGGGGAGGCAGAGGTGTACAAGGGGGTGCTGAAGTAGGATGGGATGCAGAGGTGTGCTGAGGTACAAATGTTTGCTGGGGTTACAGAGGTCTACAAAGGATTGTGGGGGTATGGAAATGTGTAGGGGCTGTGAAGGTGTACAAAGGGGTGCAAAGATGTGTGGGGGTGCAGAGATGAGCATGGGAGTACGGAGGTGTCCTGGGGGGTACAAATGCATGCTGGGGGTACAGAGATGTGCTGAGGGGTTACAGAGGTGTGCTTGGGGGTATGATGCGTTTTGAAGGTGCAGAAATGTGCTTGGGGATACAGAAGTGTGCTGATGGGTATGGAGGCTTGCTGTGCTATTTGTGGAGCAGTGCACTGTATTAGTGGTGGAGCAGTTTACTGTATTATTAGTGGTGGAGCAGTTTACTGTATTATTAGTGGTGGAGCATACTGTAATATTTGTGGAGCAACTTTAATGCAAATTAAATCCTTGCACCAGCCCTGAAGCCCAGCACAGGGCCTGCAGTCCACTTTTAAGGTAGGCTAAGTTCATATTTTTACAATAACACTAATAACACTGTGATTAGAGAGACAGGGGGCAGACTGCAAGGGGCATTGTGATGGGAGGCTGTGAAATTTGTGCAATACATATTCTTAAAGACATTACAAATTTTTGTGGGTTTTTTACATTTTAAAGTTGGGGGGGGGGGGGGTGCCAGACATAGGATCTGCCCCGGGTGCTAAATGCTCTAGGTACGCCCCTGGCATGGCTACCATAAGTCTTAGAAAGAACAGTGATTAGAGTGAGGAAATTCCATTTAGTTGGCTGTTAGAAGCTAAGGCCAGGAAATAAATTATATTCTAATATATGCATTAAAAATAATTTAGCTTGTTCTTCCCTCTTGGTGTGTGGAGGATTTGGGTTCTACATGTTGGTCCCTCCTTTTTTTCCTCTCATTGGGATAACCACATGTGCATGACTATATTCTGCTAGTAATCAGCTTAAAGACTTGCAGAGAAACAAGTGTGATACTTTAAGGAAAATGAAGGATAAAGAAAAGAGTGAAGGCATTCTCACCCATGGAAGAATAAATAAGCCACCTTTGGTAGAAAAATGATAACAGTTCTCAGGCTCCAAGTTTTTAGCCTTCCCATATCCACTGCACCAGCTATATATCTGTCTTAAGCCTAGTACGGCCTCTTTCAGACAGACCGACATGCACACGGGCCGAATGTCAGACATTTTTTTTTACCGCCTGTTGTCTCCTGACATTCGGCCCGTGTGTACTCCCCATCAGTCTAATGAACTAGTTTCTCTGGCTAGAATTAATGGATGTGTTGGAGCTGCAGGGTTTTGGTATCTGATTATAACAACTTTTATCATCACTTTAAATAGCTTGTTTTCCAGAAGTTTTATCTTTTGAGGAGTCCTAAACAAATGTCTGGTTCAATTTTTAGGTAGCAAAGGGCTCCTCATAGAACCAGAAACATGGGGTTTGAATCTTACATTTTTTTGAACTACTTGATGCTTATAAGAACTTTGAATATCTTCCAGTTAGAAAAAGTATATATTTCATCTTCATGCATATTATATGTCTATAAGGACTAACTTTTTTTGCAGCTATAGCATCAGTAACAAATATTATGTTCTGATCATATCCTTGTTTTTTTGTTTTTAATATTGACTCTTTCAAAGACTGTCAATGTCTGTGCACAATGGGAATTTCCAAATAACATTTCTAGACTTTATCAAATAACTTTGGGGATGTTTAGGCACTGTATGCACATGTTTGTTTGAAGGACGTTCTTTGGTCTTGGATAATTTTTCTGCTTTATCTACAAGGTCAACAAATTCATAACTGAACCTTTCATTTTGAAAGGTTACTTAGATATGGCCCTGGCTCAAGTGGAATATGTTTAACCACATAACCTGTTATGTACTTGGCTATCTCTGTTCCATGAAATATATACAGTAATTTTGTTTTTTAATCAAACAGCATGAAGACAAAAAGTCTGAAAAGTGTGTAGTGTCTATTTCTAATTTACAGAAGCATACTGGGCAGAGTGTAAAGCAGAAATGAAGATAATCAATGAAAAAAAAAAAATTAAAGAGGAAGTAAACCCTGATGGTTTTTTCTTCCTCTTCGTTGCTCTGATTTACCCTGCAATGTAAAAGCATAATAGGCTAGTGTGCATAGCAATCTAGCCTATTATGTGACACTTACCTGCATTGGAAGCCCGCGCTGTTCCCGCTCCAGGAAACGTCCATGTTTGCCTCTCTTCCTACCAGGGTCGCGGACTCCGGCTTTGATTTGCCGGAGCCGCGTGACGTCACTCCCGCACATGCGCGCGGGGGCCAGCAATCGCGGCACAATATCAGTGAAGGAACGGGTGCTGTTTCTTCACTGCGCATGTGCCCAATGACGTGGGCACATCACAGTACACTGCATATCTCCTAAACCGTGCAGGTTTAGGAGATATGCAGGGAACCTACAGGTAATCCCTGTAGGTTAAAGTGGTTGTCATGAGTTGACAACCACTTTAAGTGAAAAATCCTTAATAAATATAATTTGTGAAAATATTATACAATTCTCCTCTAAAATCAGCTCGCGTGATCTAGCTGTCCTGCTTCTTTTTTAGAAGATGCTGGTAAAAAAAAAGAAAAATGCCTATGTTACATTTGGGAGGGTTGGTTGAGCATGTTTATAAACGTATCATTAGTATATCTACTAAGGGATTCTAATTTTTGAAATGTTGGACGCAAAGGGGTTAAATACTTATGTATCATGATCATCTATATATAAAATGATGTGGAATTCAGTCAAGACCATTTATGGTGATCAGAAAGCAGGTTTATTACCACATGGGCATGGACATTATTCAGGAAGAGAATGCCCAGTGGATGTTTTGTGACAAGGGTGTATTTGCACTATAGAAAGCACATACTTGATTGGTCAACAGTATTTACAGACACTAAAACGCTTTGACAGTATAACTAATTTGAACAGATTTCCAAATCTGGGATGGCACAAGAAGCAAGGTACAGACTAACCTTTGACAAATGCTACCAGATTTTTATCCAATTTACTACTGTCTTGTGTTCAGACTTAAAAGATTGCAGCTTTTCTTTATTATTGTGTTTCTTTTTCATAGATTTTATTTCATTTATATTATATACTTTTGCACATTGATTTTTTGAGAGGGATAAGAGCAGGGATTTATAAATTTTTATATAGCTGCATAAAAACCAGTATAGAAATCAGCTCCCAGGAGTTATTGTCAAAGCATAATTGAACAAGATGATGTAAGAAGCTGATTGGAGTCACCAACAGAGAGGGGGAGATTTACTAAAACTGAGCACTCAGAATCTGGTGCGTTTTGTGTATCGTAGCCAATCAGCTTCTTACATCATCTTGTTCAATTATGCTTTGACAATAACTCCTGGGAGCTGATTTCTATACTGGTTTTTATGCAGCTATATAAAAATTTATAAATCCCTGCTCTTATCCCTCTCAAAAAATCAATGTGCAAAAGTATATAATATAAATGAAATAAAATCTATGAAAAAGAAACACAATAATAAAGAAAAGCTGCAATCTTTTAAGTCTGAACACAAGACAGTAGTAAATTGGATAAAAAGGTAGGTGCGCTAATCATGTGCTGCAACAAATGATTAGTAATCAAGGAAACACCCTTATGTTTCAAAACACATGTGAATGACAATATCATACCATCTAAAATTAGATATTTAAATGTGTGTGAAAACAAAACCTAAATATGTCAAAAACAGTGTCCATATATAAGTAAAAAAAAAAAAAAAACTCTTATTAAAGAGATATTAATAACACCCAAGTGATGATGGAAAAAGCTGGTAAAAAGAAAAACCTGTGATATTAGATGCCAGTGTTCCAAATTAAGAGGTTAAGGTGTCCATAGGAATCCCTTCACCATACACACTCGCCTCTTACCAGAAATATTGGATCTCCTATAATGGAGATCATGCACGCTTGTTAATCTCAATGTACTCAGCAGTCTCGATTATCACAATGAAGGAAAGGCTGATTCCCAGGTGCTGGCATTGGTGCTTCCAAGGGGATAACTTCCACAAGACAACACCAAGGATTGGGAGATCCAGTGTAAATGCTCTCAAAGTATGCAGAAAGAAGAGGGAAGCCTCATAGTGTAATACGTTCCAAATATTTATTAAAAAATCAAGCATACACTTACATTTAGGCTTCTTAAAATCAGCATCAGACAAGGCAAAGCACGGTGGCGTTCATCACCAGCCTGCTCATGCGAGGATCACGTCACAGAAAGTCGCTCCACCCGATGCGTTTCCCCGTAACAGGCTTCAACTGGGAATGGAGACTCCGGTTTTTATGCAGAGCTGCACCAGATTTTGCACTCTCCATTCTAGTAAATTTCCCCCAGAATGTTTGGTGTAAAGTCACACGCTTTATGAATAGACCCCAAAAGGTGTTTCTATAAGGTAGTTTACGTTGTGTGATGGAGCTAGTGACTGTATATGTTATAGAGCCAATGGTAATTTACTGTTGTATTTTATTTATTACTGCTATTAGAGTGATAATAAGAATGTAAAAAAATATATTTGAAAATTATATAAATATTAACGTATATGTCTGGGCAAAAGAAAACCTATTCAATATACAGTATCTCTACAATATATTCACATGTTTCTGTCAGCTGTCCAAGGCTCACCTGCCCAGGACCTCCATGCCAGGTGCTAGGATAGAGAGCAGGAGGAGATCAGTGAAGAGCCATTCACTGATCACCAATATGAAGAGTCAACTGTCAGATCTGTCAATCTCTGGCTTCTAGCCAGGGAAGAAGCTGATTGAGCACAGTCTCTTCTTGATCAGCCTTAATAGAGTGCAGTGGTGACATTAAGGGTCTAATAGTAGACGTCCAAAGTCTCTTTGAAGGGACCTTATTACCTGCAATATGCTATCACATAGAGCTCGGATCCTCTGACGGAAGATCGTGACGGTTTCCCCTCCACACACACTCGGTGCTACACCTCAAATGGGACCATCCCACGGATCCCAGGATCCCCCGGTGGCTCAGCTGAGCACCGCTACAGATAAGCCTATGCTCTTATAGCACTATGTGAGGGCATTTTGTTTGGATTTAAACAATTTTCTACTCCTTTATTAAATCAGGCTGCATTAGATCTGGTCTGGCGCTTCATTTCCCCCCACATAGGTGCTTATCAGCTAAATTTAAAAAGAAGTATAAAAAAAATAAAAGTTTAATTAAATAATTTAAAAAAAAATGTTAAAAGTCCCCCCATATTCACACATATATGAACAAAACATGTGCATTGGATGCTCATTTATGCAAAATCAATGATTGTGTCACTCTCACATATTAGGTATCACCATGCACAATGGTGTGGGAAAAATAATTCTTGGTTTATCATTTACTGTTAATAAAATTATGAGCTGTAAAAGCTTTAAAATCATCCCCTATTAAAAATTTTGAGGTTTGATATATTTGGTATCAAATTATCCAACACACCCTCATCTTTTATATCATACCAAAAAACTGTGTATTATATTGTGTTTGTATGCCCTAAAATAAGTGTATTTCGTTTACTGCAAATATAGATTTGATGAACAGTGGCACAAGTATTATGTAACATAAAAATTACAACTACAACATTTTTATTCTACAGGGTCTCTTCCTTCAGAAAAACATGTTTTGAGGGTTTTAAGTAATTTTAAGGTCTCAGACACACGGGCGTATGTTTAAAAATAAGCAAAACGTCGGGTCCGACCTCAGGGAAAAATCAGTGTGTTTTTTTCGCCGTTAATGAGCGTTAGAGAGCGTCGGTGTCTATTGGCATTTTTAAAAAAAAAAAAAATCCTCTGCTATTTTTCAACCTAAAAATGTCAGCGTCAAAAACGCCGGTACGCCAAAATGTCAAAAACGCCAAAATGTTACAGCCTCAGAACGCGCTAGCCGTGGGTTCTAGTTTCAGCTCACTAACGCCGACGCCCTCTACAGCCAAAAAACGTCTGCGTTTTTATGGGGCCATTGACTAACATGAGCTGCAAAAAATGCCAAAAACCGTTGGCGTCAAAAAACATCCGTGTGTATGAGGCCTTAGACTTAAAAATGGCTCCAGCAGTGAAAGAGTTGAAGTAATGTAGGTGACTAGTACCTAAAATCTAATATTTACTAATCAATTTTAAAGTGGTTGTCAAGTCATGACAACCACTTTAAACTATAGGTAAGCCTACAATAAGGCTTACCTGTAGGTCCAGGAAATATCTCCTAAACCTGTACGGTTTAGGAGATATCCCCTGTATCTGCATGTGCCGACCTCATCGGCACATGCGCACTGAAGAATCAGCACCCGGGGTAGCCCAGGGTGCCGATTCTTCTGTATTTGTGCCGAAAATGACAGCTCCCGTGCACATGCGCGGGAGTGACGTCGGCGTGGCTCCGCCAATCACAGCGCTGGAGCCCACCCTGTGAATGGACGGAGCCGCAGACCCGGAAGAACGATGTCGCCGGTCACAGTGGTGTGCCGAGACTGCTGCAACAGCTTCGTTCCAAGGTAAGTGTTTCATAATGAGCTAGTATGTGCTGCATACTAGCTTATTATGCCATTGCCTTGCAGGTTTTTTTTTTTATGGGGGGGTGGGGGCGGCTTTACAACCACTTTAAATGCACTCGCAAATTTGAGATGTGATCTAAACACTATAAACACTTAGATTTTGCATTCATTTCTCATATTTCTTTTGATTACAGTATACAGTGCTTAGTTTGACTGTGATGTTTTCAAAATTGACCAATGTATATGTCTATATCTTCAGGTTTGTGTAACTCTGCCGACAGCTGGATGATTGTTCCAAATATCAAGCAGAACCACTATACAGTACATGGCCTGCAAAGCGGCACAAAGTATATCTTCATTGTCAAGGCCATCAATCAGGCTGGCAGTCGGAACAGCGACCCTGGAAAACTAAAGACAAACAGTAAGTGATTAGAAAAGTAGCTACTCTGTCTTATTTCTCTCTTTCTCTCCCCTTTTTTAGCCTGTCTGTCTTCTATTCTGTCCCTAACATTCTCTTTCACTTTCATTTTCTGTTATATATAATACAATACAATGTATTTTCGTAACAATACTGTTGAATAAGGATTTTAAGGCCTAACACCAGCCCAAACTTTTTTTTTTAAGTTTTGGACAGGATGGGAAAGGCATAGAGCCCGTGTCAGGCTTTTCCTGAAGTCTGTACACCCATTGGGGAGATTTTCCCTCACTTCCTGTTGGGACAGGATTGAAAATCTCTTTGGAGACACAGATCGCAGCATTTTTACCTGAAAAGAGGGAAAGGTTAGAACATCTGTCAGATTTAATATTACTGCCTCTTCTTTCCTGTCGCGGCAATGTGCTCCTCTCCTTGTCTTGCTGTCACAGGTGAAATCTCCTTATTGTTAAGAGCAGGGTCAGACACACCCGACTGGCAGAAGTTTATTTTTTCCAAGTCTAAAAAAGTTATAACAGATGTTTAGGCCTCATGCACACTGGACATTTTGCCATTTCTCCTCAATGCCTTTCCTCCTGGCAGCAGTATTTTGGCAGAAAAAAAAAACGCTTGCAGTGTAAACGTGTTTAGGTGCGTCAAGCGCTTGGGTGTTCATTCATTTAATTGGGCAAAATATTAATTTATTCTGGCCATTGAAATGAATTAACACTCAAGTGCTAAACGTGCCTAGTGTTAATGTGTGTTAAGACATGTTTACATGCATCAGTTGTTTTTTTCCTACCAAACTCCTGGACGTGGGTTTTTTTTCTATGCCTCTAAACACCCCTGTCTGTAAACTCCTCTAAACACCTACAGTAACCAAGTAATTATGTTTTAGGCAGGTGTGATTGGTTCATTACATTTTAGGCAGGTGTGAAAAAATGCTGAAAATTAAGAATGCTTTCAGAAATAGAAGTGTTAATAGTTTATTCTTATCATTTAACAAAATGGAAAGTAAATGAACAAAAGAGTAATCCAAATCAAATGCACCACCTTTTACATTCAAAACAGCATCAATTCTTCTAGGTACACTTGCACACAGTTTTTGAAGGAACTCAGCAGGTAGGTTGTTCCAAGCATCTTGGGGAACTAGCTACAGATCTTCTGTGGATGATGGCTGCCTCAGACCCTTCTGTCTCTTCATGTAAATCCAGACAGACTCGATGATGTTGAAATCAGGGTTCTGTGGGGGCCAAACCATCACTTCCAAGACTCCTTGTTCTTCTTTACACTGAAGATAGTTCTTAATGACATTTGCTGTATGCTTGGGGTCATTGTCCTGCCGCAGAATATATTTGGGGCCAATCTCATGTCTTCCTGATGGTATGGCATGATGGATAAGTGTCTGCCTGTATTAACCAGCATTGAGGACACTATTGATCCTGACCAAACCTCCAATTCCATTTGTAGAAATGCAGGAACAAACATGCAAGGACCCTCCATGATGCTTCACTGTTACCTACGGACACTCATTGTACCACTCTCCGGCCCTTCAAACAAACTGCCTACAACCAAATATTTAAAATTTTGACTCATCAGTCCAGGGCACCTGCTGACATTTTTCTGCACATCAGTTCCTATGTTTTCATGCATAGTTGCATTGCTTAGCCTTGTTTCCGTGTCCTATCACCATCATTTTTTCACTTTGCTGTGATCTGCATATTCTGTGAATAATTATTTGCATGTACGCCAGAAATGCAGCCTGTAGACACAGATATTTGTATGGGCCCTTTCACACGGGCTTTCCATTCAGATCCGCTTTTCAGGCTGACCAGAACAGACGCTCCATGCAGCCCTATGGAGCGGCGGATGTCAGCGGAGACATGTCTGCTGACATCCACCGCTCTCCGATCTGATACTGTCCATGAAATACAGACGGATGGAGATCCGTCTGTAGAATCGGATCGGAGTGGTTTAGATAAAAACGTACAGGGTGGTCCGTTTTCATCCGATCTCCATAGAGCAGAGCGGGGCTCTGACAGCTCCATCTTGTGAGCGGAGATGGAACTGTCATCCGCTGATCCCCGCTGAGCAAAACTGAATCCAGAGACGGAAAGCCCGTGTGAAAGGGCCCTATCTGTCTGAAGATTTATGCTTATGCAGTAACATTCATAAGGGTCATATTTTAATATCAGGTTGCACAGTTACACCTGAACACTATTACTTTTTGCACAAACTCCAACCATTGCGTCATGTAATTAGTTTAGTAAATGCTGCTGCTAGAATAAGCTGTTGGAGACACCATGGGCTCCAGAGCTACATTTCATCTCTACAGACTGCTAAGCATGAGAAAGAAGAGATGGTTTCATGTTTACTGAGCCTTTCAACTTCCTTCCATATCCCTTGAAACTCTGCCCCCTGCAGCTCTCTTGACTAATTTAGCCACAAACATCCAGAAGTGGTGAGAGGGGAGAAATATAATAAGGAAAAGGTTTGGTTCATCTTAAGGCTAGGTGTTGTCTCCGCTAACCAGACTACTCTAGGCAAGTTCCACTTGGTAAAAAGAGTTCAGCCAGACAAGAACATACATCTATGCAGATACCATACGGTTCTAGTTGCAAGAACCCTAATAGAAAAAAATTAGACATCTGTCTATCATGTTACTGGGAAATATTAGTTTGATTTCATCCTAGAATATAAAAATGATAATCCTAATATAGTAGTAAATAATATAAAATTTGTTTGACAGTGGATTGTTAAAATCCACGATTTCCTGCAAATCAGCTTAACAAATGTGCTTTGGAGTATTTCTGAGGTCTAGGCCTTAATGTAAAATTAAAAGTCACAAGTTTCAGGTTTCGTGTGCTCTATGCCAAACAGAACATTGTATAAATCATGGAAACCGATTAGCAAAACACAAAGCAGCCAAAGGGATGGTGTTAAGTTAAAGAAGATAAAACAGGAAGATTTTTCAAAATTTGCTCCAATTTTAAATGGCAACAATTTGTATCTGGCACACATCATGGATTATTCAGGAAAACCCACCCACGGAATCTTTAGAAGTTCATATTTTTATATCCTTTAGGAACGTTGTGCAAGCTGTTACAGCCTAGTTATGTCTCAAGCATTAAGGTGCACAGGTGTAATCTAATAGCTTGGCTGAAAGTTATATATGGTAGTATATATAATTTTTATAGGTTGGGTGGAAATTGTAGTTGTAATATGATTTGTATATATGAAAGCTGGTATTTCACATATGGTATTTCGCTTGAAGTAGAAATCAGTCTTAGGTATGATTTAAAGCCCAACTCTACCTCTCGTGTTTGATATATGAATGCAGGATTTTGCAAAATTGGCTTTTTAACTTCTGAAATTGTGTCCATAATTTTGTTAGGCACCTGCAAAATATTTAATTTATTGTTTCCTAAATGCACATATTTAATTGTTAGCCCTCCTATTTCTGCTTTTACTTGTTTTAAGCAAGTACCGCCATTACCAAGCCTTCTATACCTTAGATTAGATTAGGTTGCCAAAATACTGTATCATAAACCATTGGTCTATTTTAGAAAAAAAATCGTTCTCATGTTTTTTCATCTTTCTTGCATGTCATATTTCTCAGTTGCTTCCTGTCTGTTTGGAAGCACTCCAGCTCCATGGCATTTCTCAAGACAGGTTATCTGATGGTGGCAACAGTGGGCCTTGTCTGCCTAATGTGTGTTGAAATGGCCATTTATAGTCCCATTTGGAAGCCCATGTGACAGAGTAACAACACAGGATCATAGCTGAAATACAGAGACAGAGTGTGTCACCATATAACAGAAAGAGCGTGAGCAAGAATCCTCTTGGCAGGATTACAAGTTTTTTAATAGAGCTTATAAGGTTGAAAAATTGAAAATGACTTTGAAATTACGTTAGTATGTTAAAGCTGATATGAGATTTTGTGCTTGGATTTCCATATACATTAAAGCCTAATGCTGGGCACAAAAAATAATTTACAGTGCCTTGAAAAAGTATTCATACCCCTTGAAATTTTCCACATTTTGTCATGTTGCAACCAAAAACGTAAATGTATTTTATTGGGTTTTAAAGTCATAGACCAACAAAAAGTGGCACATGATTGTGAAGTGAAAGGAAAATGATAAATGGTTTTCAAATTTTTTTACTAATAAATACATGAAAAGTGTGACATGCATTTGTATTCAACCCACTTTACTCTGATACCCCTAACTAAAATCTAGTGGAACCAATTGCCTTCAGAAGTCACCTGATTAGTAAATAGAGAGTGTAATTTAATCTCAGTATAAATACAGCTGTTCTGTGGTTCCCTCAGAGGTTTGTTAGAGGACCTTAGTGAACAAACAGGACATGAAGGCCAAGGAACACACCAGACAGGTCAGGGATAAAGTTGTGGAGAAGTTTAAAGCAGGGTTAGGTTAAAAAAAATATCTCAAGCTTTGAACATCTCACTGAGCACTGTTCAATCCATCATTAAAAAATGGAAAGAGTATGGCACAACTGCAAACCCCTCCAAGATATGGCCGTCCACCTAAACTGACAGACCAGGCAAAGAGCATTAATCAGAGAAGCAGCCAAGAGGCCCATGGTAGCTGTGGGGGAGCTGGAGAGACCCACAGCTCAGGAGAGAGAATCTGTCTACAGGACAACTATTAGTCGTGCACGCCGCAAATCTGGCCTTTATGGAAGAGTGGCAAGAAGAAAGTCATTGTTGAAAGAAGTCCCATTTGCCGTTTGCGAGAAGCCATGTGGGGGACACATTAAAAATATGGAAGAAGGTGCTTTGGTCATATGAGACCAAAATTGAACTTTTTGGCCTTAAAGCAAAACGCTATGTGTGATTTTTCTGCAATAAAGGTTTTGGACTGCAATTGAAGATCCATGGTGTGCTGCCGAATATGTGTACTGATCTTTAGATGGAACCCACACCTTTAAGGGCCTGTTCACACCAGTGTGTTTTAAGTTTGGTGCAACAAATAAAATCCTGCTTGCCCCATCTTTGGTGTACAAAATGAGAACTAAGTTGCTGCTAGTTTCAGGAGATTCAGAATGTAACTTATCACTACTGATTTTGTAGGCTTCCTAAATATACCCCTTGAATTAAAATACTTATAGTTAAAGCCCATGCAAACAGCTAAACGCACCTTTGATATAAATATACAGGCAGTCCCCGGGTTACAAACAAGATAGGGACTGTAGGTTTGTTCATAAGTCCAATTTGTTTGTAAGTCCGAACAGGCACATTTTTTAAGTGTAGCTTCAGCCAAAATAAATATTTTTAAGCTTTTTGGATAGCATATGGGAGGGTTAACACCCCTGTAATGTTTGTTTTGCTGTCTATGTTTCTGTTCAGAAGATTTCACCTCACTTCCTGCCCCAATGATAATTGGATTTTGAAGATTTTGGGTTGTTGTGGAAACAAACCTTGGTGATAAAGCTTCAGTGGAGACCCCTTTTTCCCATAATAACTCTTACAGGAGTGAATTTCCCTTCCTAGGGGTAGATTTCCTCTCACTTCCTGTTGTCTCCCTCTGTTTGTAAGTAGGAGTCGTTCATAAGTCGGGTGTTCATAACTAGGGGACTGCCTGTATACCAAAGATTTTTAATATTTTTCTAATATTTCAAGAAGCTAAAACCAAGTTAAATAACACTGCAAATATAGCTGCATTTATTTATTAATTTATTATTATTATTATTTTATTTTTTATAATTTGTCTAGTGTTAAGCTTGAAAGAGCAACTCTGGGCACCTTGATTCTTACACTTTTCCTTCTGTGATATTTTCTACAACTGCCTTTTAACCTTGCTTAACCTCCCTGGCGGTATGATTATTTCAGATTTTTGGTGCTGAAAGCGGTACATTATTTTGCATGGAAATTTGGCGTTTTATATTGTAGGCCTGTAATTCTTAGGAATAATTCACTTAAATCTGTCCAAACAAGAGTCTAGTAGACATCCCGGGTGTGATAAAGTTTGAAACATGAAATCATAAATTATAATATAATAAATAACTAAAAATAATTATCAAAAATAATAACGTAATAGTAATACAATGTATTCTATAATGTAATCAAACCAAAAACACTGAAATTTGCTCAGTTGCAGAATTGTCGCTGTCGTCACTTTCAGTGTCTGATGATAAATTTCCCCAAAAATCAGTATCACTCAATTCGACAAATGATTCTTATTTACTATCGGTGTTTTCTAGCTGATCAAAAAACACTTTTGACATAAAGGGACACTTTTTGGTTGCCATGGACATTCTCATGTTTCCAGGCAGAAAGAATGACATTTATAATATAAAAGTGCATGCAGGGCACAGGGCAAACCACTAGGGACAAAGGGGATGTGAAATGATTTCATACAGTAATGTAATCTTACAGATTAAAGTGTACTGTATGTATACTGTGGTTCACTTTTTGAATTTGCCGCCGGTCTCCGCTCCATTATAATATGCTATGCAGTGTCTATATTCTAACACCCCTTACAAGTGGTAAATGGTTGTGCTTGTATTTCATGGCTACAAACCAAAAGGAAAGATTTTATGTAGTAAATTTAGCATATGATATAGCAAACAAGAATGCTTCATTTTTTTTCTTTTTTTGTTCACCACAGTGTCTGGTATGAAAACACATAGGCAACAATACTAGGTCAAGCGTGTAATTTTCTTGGCTGTTTTTAGAATGTTTGCAGAAATAGGCTTCTGTAGTGTCTTATTACTATATGACTTACTGTATCTGTAAACTATCTCCTTTTCGCTTTCTTATATTTGCACTAAACAACGAAGTTTTGAATGTGCACTCAAATACATTTCTGTAACCTACATAGAAAACAAAGTACTAATTTAAATGTTCCCTAGGCAGTTAAGTCAATAAAAAGGTGAAATGAGGCCATGATTCTTCATTTACAAATTCTTGATGGTTTTGATTTGTTGTTGTTTTATACCTTTTTCTTTTTTTTTTACTTTGGAAAGCAACGCTATTTTATTAGAAGCTGGATGGTGAAAATACGTCTGGCATATCTACAAGAGTTAGAGGCCTCTGGGCTTTGCTGACCCCAGTTCATCTGTTCTGTAGCCTCAAAAAATTAGTTGAGCATGAACGTGCATAATTGGGACCCAGTTTTATTTTCCTTTTGCTTCATTTGGGCATAACCATTTCCTGGACAAGTACAGGTTCTGGAAAGAGTATAATATTTTGGATACCTTTTACAGCAACAATATAAAGACAGTATATACAGTGTGCCCACTTTTTTTTTTTTAGTAAGCTAATTTGTTTACCAGTGGTGTTGTATTTAAAGTAGTTTTGCTGTTGATGGCTTGATCTCTATTACGTTTTAGAGTGGTCACTTTAAGCCTCCAATCATATTAAGCGATTCGGAATTTTGATTTCAAATTACGTCAAAATGCATGCCGAACATTTGGGTGCCTATTATTCTTAATTTTTCTTTTCATGGGCCAGAATCCTGCAGCAGTCATGGGCAAAGCACATGTTTAACCACTTCAGCCCCGGAAGGATTTCCAGCTTTAGGACCGGAGCCCTTTTTGCGATTCGGCGCTGCGTCGCTTTAACTGACAATTGCGCGGTCGTGCGACGTTGTACCCAAACGAAATTTGCGTCCTTTTTTTCCCACAAACAGAGCTTTCTTTTGGTGGTATTTGATCACCGCTGCGTCATTTCTGATCGCCGCTATAAACAAAAGAAGAGCAACAATTTTGCAAAAAAAAACCAAATTTCTTACTTTTTCCTAAAATACAAATCCAAAAAAAAAATATAAAAAAAATTTTTTTTCACCGTTTTTGGCCGATTTATATTCTTCCTCATATTTGCGATAAAAAAAATCGCAATCTGCGTTTATTGATTGGTTTGCGCAAAAGTGGTCGCGTTTACGGATGATGAGAATTCATTTTTGGGGTTTTTAAACCCATGTTGCAG
>BLSH010117507.1:159060-196651 GCA_018402905.1 Glandirana rugosa | reverse complement strand
ACCCCCCCCCCCCCCCCCAGGAACTCTTGGCTGAAGGGGAACTTATTATTCTAATACAGAGGGGATGGGAGCATTTTATACAAGTGGCTTAACAACCACTTTAAGTTTTACAAAAAACCTGGAAGCTGAACATCTTGATTTCATTACTTTTTGTAATAAAAACAATTGCTTTATAATATTTTTTTTTTTTTGTATGGGTATTTGATTGGCATGTATAGTACCATGATAGTCCCATTTTCTTTCCTTTTTTGTGGGTGTGGGTAAAAAGCTCGAGCTTAGTAATCTAGTCACCCTGTGATGTGTTAAAATGTTTGTAGTGGCAGTTAAAGCTTCTCCTTTACATACCATAGCGCCATCGTTGGATGTGGTACTTAAAACCATGGATGTACATCTGGTACATACAAAATTAGTGAGCCAAGGTCGAGATGAGAGCCACAAGAGGTAGTCCCCAGGTTAATTCTCTGTGCTCCCACTAGCCAAACGGAGCAACAAAGGAGATATATATGTGCAGTTAGCAGAGCTGGCATTAAAGTGAACCTGTTGCTCCTCCCTGCAGGGAGCCCCAAGTTCACATTAGGATAATAGACCATTATTTAATTAAATGGTACATTAACGAATATTATTTGTTAGTGCAAGGCCTAAAACCAACACTTAAAACAAACTTAGTCAGGAACCACCAGGACACAATTATTGCCTATGTAATTATGTGCTGGGTTACTAAGGAACTAGAAAGAATGCATCAGTGTTTGTATTACTGAAAGCACATTATTTTAAATTTAAAGTGTTACTAAACCCAGTACCCTGCATTCACTATACCTGGTCTCCCACAGTACACAGAACATGGAAATGCAATAGTTTTAGTAAATATAAACTGCTAAATACCTTTTCTCATCAGCAGTATATAGTAGTCTTGTGACTTCTATCAGTGTCTGGTTAAAGCTTGTAGGAGGAGTTTCCATTCTCCCCTGATTGTCCTATGAGAATGCAGGACCCCGACCCTCTGTCTGGACAGTGCTGATTGGCCCTGTGCTGATTACATGCACTTTCCCAAGAACAAAAAAAAACCTCTCTAGTAATACACACCAAACTGAGCATGTGCAGCTTGTCCCCTAGCCTCTGTACTATCAGGAGATATATTGAGGACTCTGGAAGAAGGGAGGATCAGAGGAGACAGGATTAAACAGCCTTTTTACACAATGCAGAGGATTAACCCTTTAGGTTCTGCCGTGAGTATAACAAGCATGTTTTACTAAATATACACACTGTTTTTACTGCTGTGGGTTTAGTAACACTTGCCTCATACACATGCGCCGATTGTTGTACGACTGCATGTCCAACTTTTCCCAAAATCGGCTGTCCGTGAATTTGTCTAGTGTACTGACATAGTACAATTATCGTTCGACAAAGGCGAATGTAGCGATGTGCTACGAGCGTATAAAGGGGAAGTTCAGTTGAATGTGAATTTTGAATCATGAACGCAGGTTTACACGACTGGACACTTCTGGCTTGTTCCTGGGTTCTGAACATGCGTGTTTGTACTTTCAACTTTTGGTTGTCCAACTTCTGTACAGACGAGCCGAAAATCGGATGACCATTTGTCGGCAGACAACAGTTTTCTAGTGTTCTCATAAAACTTTTGTTGGACGATAATTCAAAATCAGCTGTCGAATGGAGCGTACTAATGGTCAGATAAAATTTTCGTCCGATAATTGGACTGTGTGTACGGGCCTTTAGTGTTTAAAAACTTTTTCAACTGATTGCGTTTAAATGTGTTAAAAAAAGGTGTTAGTTTAGCTGACATAACACAGTGTATTTGAAATAAATATTATAGTAAATATATACAGTATTCTAATAAAACTGACCCAAAACTTTTAGTGTTTTCCTGTAAAGCCACTGGGATGCGTGTAAGGAGTAAATCAAATTCTCATACAACAGGCTCCAGTTGTAAAGCTAACACCCCAAGATGAGGATTCTTATTTTCCCATAAATGACAGTTATTTTTAGGCGAGTTCAATGAAATGTACAAATTACTTGAATTAAATAAAAATCTATTTGCTAAAGTTTTGTATTGAAAAGCACCATACCATAGACACCTATTCCTCTGCATTTCATGCATGTCATACATATTTCCCTTTTGTGCTATAGAAAATATTTTTCTTAGCACGGTATTTGTTGTCAAGGATGATTTTTTTTACTGCAGAAAGTGGTAAGGCATTCTTGGCAGCGACTATATTGCTCTTTCCTTTGTTTATATCCTGGCATGGTATGTGGCAGGCCGTCCCTTGTGCCATCGTTTGTTGACACTGAACTGCAGCCAGGAACATTTCATGTTGAGAATTCACTAAGAAAATATCCATATGTAGTTCATCTTGCCATGTCACAAACCCTTGTGAACATTCAGAAACTTGGGATCAATAAAACAAAATGAAACAATTACCAGTTAATATGGCGTACATTTAGTAAATGGAGATTGATGTAATTTTTTCCTCCTTTGTACATATTTAGAGCTTTAAATGAGTGGTGTTTCTTTTGAACTCCTGAACTGTTTCTCTGATCCTTTGAAAGCTGATAGTGGGGCAGTTTATGTTACTTCAGACTTTAGGGGGGCTGGATTGTGGCAAATGGGAGTGGAAAATCCTGAATTCAGTGGGAATAGACAATGCCCGTCACAATGTCCCATCACTGGTATCAGTGGGAGGAATGGTGTGCCATTGTTGTTGTCAGCGGAAGGAGTTTTGACCCATCATTGGTGTCAATGTAAGGAACTGTGCCCCCTCATTGATGTCAATGGAAGGAATTGTGCCTCATCATTGTTGTCAAACAAAGGAACTGTGCGCCATCATTGGTGTCAATGGAAGGAATTGTGCCCCATCATTGATGTCAATGGAAGGAATTGTGCCCCCTCATCGATGTCAATGGAAAGAATTATACCCCATCATTGATATCATGGAAGGAATTGTGCCCCATCATTGTTGTCAAATGAAGGAACTGTGCCCCATCATTGGTGTCAATAGAAGGAACTGTGCCCCATCATTGGTGTTAATGGAAGGAATTGTGCCCCCTCATTGGTGTCAATGGAATGAATTGGGCCCCATCATTGATGTCAATCAATGGAAGGAATTGTGCCCCATCATTGTTGTCAAATAAAGGAACTGTGCCCCATCATTGGTGTCAATGGAAGGAATTGTGACCCATCGTTGTTGTCAAATGAAGGAACTGTGCCCCATCATTGGTGTCAATGAAAGGAATTGTGCCCCATCGTTGGTGTCAGTGGGATGAATAGTGTCCCATCATTGATGTCAGTGGGAGGTTTTGTGTCCCATTGCAGGAAATGCCGTTGTTGGTGTCAGTGAATGAAATAGTGCCCCAAATTCCAGATAAAGGGAAGGAAAGGGTCAAACAAAGGAAAGAGTTAAGTGCAGCATCAATGAGTTGAATAAGTGAAACGTCAATCAGCTAATCATATCTGCTCATCTTAATTGTATTGTACAGGACACAGGATCTGTGGTCATAGACCTTGGGTTATGTACTGTTACCTTCAGGTGATCTATCAAAGGTTATCCTGGGAACACCCTCCAGTGCACCCTTATGTAACCCCACCTACTTCTTAAGACTATGGTTTTTTGGCAGCTTTGTAAAGTGTATGTTAGGGCAACTCAAAATCATTTTTAAAAATTGTAAAAAAACGAATTTCTGTAGTACATTATTATTATTATTATTATACAGGATTTTTATAGCAACTTGAGGGTAGACCATAAAAATCCAATACACTTTAATACGGCAGGAATCAGAGGGCGTTAGAGATATATGACCATCTCCCTATATGTTGTCTCTATAAAAATGGCTGCAAGTACAGAAAAACTGTTGATCTGCTAAAATTTTCCAGTAAACTCCTAACTTCCTGTACTTCTGGTAACACATGCCTCTGCTATGCTAATTTCTATTTCCTGCCCAGTTCTCCTCTGCGAACTACAGAGCACATTGTCTCTATGTGTTGGAGAAGAGGGAATTGATTCATAGCCCAAAAGGGGAGACTTCAGACAAGGCTCACAGCACTGTTTGAGATTTTAATGCAGCGAAGGCAAATCAGCTCAAATAGGACGTTAGACATTTACTGGATTTCTGGAAAATCAACGGATATCATTCTGTACTTGAAACACTTTTAAAAGGGATAGTTGAAGGAGAAAAGTGCATATATTGCAGAAATGTACTGCACATTTTCTATTATTATTATTTTGAGACATACACCTTCATTTACTTTGCACATGACTGGGCACTTAAAGTGGCACTAAATTATATTAAAGCAGAGTTCCACCCAAAAGTGGAACTTCCGCTTTAAGACCTCCTCCCCAGCTCCTGATACTGAAACAGAGCTTTTGGGGAGGAGGGGGGTGCGGATACCTGATTTTGGGGGGTACTTCCGTTCCAGTCGCCTTAGACAATCGGAAGTGGAAGGTCGTCTTCCCCCTCCCTCCCGAAGTCTGCTGGGACACAGGACAGGTCCTAGAAGACTTCGCTCGCACATGCGCAGTGCGTGCCCAGCTGTGAAGCCACTAGCTGTCACGGCCGGGTGCCCACACTAGGAATGATGGCGCCGCGGAGGGGAGGGAGATAGATCCGAGGCTCTGTGCGGCCCCATTGCTGGACCGGGAGACAGGTGAGTGTCTGTTTATTAAAAGTCAGCAGATACACTTTTTGTAGCTGCAGACTTTTAATAGACATAGAAAACGGGGGAACTCTGCTTTAAGGTATGCATTTTTAATGAGTGGAGAGAAGAGCAGCGCCATCTAAGTGCAGCAATTAAAAAACAATTATTGTCGATAAAAAGTAAACAATACTGATTACTTCAGTGGTGCTGGTGACTCCCATTGCTTCCTGTAGGCTCGGGTACACTCGGCAAACATAGCCAAAGAAGGAGCACGCATGCTCGGGACATAAGCCACGCACGCTATCCTCGCATCCTGAAGTGACGTCAGCTCTCCCTCCTGAGTGTACCCGAGCCTACAGGAAGCGCTGGAAGCTTCCTGGATTTTACTGCAATTCATTTTTTATGAATTTAAATTTTGCTGCACTATGTGTTTGCCCTTTTTTCTGTCTTTACCTCATATTACATATGAATGGAGCCATAGCAGACCTGATTAGCTGTTGGAGATATTGTGGCTGGGTCACTACAAGGCACATTTGATCTGTATAAGTTGCAGTCTTTCCATCTACCTGGAGCCATATCAAACCTGAATTGCTGCTGGGGATATTGTGACTGTATCACAGCAAAGTGCAATTAATCTCTGTTTATTGAGATGTCCCCAATCTCATTCGGATTGATTCACAGCTTGTTTTTGTTTTTTTTATTTCACATATACTGTACAGACTTTTTATTGATCTCGTATTGTATTTATTGTTAATTATCTTCATATTTTTGCACTAATTCTATTAATAATACGTCATGTTGTATCTACATTCGTATGACTAGCACCTTAAAGTGACAGCACACCTATTTAGTGAGAAGTATGAAAAATAGATTACAGAACCATTAAGTAGTGCATGTGTTTGAATTATGTTTGTAATAACATACAAAGCCATTGACAACTCTGCCATGAGCTACGTCACCAATCTTGTCTCCAAATATCACCCAAACCGTCCTCTCCTTTCCTCCAAACACCTCCTGCTCTCATGCTCCCTCATCTCCTCCTCCCATGCGCGTCTCCAGGATTTCTCCAGAGCCCCTCCCATCCTCTGGAACTCTCAACCTGTCCGTCTATCTTCTTCTTTTGCTTCCTTCAGGCAATCCCTAAAAACTCATCTCTTCAGGGAAGCCTATCACACATCCAACTAATCTTTTACCTCCTCCATCAACTCATCCCCATAGTTAGAACCTTTTGTACCACCTGCCCCACCCTATTAGCTGAAAAGCTGATCCATACATTTGTGTTCTCCCGACTTGATTACTGCAATGCTCTACTTGCTGGTGTACCTAAATCAATCATACGGCTCCAATATGTTCAAAATTCTGCAGCCAGAATCCTGATTAGGTCTGGTACAAGTGATCATATTACCCCTATCCTGGAGTCCTTGCACTGGCCACCCGTTTTGCAGGGACTTTAAGATCCTCTTGCTCACCTACAAGGCTCTTCATGGCTTGGCACCCCATTATCTCTCTGAATTTTTTTCAACTTACTCCCCCCCCTCGTAACCTCTGCTCCTCAAATTCTGGTCTACTGTGTGTCCCCCCTACTCACCTACACTCAATGGGGGACAGAGCCTTCTCCTGCTATGCTCCAAAGCTATGGAATTCACTTCCTAAGAATGTCATCAGAGAGTCATCTTCTCTAAACTCATTCAAATCAAATCTAAAAACTTTTTTTCTTTAGACAGGCTTTCACTTAATTGTCCCTTTATCCCATATGTTATCCTGTGTATTTCTAGTGTTTTATCCTGTGTATTTCCTGTTATCCTGTGTATTTCTTGTGGTTTTTTTTCCTTGTAAAGCGCTGCGTAAACTGTTGGCACTATATAAATCCTGTATAATAATTGTTTTGTGAATTTTACACTAATTCCAATTGCACAGCTTGTACAATGGAATCTAATTACGTAAGTTGGAAAAGGGGTGTATTCAACCACCAAACAAGCTATTATTAGTAAGTGCAAATTGAAAAGTGAAAACCACTTGGGGGAAAGTGGCAATCTAACCAGTTAGAGCCTTTTAATAAATAGGCCAGTGTTTTCTAAACCTAACCACACACAGTAATAATTACACACCATAACTATTCAACAACATTACATAAGGCCTCGGATCCCAGGATGACCACATATAACAAGTTATTCCAACAATGTAACCACTTTTTTAAGGGTAACAACACAGCTTCTACATATTGTGAGTGTTGTCACCCTAGGACAGTAAGTATGTAAATGCTAATAATGAATGTATCTTATTTGCTCCCCTTTGGTCTGCTAAACATGCTTATGAAAGTGTTTTGTTAAAATTGATAGGAAAAAAAAGACACGTTGATCCTTTCAGAAATCATGTGCGCTACAGTATTAGCTTCCTGTGCTCTCTGACTCTGCTGCATGGAATGCAATATATCATATTGGTTTTGCTGGGTTCAAAATGATATTAAAGTGATATTAACCACCTCCCGACCACCCCATAGCAGATTTACTGCTACAGGGCGGCCTTTCTGTGCAGAATCACATATATACAGTATATATACTTGATTCTGCACTTGAGTGTGGGGGTTGCGCGCCGCCGTCGGCAGAAGCCAGTCAGCAGGTGCTGGCCAATGGATGTCCACTGGCACCTCCTGATTGTCAAGGAGAGAGGCTGGATGGAGCTCTGCCTATGTAAACTCCATCCTCCATTCCTGCAAAGCAGGGAATGAAATCCATCACATCCCTTAGTACAAACAGCACACATAGTACTGTACACAACACTGGCTAGGCACACATTTAACCCTTTGATTGCCCTAGATGTTTAACCCCTTCCCAGCCAGTGTCATTAGTACAGTGACAGCGCATGTTTTTAGCACTGATCACTGTATTAGTGTCACTGGTTCCCACAATGTGTCAAAAGTGTCAGTGTCCCACGCAATATCGCATTCTCGCTATAAGTCGCTGATCGCCGCCATTACTAGTATAAAAATAAATAAAATTTCCAGTACATATCCCATAGTTTGTAGACACTATAAGTTTTGTGCAAGCCAATCAATATAGCAGAATACATTTTGGCCTAAATTTATGAAGAAATTCGATTCTTTTCAATTTTTTTTTTACTGGATGTGTTTTATAGCAGAAAGTAAAAATATATATATATTTTTTTTTTCAAAATTGTCAGTCTTTTTTCATATAGCGCAAAAAATAAAAAACCTAGTGGTCATCAAATATCACCAAAAGAAAGCTCTATTTCTGGGGAAAAAAATGACATAAACTTTATTTGTGTAGAGCATCGCACGACCGCGCAATTGCCAGTTAAACGAACGCAGTGCCGTATCGCAAAAAATGGCCTGGTCATGAAGGGGGGAAAAATGTCATACTTACCTGTTCTGTGCAGTGGTTTTGCATGGAGCAGCCCCGTTCGTCCTCTTCACAGGTTCTTCTGGCCCCTCCCTCCTGCCAAGTGCCCTTAGAACAAACAGCTTGCTGTGGGGGCACCCAAGCAGGCCCACTCCCATGTCCATTCAGACACAGAGCTGTGGCTCTGCCCTGCCCCACCCCCTTTCTCTTCTCATTGGCTCACTGGCTGGGATTGACAGCCTGCTGCTGTCTCAACCAATGAGGAGGGAGTGTCCCTGGAGAGCCAGGGCTCTCGTGCACATTGCTGAATCACAATGGTGCTGAGGCAAGTATAAGGGGGGATCTGGGCCTTTAGAGCCACTTTACATACAATCGGTGGGGTTGATGTACTGTGCATTTTGCAAGTGCAGTGGCTCCAGAGTATAGTAAATGAGATGAAGCTTTACTTTGTACAGAATACCTAGTCACATGCAAGAAATTGAAAAATGTAATTTTTTGCTTGCAGATTGGATGATGGAAGTCAGCAAAACTTCCCCTCATTTACTAAGCACTAGAGCAAATACACTTGCCTTTAGTAAATTAACCTGTTTGTCAAATGACATGCACAGATACAAAACAATTCAGATGTATAAACTTCATAATCTCAGTGTTTGTACAAATGATAGCTATTAATTCTAGTGTTTTATCTGCCCCCAAATACCCTGTTTAGTGGGTTGGAGTAAAACCGTCAACACCTTCCAGCTTTTGTCAGTGAGTTGTCTTTAATGTTGGCAACCTGCTTCCTGTAAAGTGTATAATTTATAACATCTATAAATGCAATGGGGTTGATTTACTAAAGGAGTAGTAAATATGAAATCTATGTGAATAGGCACAGTTTCATGAATAATGTAAAGCTGTTTTCACTTAGTATCAATCCAATCATGTATAACAAATATGGCCAAGTGTTTGAAGTAACTTTAATGTTTGAACATTCTCTTTTTATTAGATCAACTCCAATTAGCTGATTTAGGGCTTGTACAGACATGGTTTGATTATATATGCTGTTTTTCATGTGTGTTTGATGCAGGGATTGCATTTGACCTGCTTTTGGCTGCAACATGACTATCTCTCCATAGGACTGGCTGCGTCCAGAGAAACGCAAAGCAGATTGAATGTGGCTTCAGAACGGTCATCTATACTGTACAATACAGTAAACGGAAATATACAGATGTACAATTGAAGCATGCTTCAGATGCCAGTCAGATACAGAAAAACAAAGCATTCCTACAAGATCTCTTATAGCCCAACCTGGGGCACAAGTAAAAAAAAATACCCTTTCAGTGCACCCCCACATACTGCAAGGGTTAAAAGTTTGTTAAATCTAAAGGTAGAGGAACAAGGTGTAATACTTACCTTAAACTGCCTCGCTCTGGCAGGATCTCTCCATCTGTGTAATCAATCCTCAGCAGTTACCTGTCTAAGGCTCTCCAGTGGTCACATCAAGTACAGCACAGGACCTGTAGCCCTGCATTATATGTGATAATGCCCAGGGCCCACCCAAAGCTTCAGCATAAAGTGGAAAGTGCTGGAAGACAGGGACGCCAAGAAGACAGTAAGTAATGCAGCCTCTTTCTGTGCCCCCTAAACTTAAAGAGGGAGTAAACACTGCCTCTTTTTTTTTTGGGTGACTTGCAAAGTAAAGGCATAATTTGCTAGTATGCTAGCACATTATGTGAAACTTACCTGAAAACGAAGCCCTTGTTGTCCCGGCTGGAGGCCACATCCATCTTCACCCATCTTCCTTCCAGGTCTGCAGACTCTGGCTGTGTGACTGACCGGAACAGTGTGATGTTTCTCCCGCGCATGCACACGGGAGCCGCCGGTCACGGCACAGGGCTCTGAAAAAAGAACACAGGCGGCCATTCCTTCAGAGTGCATGCGCCAATGACATTATCGACGACGTATACAGTAAATATCTCCTAACCATTGCAAGTTTAGGAGATATTTACAGGACCTATAGGTAAGCCTTATAGGCACATACAATCAAGGGAACTTTACTTCCTGTTTTAATGAGCATTTACCCTTGCAGTGCAGGGGTTTGGGGGCATAACATGTTGTTTTTTTTTCCATCCTGGAGTTGAGCTTTAAAGGGACTGTGTCACTTGGCAGGAAGGAGGGAACTGCTGCAGGTTTCCAGTTTCTGTGGCAGCCTCCCAAGCCTTCATGTCATGACGTTTGGCTCCTTTGACAGGCAAAGCCCCACACGTTCCTATCAGTTCATTACTATACTGGTCAGGCTCCCTGGCCAGAAGGAAAGCATAGGAAGCAGAAAGGGCAGGCAAGCTTCGGCACAATCAAGAAATGTCAAAGCTTATTTGTCTTTATATTTATATAAAGACTGATAATACTTAAAATTTACAGTACACATTTATGAAAAAATGGAGAAAAAAAGTGTTGGGTTCCCCTTAGTATTATACCCAGACCCTTATCCAGGCAAGCCATCTTGGTGTCCAGTAATGTGAGGGCAGCGAAAACACACACCCTCCTGTGCCAGATTAGGTTACATGCCTTTCATGTGGGGTGGGGGGCTGCTTGCGCCCTTGCCCTAATGTTAAGGGGCAAGGAGCTCTTCCACACCTCCAGTGGCTGGAGGTGGGGGTAATATGGGGAAAACGAATTGTGGAATATGGAAGCCCTTTTTACAATAAGGTTATCCACAGACATCTGCCCCCTCCCAGGTTGATGAGTACAGTGGTAGATTAATTCCCCTTACTCATTCCCACAAAGAGTTTAAAGTAAATAAACACACACCTTTAAAAGGTCCATTAATTGAAAAAAAAAACACATATACAATGCAAAATACATTTTAATGTCCCCCAAAGTAAATCCATATCAATCATGGCATCCAGTGATGTACTTCTTATGAATCATGATGACCCGTTTTCTGACGATGTTTACATGCCACAATCCTAGTGCTAAATCACATATTCCTTTCTGCAATAATGTAGATTAAAGTGTAAATTGCAACATTCAATTTGCAATTAATCAGATTGGGTCCTGCTGTATGTAAGTCAAGTTAATTGTAAAATAAGAAAATCAATTTGACTGCCCTTAAAAATATAACTGTGCCATAACAACACATACAGATTTAAGGCATCCCCAAGCATGCTGAAAGATTTGTGAATCTTCAATGTTGCCTTTGAAGCTGCTGTACTGACAATACCTTACCCATTAGCCTTAAAAATAGCCAGTACAAAATAATAAGATACACCTGCCATAGATTTTATTGGAGTTTGACGCTATGTTCGAGTTTCTCGGGCTTTAAGTGGAATTCAACAATTCCTCCTCAATCAAATCAAACGCAGCAGATTTAATCTAATTCATACAGAATGAATGCTCAGTAACTATTTTCACAGCTTAGATTCCACAGAACTCTTCTAAATATTTTCTAGCTGGGTGAAATGTTTTACTTTCATTCATTCAGCTGTCTTCTGTAAGCATAGTTTTCTATGCAAATGGAAAGCAGCTATTTCATTTTACATGAGTTTGCCATTAAACGGAGAGTAAAATATGGATACGATCTAAAATCTGTGAGGCCTTTAAAGTCAAAATATTGTTTTAAACAGAACAGCCTCACCAAAAAAGACATGTCATTGGGGAAAAAGGCACTATTTCTGTGTTAGGATCCAATGTAAAAGAGCACATTCTGAGCATGGGCAAATGGTCCAATCGTTAATGGGCACTTATTTTTAAACCGTTCTACCAACATAATAGCACTAAATTAGAATTTAAGTAGAACCCCAACCTACAGCGGGGAACGGGTTAGGGTTCCTTTTTTATTACTTTTTATTGTTATCAGAAGCTCCAACTCTTAGTTATTCTACTTAAAGTGTTATTCATGTGTCTTTATTTGGGAGATATCCGCTATTGTGCTGCCCTAGTGGCACCAGTCACCAAAATAAGAAATAAAGAGAGGTCTTGTCAGCATGGACATAGACAAAAAACAAGTTTTAAATCTAATTTATCCAAAAATGTAAGGGGGGTTTATGGGTTAAAACAGGTAGTGAGTAAGGGATCAACACTTCCTCACTGCCTGTCAAATACTCTCTGAAGAAAAATGTAAACACAATTTGCTCTGCAGAGCAACACTGGTGTAAACTAGCCGAGTGCCCCTGGTTAGTAGATCGTCATTATCTTAAAACAGGGGTATCAAACTTAATTTTGTCAAGGGCCACATTGGCATTATGGTTGCCCTCAAAGGGACAGTTGTATCTGTAAGACTATGTATGCAGGATTCAGAAGTGCATTTGGTACAGAGTGCAGAGTTCAGGAGTGGGTTAGGTACAGAGTGTAGAGTACAGGGGTGTAGGGTTCAGCTCTCTTTCACAGGCTGTCCATATATCATTTCCACCCCTCCTCCTGAGTTCTGACTTTTGCAGCACTCTTCCCCTTCCCCCTCCCCCACCTCTGCACACATCTTCCTCTACTACCCTTATCTCTCCCCCTATCCCCAAAAGCTTCCTTGCATCTCACCCACCAAGCCCAGATCTAGTACCTCCCGATAGTGTATGTGGCTCTTCCACTTTCCACTCTCTCACTTGCAGGGAGATCATAGGTCGGCATGTGTCTCCGCTGTGAGTGCATGCAGGGCAGGTAGGGATATGTAAGAGGGGCCGAAGGGAAAGCTGTTGTTGTAAAAACAGAAGTGATAGTGGTAAGCTGGGAGCAGAGGGCAAGAGCCAGAGGTGGCGGAATGAAGTTCTGCCACATTCCAGCTGAAAAAAAGCCCTGGCTGTAAGGGCCACATAAAATGACCTGCAGGGCTGGATTCGGGCCATGGGCCTTGTGTTTGACACACGTGTCTTAACCAGTTCAGCCCCGGAAGGATTTCCCACATTAGGACCAGAGCACTTTTTGCGATTCGGCACTGCATCGCTTTAACTGACAATTGCGCGGTCATGCAATGTTATACCCAAACTAAATTTGCGTCCTTTTTTCCCCACAAATAGAGCTTTCTTTTGGTGGTATTTGATTACCTCTGCGTCATTTCTGATCACCGCTATAAACAAAAAAGAGCGTCAATTTTGCTAAAAAAACAATATTTCTTACTTTTTTGCTAAAATACAAATCCAAAAAAAGATTTAAAAAAATTTTTTTCTTCGGTTTTGGCCGATTTATATTCTTCCTCATATTTTTGGTAAAAAAAAAATCTCAATCGGCGTTTATTGATTGGTTTGCGCAAAAGTTGCCGCGTTTAAGGATGATGAGAATTCATTTCTGGGGTTTTTATTTTTTACTAGTAATGGCGGCAATCTGTGATTTTTAGCGGTACTGCGATATTGGGGCCGGACATGTAGGACCATTTTGACACTTTTTTTGGGACCATTGGCCTTTATACAGTAATCAGTGCTATAAAAATGCACTGATTACTGTGTAAATGCCATTGGCAGTGAAGAGGTTAACCTGCAGGGGGAGATCTAGGGGTTAACACTGTTCCCTAGCCGCGTTCTAACTGTGAGGGGGCTGGGCTGGCAGGGGCATAAGAGATCTAACTGATCCCAGTGATAGATCTCTTATGTCCCCACTGTCAGAATGGGGAACTGGCATGTTTACATTGGCGGTTCCCCGTTCTTTAGTTCTGGCAGCTCATCGTGGCTCCGCCCGAGCCGCAGCCACACTCCACCGGAGTGCGGCGGACACGAGCATGCAGCGGCGCGCTCGCACCCCCTAGCGGCCACTCCACAAATCGCCGTTTATTTACGGCGATTCGCGGTACACGCCCACACTGCCGCAGTAAATATACTGCGCGCAGTGTGGAAGTGGTTAAAACATAGAGGTTGTTCATCTTGCAAAGTGTCTGTTCACTTTGAACACCCAATCATGGGAAATATAAAAATCGGAATTTTTGCTAGCATGTTTTATTAAACACAACTAAACCTTATTCTGTAACATACACTTGGTGAATGGCCTTATTTCTTTAATTTCCTACTGTCTCACTGGGAATGGCAACCATGCAGATTTGAGACTTGCCTCAATCAACTCAACAAAAAATAAAAATATGACAGGGATAGTAGGACATTGTTGTAATTGTCACCGATCTTCCCAGTTACCACTCCAGCATGTACAAAAAATGAAATAAAAGTTTTAGGTGGGCTCTGATCAGAGCAGTTTCCTAAATTGCTATTCCAAGGCCTGTCCAACCAATGGCAGGTAGATATTTACATAGGTAATCAGGTTGAAAAAAGACACAAGTCCATCTAGTTCAACCAATAAGATCTCTTGGTGGTAAAACATATTTTTGAGCAACGTAAGTATAAAATGCTCTTTTAACTATAAACGATCATCTCCCCATCCCTCAGTTCAGGACATTTGAAAGCACATTAGGGTAGATTTATTAAAGGATTAGTGACTTCTCTCTTAACAATGAATGTTTACTTGGGGTAGTAAATAAGGTGAAACTATTCTCACTTCAGTCATTCATTTATGTGCAAGTCCTTTTTTTATTTCCTTTGCATACGATTGTAGGTCAACACAGCTTTTTCGTTTTATTTACTAAATTAAATTATAATTACCTTTTCAGGGTGGAGATATACTTTGCTAAGTGAAGAGTCTCAGCTGGTCTAGTAAACAATCCAACTGTCTTCTCCTTCTGTTGCAACATAAATGATTGTTGCTTGCAATGCTGTGACTGCAGACGTGGCTAGAGATGAACATACACTTTAAGCTAGGTTGATGGAGGAAGATTTTACTTTCCCTTGAGAATACTTTTGTTCTTTTTAAATAGTTGAGCAGGACATTGAAATGAATGAAATCTCCTCAGTAAGCCACTCACCCAACTAGTTGCAGGTCTTAAAGCGGAGTTCCACCGCTTTAAGTGCAGATGACCCCCTGACATGCCCCAATTGGCATGCAATTTTTTTTTTGGGGGGGGGGAGCGGGTACCTAGTTTTCCTAGGTACCCAGCTCCCACTTCCTCTCCTGGTGCTGCGGCACTAGAAGGAAGCTCACCTCTCCCCCCTCCCTCCCTGCAATCTTCTGGGACATGTCACGAGTCCCAGAAGATTACCCGGCCATTCACAATGCGCAGCATGGCTCGCACATGCGCAGTGCGTGCCCTGCTGTGAAGCCACAGCCGGGCGCCCACACTTGTGATGCCAGCGCCGCAGAGAGGAGGGGGAGAGGAGCGAAGCGTCAGGCAGCCGCATCGCTGGACCATGGGACAGGTGAGCTGCTTATTAAAAGTCAGCAGCTATACTTTTTGTAACTGCTGACTTTTAACTGGGTGGAACCCCGCTTTAAGTAAAAATCCTTTAAGGCATACAATTATGGGCTAAATAGAAGTTTTCTAAAGCCCTCTACCCTGCACATGTAATGACAGTAATTATGCTAATCATGGACGTGCCCTTCTTAATCATTTTTCTATTAGTTGACCATACTTGGCCAGTTTTTATTATAGCGTAATCCCAGAATGTAACCCAGAGCTAATAACTAAGTGACTGTCCTTAGATTAAACTGTTATCACTAATACAAAGGCTTGTAACTCAGTACTGTATATACAGTATATGCAAACATATCTTGTGTAGCTAAAGATTTCCTTTCTCTTTGCGTGTTCTTTTATTATCCCAGGGTGATAGCCAAGTATAATCCTGGATTTAAATTCTAAAGTATTAAATACAAAACCGGAATGTTGTTTTCCTATTTACAAGTCCTCAGAGAGTTCTTTTGATCTGCAAAAGCTTAGAGACGTGTCTCCTTTAAGCCCCTTTAATTTCCTATAGTAGTTTAAGGTCTAGAATGTCTAGAGCCATATTTTTACACTCTTTTATGGGCAGCTAGCTCAGTGGAAATTATTAATGTGGTGCTTTCAAAGCCTTTTTTCAGTAAAAATAAATAGTCCTGTAGGATAAAAGTTCCTCATTCAGTTAAAAAAATCAATTAAAAGATAATTTAATAACGAGCAATGTTATATAAACCTCCTCACTCTGGGTAATTACACATACATTATATACATTTCATTTATATAGAATGTGTCTCTTAAAGCAGGACTGCAGCCAGAATTTATTTATTTTTTTATTGCATATGGGTATACACCCAATGAAGAGGTTTTCCCTCGCGTCCTGGTCATTGGGACAGAAAGTGAGTAGAATCTCCCCAAGTGGTTTTTGGTAAACATAGGAAGATGCTTTGTTTTTCATTGCTGTCTCTTCCCCTTACTTTTCTGAAGGGTCGCAAGGACAGAAAGAGGGGCAAAATCTTCTAGCGGAACATAAGCAATAAAAATCATATTTATGTTCTCACCCTCTCTTTTTCTGCCAAGAACAGAGTAAAACAGTTTTGATTGGCTTTCTACTTTATCATGGGCTTCAGGCAGGCATTTTCCAGGAGGACTGAGGTATCTGAGTATTGGTAAGCTCCAGGAGTCTTCTTAGCTTCATCTGTGAATTATAATGTGAGTTTTACACATAGTGCCCTTAACTTTACCAAGGTACTGGTGCACAAATTCTCTCTTACAATAAATGTCCATTTGCATCAAAAGTTTGTTTTTTATGCAAAATGTTCCAAGTTTAATGCTTTATTTTTAACAGTTGAATATGTAGAAACTGCTTTCCTAGCTTAACTACTTGACCTCCAGAAAATGTACCAGGCCATTTTTTGCGACATGGCTTTGCGTTATTTTAACTGACAATTGTGCGGTAATGCAATGCTGTACCCAAGTTAAATGTATGTTCTTTTTTTTTTTACACAAATAGAGCTTTCTGTTGGTGGTATTTTATCACCTCCGCATTTTTTATTTTTTTTTGCGCTATAAACAAAGATCGTCGGTTTCGAAAAAAACACAATTTCTTTTACTTCTGCTACAATAACCTATTCAATAAAAGAATTGAAAAAATCGAATTTCTTCATAAATTTAGGCCAATATGTATTCTGCTACATATTTTTGGTAAAAAAAATCCCAATAAGCGTATCTTGATTGGTTTGCGCAAAAGTTATATAGCGTCTACAAACTATGGGATTTTTATCTTATTTTTTTAAGACTAATGGAGGTGATCAGCAACTTATAGTGGGACTGTGATATTGTGGCAAACTTTCTGGCACTGACACTTTTTGGGGACCAGTGACACTAATACAGTGCTAAAAAAACATGCACTGTCTCTGTACTAATGTCACTGGCTGGGAAAGGGTTAACATCAGGGGGATCAAAGGGTAAACTGTGCTTAACCACTGTTTATGTGAACTGTGAGGTACTTTTACTGCAGGAAGAGAGGGAATTTATTCCCTGCTTGGCAAGAACACAAATTTCATCCTTTACCTCCTGTCAGAATGGCGATCTGCCTTGTTTACATAGGCAGATCACCATTTTGTCTCTCTGCCTTGTTTACATAGGCAGATCACCATTTTGTCTCTCTGCCTTGTTTACATAGGCAGATCACCATTTTGTCTCTCTGCCTTGTTTACATAGGCAGATCACCGTTTGGTCTCTCTGCCTAACGATCGAGGGACGCTGACAGACATCGAGTACCGCTCACCCACCGATGTGTGTGTAATTGCAGCAAAAGCGAGCCGCCAGTGGCGCACATACCCACCCTGAAGAGTCAGATCACATATTTACTGTATATTTGATCCAGCGCAGAGGTACTGCCCTATAGCAGTAAAACTGCTATATGGTGAACTTTAAGTGGTTAAAGTGAACCTTGAGGCTGGGTTCACACTATTGCTGCATGCGGCTCACAGCAGGGGTCCGGTGGGTCTCCATTCAGTTTCAGATCCAATTTCAGCCCGAATTTTGGGCTGAATTCAGACCTGAAACGAACGAAAAGACACACAGGAACCCTGTGCAAATTCGTACCAGAGCCACAGCGGAGATATGTGAACCGGCTCCATAGAGAGACAGTCAGAATCTGCTGCTATGTGAATTGGATGCAGGGAAACCCACATCCAATTCGCATAGGTTTGAACCCAGCCTTAAGTTTGCTTACGCATTAAGTTGACATTAAGACATGTTAGAGTGGCTATATCATATTACGTAGAAAGGCAAAACAGTACTATTATGGTTTAACCTGACCTGGGACCTATGATTAAAACAAAATGTTTATATGTAAAATAGTGATGGGCATAAGATTTACTAAAAAGATGAATATTATGGTATTCCTACTGACCCGTCACTGTTATAGGATGCCAGCTTGGCCAATAGGAATGCGTGTGAGGCTGGGAAGGGGAGATTATGTGATTATGATTGGGGGACAGCTATCAGGAAGCGCCAGAGCGATATTCAGGTACCATAACAGTGAAGAACTTCTGCAGGTATATACTCTACATGCACCTCTAGGTGCTTGCAATCTGTACCTTCTAAGACCTTTTTTTTTTTTAAAGTTAGTCATTTCAGGTTTGCAGTCGTGTACATACATCAAATGGATGGTCAAAATGGGCCCAACACTAGATTTGCAAAGATACCTTAGTAACAGTTTGAATTTAGGCAATGCACATCCCCCTTTACCCTGAAACATTTTAAATGGAGATATTGCCAAATCTCTGTGTGATACTTTGTATTCTGAAGTCTGTAGTTATTATTATTATTATTATTATACAGGATTTATATAGCGCCAGTAGTTTTTGATCATTTCCATAATTTATCATAGTTTCTTCTGGTTTACTATGCATTATTTTTTCTAATCCTTTGTCGAGGAGAAGCTCAGTCTGCATGAGCTTGCACAATAGCCATCAACTCTCCTAGAAATTTCCCAAGTTATTTCCTGTTGTAGTTAATGTCATTCAAAAACAGAGCATGCCAGCACAAAACAGAGCTTGTAGCCTTCCTAATACCTTAATGTTTTGACAGAACGGTAATGTTTTTGTCACTTTTGTTCAATGATTAGATTTGTCTGTACAGTTTACATGCTCAAGTTACTGCATGTAGTGCTAACCCATTATGCAAATACAAAAAAGCTAGCAGATGATGCAAATTATAGGTAATAGATAGGTACACCATGCTGAATGGGCCAGGTTGTTTATCCTAACCCATAATGAGAAAGTACATAGGCCTGTGAAGTTTCCCAAGAATACCCAATCACATGCAAGGAAAAAAACAGCATTTTAGCTTTCACGTGATTGGGTGATGATAGTCAGCAGAGCCTCACCTCATTCACTAAGCTCTGGGGATAATTTGCTTGCAAACAGCCTATTTACCTTTAGTAATTCAACCCCTGTATCTCTAACATCCATATACTATAACTCCTACTACTCTTGGCCAGTATGTCTCCAAAGGTGTATTTTTTTTTTTTGCCATTAGCCTAAGTACATTGCTAGTTTACCTCGTCATGTGACCTGGAAAACGTATTGAGCCAGTTACACAAGCAGACTTATTAGGATTCTGGAAAGTGTTGCACTCAGAACAGTTGCATGTTTTTTGCATGGGAGTCAAGGTAGAATTTACAAAGCTAACACACAAGGATAAAGATACTTTTATTCAGAAAAGTGGCAGTTTCTTTCGCGTGAGTCCAATGAGATTTGAAAATTACAGTCACATGGCTAAAATAAAGGTACTTACCCTTGTGCAGAAGCTTTGTGAATGAAAACCCAGAAATGAAAAGGCAGTTTCTAATAATACTAAGGCTACTTTCACACTGGGGCGGGGAGGGGCAGCAGTGGTAAATCGCCGCTAATTCGCTACGGCGCCGCTATGCAGGCGGGAGCAGGGCACTTTTAACCCCCAAGAAGGGGTTAACAAGGGGTTAAAAGTGCCACTGCAAGGCGCGACCGAGGCCGTGTACAGCCACTTCGGGAGTGCCGTCCATTGCTTTCAATGGAGGGGGCGGTGTACACACCGCTCACCACACCACCCCAAAGATGTGGCTTGCAGGACTTTTCTTTTTGTCCTGCAAGTGCATCACCCCAGCATGAAAGCACTCTGGGTTTCACACTGGGAAGAATGGGGGAGAGTTTTTCAGGCACTGCACAGGCGCTATTTTTAGCACCGCAGCGCCTGAAAAACGTTTCAGTGTGAAAGTAGCCTAAATAACAAAATGGATGTGAAACCTTTTTGTTTTTACAAAAGTGGGATTTTCATTTTCAAGGAAATAGTCACTAAATGGGTCAGCAATCTTGTAGATTATTGTGCAAGCATTTTAGAAATCTTTAAAGGAAACCCTGGCTTTGGTTTAGTAACCAGATTTTTTTTCTACCAGTGAAACATGTACTTTCTTATAATTGCGTGTGTGTCTGTAAATGTACTTTCCTCCATGCTCATTGTATGGTTGCATATTTGGCTTGGCCAAATTAAAGTTATATCTATTTTATCATTATTTGTGTATCGTCCTGACCGGGTACTGAGTAGTGGGCATTATTCCTGCTTTTATTAATAAAACCGTTTGAACTTTATTTAGCCTTTGTAGTGCACAGCTGTGCACTGCGAGCGTCAGCTCAGATCTGCATCAGTGACAAATCTGGTCTCAATATGCCACTAACCATATTTTATATCTGAGTCTGTTTTTGACACATGCTGCAAATTCTATTGTTTTTTTTTTTTTTGTTGCTGTTTTTTCTTTTTAGTTTTGTTGCCAAAACACATTTACTTTCATATTCTGTTTTTTCCCTAGGTCAGCCTTTTAAACTAGACCCCAAATCTGCACACCGGAAGTTAAAAGTTTCACATGACAACCTGACTGTAGAAAGAGATGAAACTTCTTCAAAAAAGAGCCACACACCAGAGCGTTTTACAAGCCAAGGAAGTTACGGCGTAGCTGGCAACGTGTTCCTTGACAGTGGCCGCCATTACTGGGAAGTGGTTATAAGTGGAAGCACCTGGTACGTATTAAGTTATCGGTCCCTGAGCTTGTATGCTTTGGTTTTCTCTTTCTTTTATAAGAAGCCTATACCATAATAAAGAAGAAATAATATTTGAACAGTAACACAAGCAGGGCTTGGTTTCCCCGAACTATTTTACATACCTGCGTATCGATGTTTAGAGGAAATTGAAGATTTTAACTTTCTCTGTAAAAACTTGCTCCTTTGGGTCTTTTACTTTTATTGTCAACTGTACCAAGTTTCTCCTGTTTAAAAAGGGCTTAGAGCTAGTGGTAGTGATTTGAATCTGTCCAGGTCTGAAAGGCAATGATGTTTTTAAATTGTATAAACTGCCTACACACAGAATGTGAAGCCATTCTGTGGCTGCACACAAATCCAGCATATAATATTGTGGCTACATAAAAGTGGGTCAGCCATTTCAGTTGTTCTTGAGAATGGAGTCTTGCAATAATACATAGATGTAGCTTGTAACTTCACCATGATCTTTGGTGGATAGGTTTGTATTACCAGATCTGCGAAATGCTGTTGTATGAGCTTTGCTTTCAAGTCATACAAATGCCAAAGACGAAGTTGTATTTTTACCACTGAAACCAGAATTCCCATCTCGCTGTGTATTAGAGCTGGTCATAGAGAGGTTGATGCGTCTTCGTTTTTGATAGTAGATTTCCTGGTCTTTATCAGATATGCATCATCCACTTGCCTATTGTGACTTCTACCAACTGAAATTTTCTTTTTTGACCTGCACTCTTCTTATACTGGTAAGACAGCCATGTACATAAGTGGTTAGCTTTCATGGCTTGCTTTTTTCATGCCCTGGGGTTAATACCCATCTTGGAAACAATCTATGTAAAGTGGGTTTTTGTAAGTTCTCCTTGTATTTTTGTGGACCTCCTCTTGTTTCCTCCAAAAAGATAATGTTAAGTAAATGGGAGTCTAATCAAAGTGGCTCTGATGTATGACCGGAACTTCAAATTGCAAGCTCCTCAAGTACAGCAACTGATGTGAATGTTTTTTGTAAAGTGTGGTATTTTGGTGCTGAATAAATATAGGAATCCTGCCTTACCAATATTATACCTGCAGAAAAAAAGACTCCCAATAGAGCAGTTATTGTAACATGAAACATTAGTCATCAAGTACACAGGTGTCAAATATTATGATATAATGTTAAGTTCATTGAAGTATAAGAAGTCTGCGATTCACTAAATATAGGATTTGAAGAAAAGTTAAAAATGTAACTTATCTGTCCAGTAGAGGGCAAGGGCATCCATGGGCTAGCCCCTCGAATATTGATAATGTAGCTTTAAAGAATATATGTAAAATTGTATAGCTTAATAAACACTCATGTATGTAACTGTGAGCTTCTGTAGTGTCCCAGTATATATAGAATATGTTCTAAGATATGTTTTATTAATTTTTGTTTAGGTACGCTGTTGGCATTGCATACAAGTCGGCACCAAAACATGAGTGGATAGGAAAAAATTCTGCCTCTTGGGTATTCTGTCGCTGCAACAACAACTGGGCAGTAAGACATAACAATAAAGAGATTCCAATTGAACCCTCACCACACCTCCGCCGCATTGGAATTTTGTTAGACTATGATAATGGCTCTCTATCATTTTATGATGCATTGAACTCTATTCATCTCTACACTTTTGATATTGCTTTTGCACAGCCTGTGTGTCCAACTCTCACTGTATGGAACAAATGTCTGACAATATTAACAGGCCTTCCTATACCAGATCACCTGGACTGCATTGAGCAGCTGCAATGATTCATCCTTGTGCAATCAGAACTTCTATTGAGTGCATTGTTGCTTCGAAGATTTTACTTTTCTTGGTTGAAGTTAAAAACAGGAATGTTTTATTGGTTATTTATGGATTTTCGACTATTAGAATTATTTTCTGTTTTGCACATTGACTTATTTGTCGATCTGCTCCATCCTGCTTGTGGTGCTCACAATAGAATGTGATTGACTAAGTCTGCAGGTCTTGGGTTTTTTCCCTTTGCTTTTCAAATGCCACTCCAGGTGCCGATACCACGATGGATATTTCTGGAGATTTGTGATATTGTTTTATTTTAGTTACAAATACAACCAGAAATTGAGTTTAAAAAAATCACATTTTTGGAACATATAATATTGGATCATTATTGGTGCATTAAAAAAGTATGGCTTATACATACTGTATTTTCATGTGTTATAGGAACCAGTTATGTGGTTTAGACTTGTATGGGAATGTTTTGATTAAATCCAAACTGTTATGCAATAGTTGGGAGAAAATCACTGGTAATGGAGCAGAACAATATTGAAATACTTAGACTGAATGTACAAGGTATGCCTTTCCCATTCTGTCACTGGACGAATCACAGAAGTTCCTCATCTACAATGCTAAGTCCCTAAAAAGGCATCAAGCACCCACCTCAATAATAGTCAGCTAATAATCAGCTTGAAGTTTAGGATACAAGGTGAGAAGTTTGTCATATCACATGAAAAGTGGCCACAAACACAAGATGGTAGTCAGAGCATGCATGGTACAGACACCATTAAGGAACTCATCTGTCAGTGTGCTGAACACTCTATTGACTTGTATGCTTGGTTCTGCCACACTGCCAAGTAACACATGTAGAGGGGAGCTGATGACAGCTTATCAGTGGAGAAAGATTGCACTAAGGGTAGGTTTTATAATATATATATATCTACTGTTCCCATGGCAATGGTGACTAACTGGCTCAGAGGACACTGACAGGTATACAATCCTATCCTAGCCTATCCTCCTTGATGGCTACCTTCACAGGATGAGACCTGAGACTAGTTTACTTCATCCGCAAAGGAGAAGCCTTTCATTATTTAAAAAAAAATGTGTATACTGATGCCTCTTGAACATTGATATGAAGTCTTCACTTATCATTCTACTGAATGTCCACTAGAGTCGTGTCATTCATTTCATGTTAATGGTAGAAACAGTTTTATGTACACTAGACCACAAAGATTACTGATATGTGCTGGTGACAGTTCAGTTTTACAGACACCACTAAAAACATTGAAGTGATTTTTATACTAATCTTTATATGATGGCAGAGCAAATGGTCACATTTTTTTAGCAATGTAAAACCTGTGACAGTAAAGAGATCTTTTAAGATGATTGGAAATGTCTGTCCTGTCTGCCTGTGGATGCAAAAATAACATGTAAGGTCTTTAGGTCACGTTGCTTAGGCCAGTGGTTCTCAACATTTTTGAGATTATTGCTTTGTAAATTCTTCCAAAAACCTTCCCATGCCCCAACAGTAAAGAGTATGGGAATGCAAAACATGTATTGAAATTCTGGAATGATCTGGATGGGAAGTGTTACTATGGTATAAGGTGGGGTGGGGGGGATTGTGTATTGGGTTATGGAACTGTGCAGCAGACTTTGTGGCTCTGTACTGGATGAGGGTTCTGTGGGGGGCTTGAGGGCACTGTAGAGGCCTGGAAGTTCTGCACTAGATTGTGGGGCACTGTGTAAAATTGGAGGGGGGCTGAGGGGCACTGTGGACCACTATAAAGATTTATGGGGCACTATGATAGCTTCAATGCACTGTGGGAGGTTAAGAGATGTGCGATTGGCTGGAGGCCTGGGAGATGGGGAGGCCAATACCCGGCAGTAAGTCACGGTGGAGGCTGAGGGCTCCCAGGGGGCCACTGTATAAGTGTGGGTAGTGACTATGGGAGCTGGGAGGCACTGTGGAAGGTTAACGGATCTGCAGCTGGCTGGAAGCTTGGGAGAGGGGGCAGCTGCACTTTGGCAGTGAAACACGCCCAATGGTTGAGAACCACTAGCTTAAGCCCAGTGCACACAGCCATTAAAGGGGAGTAAGTACATGATACCAGTCCCGTACACCGGTACTATACACAGAAGCAATTAACAAATGCTAATCTGCTGAAATATACAATAGTTGCAACTATCTATGATTCTGCAGCATGCATTGCCCTCAGTGTCCCGCAACAAATGGGAGTCATAATGCATTGGTGACAAAGAGTTTGAGAGTGCCTTTTGCAGATCTGGTTTTTGAGTTGGCACCACTGTAAAACTATAAATTCCAGCTAATTTTGTAAAATTATTTATTTTACCATTAGTGTACTTTTGTTAATCTTGTTTTTGTGGAACTGAAGATTTATTTGGTGTAGGCAACTGAAAAAAATACTTTAAAACAGAACATAGCATAGCAATTACTGGAATTTATTGATGTGTGAACCATCTATAAATTTGGTTAAAATTTAAACTTGCCTCCTTCAAACACAGTGTACATTTTTACATTACATTTAAGAAACGTCTTTTAAATAGTCTATCTTTGCTCATTACCAAAATTGCTGGGTAAAAGGTTTAAAGTACTGCAGATAAAAGGTTTGAGAGATTAAAAGTGTTCTAAACAATAGAAGTGATACATCATCTCTCAGACAGATATGAAGCAGACGTACCACACCTGGCCAGTTATCTCAAAAATAGATTGCATGGGCTTATTTCTGCATAATGAAAAAAAAATCAAGTTTCTTTGCCAATGAAGGTTGTGGTTTTATACTTTATTTTTCAAGTTACCAATTTTCATATTCCAAATAAAACAGTTTGAACAGAATATCTCTAAGCAGATTGCACAGAAAGTGAGCTATTGTTCATGAGAGCAATATTCCAGTTTTTGTTTTTTTATAACATGTTAAAGATCAAATTCAGCTAAAAACAAATGTCAAATCACCCATTTTACTTTTGGTCATTAAAGTGATAGTAAAGCCTAAACATTTTTATCTTAATGTATTCCTTGTATTAAGGTAAAAAACGTTTAGGTGTCAGCATCGCCCCCTCATCCTCTGAGCCCTCAATCGATCCAGTGCCGTGCGCGTCTGCGGGTCTTCTCTCCCCTCACTTCCAGGTCTCCTGGATTTTGCTGGGGCACTGGAAGCTCCCATTGCTTTCAATCAAAGTCAGCGACGAGGGAGCTGGGAGCGGGTCCGAGTCCTGCTGTCTGTGTCAATGGATGCAGCAGCGGGACTCGGGTGCAAACATGCACACTTTTTTAAATTTTACCTTTACAATCACTTGGGTTAAGGGGACCAAGAGGTCTGTTTATAAATATTTTCACACAAGATTCACTCAACTGTCAACCAAGATTCACATATTTTGTAATTGTATTCAGTCCTGGAAGAATGTTGTATGAAAACATTTATAAATAGACCTAGTGTTGATAGTGAGAGCCATTTTAACGGCTGTAGCAGGTAAATGGAGCTACACATTGAGGTGCTGAGATGTAGCAACCGGATTTCCTCATGGATAAAAGTAGCCAACGAATAATTCAGCCCATCAGCATTTACTTGGGACTGAAATGTTAGGTTTGGATCAATTTGGAAACTCGAAGTGATATCAGAGAACCAAAAATAAACTGTTGTATCCAACTGTCAAACATATATACATTTTACATCTACGTGTTGTTGAGGATATTAATACATTCCCTTTATTATCAATGCATTACGAATCCATGTAAACACCGCTGTATGTAGCATAATTTACCATATAGCAGAGGAAAGCTGTTTTTATGGCTCAGTATTCCACATGAATTTGTCAAGCTTTCACTGTTATACTTGGACTTCATGTTAAAGCTCAGTGCAGTTGATAAAGTCAGTAGTTCTTCATGTGGGGAGTTTTGTGAAAAAAACTCAAATTTAATTTATATCCCAAAAATACATTTAGGTATTTAAGATACTATGATAAACCCTGGTTATTGTATATTCATACATACACTATGTAAAACTGAAGAAAAACTAATTTTTTTATTTCTACAAAAGTACAAATTCAACCCTAATGTTAGTAGGCAAGTTTCAGTGTAATTCACATAAAGACGTATACCTACAGATAAATGTAAATTATTTGTGGATTTTTTTCAGAAATGTTCAAAAGCGATTCAGACTGATTTTTTTTTTTCCTTTAGAAGATCTATAAAAAGGGAGTTTGCGTTTGATGCTAGACATTTTTATAGCCTTTGTTTTATTATTATTTTAAATAAGTTTGGAATGAATATTGGCTTTCTGAACTTGGAGCCTCGGCTGTAGTAAATCACTTTTGAGTGTCTGTGGAAAGAGCAGTTTAATGCACTTTGTTAACAAATCCGTTTTGGGTTAAAGGGTAACTACTTCAGAATTCTTAGCAGTTGACTATGAAGGCACCAATAAGTACTCGTTTTGCCTTATTTATATTGCCGCTATTGAAAGCCCAATAGCAGGATGTTTCCTATTTTATAGCGTACCGTTTAGTCACTGTACTTTTTCCAGTGTTCTCATCCTCAACTGCTGTTATCCATTTAGGGGAATGCATCTCTAGTTACATTGTTTTATGTGGGACTTTAATTTCTTGGCAATTCACAGTCAATGCACATTAGCCTGTGTCTATTTTCCAGTCATCAGTCTTGTACCAAATGCATTTCTTTATATCGTGCATTATTTCTAATGTATTCCTCAAGTTGTGGAACAAAATCATGCAGTTCCTTTAGGAATACCAACAATTCTGCACTTGAAACTCGGGAAGACCACAAGATTACAGAGCGAAGTTGTGTATTGGCGGCTAAATGTTATATGTTACCAGTCAACAGCTCAAAAACTCTTTTGTTGTGAAGCAAAATGGCACCCCAGCCTACTGTTACTAAGGTCTTTGAGTACCATACAAAAACTAATCAAATAAACTTTGTTTAAAGGACTTTTTTTTCCCATGAGGAAAAGGCTCTTCTAAGAAATCTACTCTTTACTGGATTATAAAGCAAAACTAAGACTACGACCTAATTGCAGGCCTGTATACTTTATTCACAGCACGTTAAATGATCTGGTATAAACTCCTATAACCTTGGGCTCATTGTCAACAACCAGCATTGGTAGAGTGAACTTTGCTTCTCTCCTTGTCTCCGTTTTCTTGCTTCTGTGAGAAATTTGGAATAACACGGGTGTTGACTTGTTTTACATAATTCAATGTTGGGTTTATCTGTAAACAGTTTAGTTTTACAACTGTCTCTTTTACTATTTTGTATTTGAAAGAAAACCTGTATATTAAAATCAAAGTTTTATTTTAAAGTCATTTATTTCTTTGTAATGTCTTTTTTTAAAAAGTAAAGTTTACTGGTTGCCAAATAAATTACAGACCGCATTGCCTCCCCTTAGCTTGTTTAAAGCTGAATTCCTGGCAGATACAAAAGACAAAAATAACACAGCTCAGTATTACTACATCATTAAACTTTTTTTCTAAAATGATAATTGTGTAACTACCTATTTTTGACCCGATATCAGCCTCCTGTAATTCACTTGCACTGGAGTGCTTATGTGTTAACTAGGAAAATGCTTGTAGGAGGAGAGAAGCTGGGAGATGAACTCATCAGTCTGATGCTTCGCCTTTTACTGTACAGTCACAGGCTTGAGTCGGTACAGGAACTGTAAGGTGTTAATTTACTAAAACTGGAGAGTGCAAAATCCTGTGCAGCTTTGCATGATAACGAATCAGCTTCTAACTTCAGCGTGTTCAATTAAGCTTTGAAAAAAAAACCTGGAAGCTAATTGGTTTCTATGCACAGCTGCACCAAACTGCAGCAGTAAAAATCAGGTCTTCTGCCCTGCCAGACAGTTTTGGATAGGGTAGGCAAGATTTTTAACTAGGGTGTTGTAAATAAGGCATGAAGTTGTTGGAACCCCCCCTCCCCCCCCCCCTCCCACACCCCAATACCTCAGTCAGCAATAAAAAAAACGTACAAAGGATGAGGGAAAATTTGCATTGGGGCAGCAGATGGCATGGGGCTCTAGCCTTCCCTTACTATACTAAAAAAAGGTGCTTATTTTGTTGACTGCAGAAGCCTGGGTATCCAGTAAAAACCTGACAGATTCTAACCCTTCCCCAGTCGATCCTGAAAAAAAGTTTTGGCTGGAAACCCTCTCATTTAAAGCACAATTAAAATGGTATACACTATCTGTAATCGTAAGCAAAGTTCTGCACACATTTTATGACCTGGGAAAACATTGTCCACCAAAGGCTGACTCAAATCCTACAGAATGAATTTATATCAACACTTCAGTCTATCATACCTCAACCCCCCTATCTTTGCTGCAGTAATTGACATACCAAGTTCTTTCATTAATTCAGCCTTCCTTCTACAGGGTTTCCTTCAAATGCAAGTCATCGTCTTAGTCTTTGCTATCCTACATCCACCCTTCACTACACAAATACACTGAACAGTGGTCAACAGAATTGTGCACTTCTCCCTCCCCAGAAGACCAGGATAAAGCCTTTTGTTCTATCCTTAAATAGCAAAGTATAGGAAACTAGCTTCAAATAGTTGTCCTAGTATTCTCCATCAAATCCATCCTTCGATCTCTGACCAATGTTCCATAATGAAACATCGACATCTGCAGGCCCTCTGCCCCTACACAAAATTTCTGGGACATGTTCCTCCACATATATACCAGAAGCACTGACATTATTATTCCAACACTCCTCAAATTGTACTGCTTTGCTTGCACCCAGAACCTAACAAAGCTGCTAAAAAGGGAAAACTTCAACAATTCCTGGTCGCATCTAGAGATGTGATCTCAAACATTGGCACTTTCAGCACACTGCCGCCCTAGTGTAATAGGTCATATAATTAGATCACACTATGCAGATGCTTGTATTATACAAATTGAGCATCTTCTATCCAAAAAAAAAAATGGCACACAATAAACATTTGTCCAAACTTGGACCACATGGACTGTGTCGCGAGACTCTCAAGAAAAATGTAATTTCTAAATGATCAGAGAGAAATTCTACCATATTCTACCACCAGGAGACAGCTAGGAAATTCTTGCCCTGCCTCCCCTCCCCACTCTATCTTTGCCCCTCCTCCTACCCAACCTTTTTTCTTCTCTTTTGTACTTCTTTTCCTCTTTCATTTTCTTTTCCCACCCTATACCATATTTCCATCTAGTTCTCTTCCCCTCATTCCTACTGCACTACCCCTTCAGCCATACACACCTAGGTGTGAGCTGCATCCACCCATACCCAGTTTCTATTTTTTTGTCTACAACTAGACTTATTTTAATCAACTTCCTAACCTGGATTCATGAAGGATTCCACTACATGCACGAGCTAATTTGCATTCATGTATCCTCATGTTTTGATATATACATATTTATAGCACCCAGTAATTCTGAATGTTTCAATGATACGTTTTATTAACTTTCAGCAGGAGCAGTACAAAACATACAAGAATAGAGCCTTGAGGTACAAAAAGTCCAAAATAAAATTTACAGATATCATGAACCGCATGAAATATTACAGGCGAAATGTTAACACATACATATTCACAGTGCTATCACGTACCGTTAAAGACTTCCGCTACATTTTAATGTACCTCTGACTCTCCGTTATGAGTACACCTGAATCAGTTTGAAGGCTCCTGCCCAAACTCCCTTTCCAATATCAAACAATAAAGAGAACAAAAGGTCTGATAAAGGTAGAAAAGAAGTTGAAAAATACAGATGAAGGGAAAGAAAAGGGAAAGTGGAAAGAGGGGAGGGAAAGGGATTTTGCGGGAGGGCGGCGTGTACTACCACCACTTTGAGCTGTTGGTGTGGTTTGAGCATTTGTGGGTCATGCTGTAATCAGAGCTTTACCTTCATCTGAGAGTAGGAACATATTCCACAGTCCCCACGTCTTGTTATATAATTCCCTCTTATGTTGGGATGTAAGAATTAAGTCTTCCATCTTGTTGATACCTTCTACCTTGCTCAGCCTCTGTGTATAGCTGTCTTTTTATTGTACGTCCAACTTAACATACAACAAGAACAAAACAACATTCGGTGTCCAGGTTCACTCATCTGTCCCCTACCGCAGGTAACTACTGGATGTGCAGATGATACATGCGAACTACCAAGGCTCTTGACAGCCTTTCATTGCTTTGTACAGGTTTTCCAGCCACATCTGTGATCCCAACTGCAAAAATCCACTGATTCTTGCCACATGAATCTACTGTATGCTCCTAATTGACCATATGAACACAGCTACAGCTTTACAGGTGATAAGAGTCTTTCTTCATCTCCAGGAGTACAACTACTCCATCTGGCTGTGCACATTTTCCATTTTTCCCATTGGTTTCAGGGAACGATCTGAAGGTGAAGCTTAAAATGTATGTAAATTCTCATAATACATTTCTCTTAGTTGTTCTATTATGGTCTGTTAAATATACTATTAAAGTAATGTGTTATATCTGTTTGAAAAGTGCAAAAAAAATAATAAAGCTGTACATCCAGCTAGAAATGTTGGGAAAAAACTTCCTATGCTCGAAATCAGTTAGAATTGTTCCCAGATATCCCAGTTGACTACAGAACACCTCCATGTGTTATATAGGTCAAACACACTCCCTTCCTAGGGTGACAATATTGCTTCTACCAGATACAACAAAGTTGTCACCCTAGAATAGAGAGTGGCATTGCAGGATTGTAATGATATCACATGCTGGACACATGAAATGCTGGCAACCATCTTGTTCAAATGTCAGCCATGACGGTTTTAGCTTAACCACTTGCCGACCGTCAACCGCAGGTTGACGGCGACAAGATGGATCTCCTGGGCAAACCGCCATCATCTGACGGCGGCTGCCAGATCGCGCACTGTGTCCGGGGAGGGCCAGGGAGCGGGTGCGGCGGACTCGATCTCCGCCGGCTACCCACGATGCCACCCCCGGAGTGAAAGAACGGAGGTCCGTGGAAGTAAACACGGACCTCCGTTCTGTTAGAGGGGGAAGGGAGTGATCACAGCCTTCCTCTACATGGAAGCTGTGATCACTCCCCTCCCCCCGCCAGTCAAACACTAAGACAGTTAGAACACGCCCAGGAAACACAGTTAACCCTTAGAGCGCCCCCTTCAGGATAGCCCCTTCACTGCCAATGGCATTTACACAGTAATCAGTGCATGTTTATAGCACTGATCGCTATATAAATGCCAATGGTCCCAAAAAAGTGTCAAAATGTTCCGACATGCCCGTTGCAATATCGCAGTACCGCTAAAAATCGCAGATCCCCGCCATTACCAGTAAAAAATAAAAAAAAATAAAAACCACAGAAATGAATTTTCATCATCCGTAAACGCAGCAAATTTTGCGCAAACCAATCAATAAACGCCGATTGCGATTTTTTTTATCACAAATATGAGGAAGAATGTAAATCGGCCAAAATCGATGAAAAAAAATGTTTTTTTATATATTTTTTTTTAATTTGTATTTTAGCAAAAAGTAAGAAATTTGGGTTTTTTTGCAAAATTGTCGCTCTTCTTTTGTTTATAGCGGCGATCAGAAATTACGCAGCGGTGATCAAATACCACCAAAAGAAAGCTCTATTTGTGAGAAAAAAAGGACGCAAATTTTGTTTGGGTGCAACGTCGCACGACCGCGCAATTGTCAGTTAAAGCGACGCAGTGCCGAATCGCAAAAAGGGCTCTGGTCGGGAAGGGGGCAATTCCTTCCCGGGCCGAAGTGGTTAAGACACACACTACCAATACCTCACTCTTTCCCCCCCTCCCTTCAGGAAAGGAATTCCTGGATCATCTTACAAGGCCCCAAAAGGTCTGGATTTGTTTGCCAGGCCTGATCATAAATAAATAAACCAGATCCATTAAGAAGATAGAGCAGGATGCTCTGAACTAATGAGCGTCGTAAAAAAGAGGCATTCAAGCAGCTGTGACTTTTTCAGAGACCCCTAATCAATTCAAAGCTTAGGAATTTGCCCATGTTCCAAACCTCCAGACAGGAACGTGACAGCTTAATAAAAAGTACATAGTTGAATGCAGAGTTTTACACTGAACAAATTGAGTCTACATTTCCATGGGTCGCTCTTATGGGGAACTACTGGTAGGTTTATTTATCCTCCTAGAGTGATTGAATATTGACAACCTGTCATGTTTGGACTTATTTTAATGCAACTTTTATGTTGAGCTAAAATTCCTTAGTTTTGGGGCTGCACCATGATCATATTCCGAGATATGATATTGCTACAGAAACTTGCATATCAGGGAGGGTTGTTATTCCACAGTCCGCCTGGACAGCCCACGGGCTCTACTTACCCATGTGAGTAGTCAGTGGCATCTGGCCTCACCCTTTTGCTTCCAGAGAAAAAGGGAATAGGCCGGACAGTTCTCAGTTCTCACTTTACCATCAAAGAACAAACATTTGAGAACCTGTGGACTCATCGACAAATCTCTAGTCAATCACGGACATTAACTGCAAGTAACTTTCTCCCCTTCAATTCTGTCTTATCTCTTTGCTGCTGTATATAATGTCTTTATTGCTTTGTAACACCATTTTTCTGTAAATATTTTATCTGCACCAATTTTGACCTTTTTATTATTAAACCTTATTCTGAAAAGTGTTAATCTTGTCCGTAAAGCTCTTAATGCAAGCTATAACGAACATGTTCCTTTGAAGAGTACTACTGTTTAGAATAAATCATCTGAATATTCCTGTCTGTAGTGACAGAGTGTGTTACAGGCGATTATTCTAAAATCATAATTTGTATTGCTAAAACCTCGCGTTCCTCTTGCTCGGACCCAAAAGAAGAGGTAGTGGCAGTGAAAGGGTTAATTGCTTAAACTTGCCCGGTAACAATCACTCAAAGGCTGCTGGCCCAATAGATTGTGGTCCCGCAAGCTGGAAAATCTTTGTGCTGGATGCAGCTGAGAGTGGCTTTACTATGTTAGTGACAAGCGCGGTGTGAGATTGGGTGGCCCTCTGTCACGAGCTAGAGAGGAGGGCAGTGATCTGATACCCACGTTCATCACAAGGATCACCAGATGAAAATAAAGAAAAAAAAATGAGTGAATATATATAATAATACGGCATGAAGGCCATATATGGTTCTGAAGATGGAATGGTGGGGCACAATCTCTTCAAACACACAGCTGATGTCCTGGCCGAGTAATCTGACAAAAGAAAGCTACAAGCTGTCTTTTTGATGCTACTGTATGCCAAAAATGTCAATGAATATAGAATTAAAGGCTGCAGAACAAAGTTTCATATTTCCAGACAGCTGTAAGTAGAAAGTTATTACTTGTTTCTTGGTGTTCTTTTAGTAGGGCAGATCTTTGTAACCTGGGACACAGCATGTACTACCTTAGGTGACAAAGGATTTGGAAGTTCCTGCTAATACTGACTTTAAGATGACTAATGCAGCACTACTTTTGGCCCATTGATAATCAACTAGTAGATAATCAGCTAGTTTCAGCATGTCCTTCCAGCCAACCAGTGTAAAACCAGCCAGGCATCTGGCAGTGTAGGCCAAGATGCTGAGCTCTACTACAGCAGTTGGAGGTCAATTGGCTGCATACTGCGTTGAGCCAAACATCCAAAATTTCACTGTGAAAATGCATCTATATAATCCAATGGTGTGAATATTCAATTTAATTATTCAATGTGCAGAAGAAATAGGTACACAGGCATTTTCTTTTTACACTATTAAATAATTGAAGTGACTCTTCACACATTTTATTGTGTGAACATTCTCAAACCCTTTAGTGAATATGTCAAGGTGTTAAAGACCAGTAACATTTTACTAGTGGCAACATCCTAGTGCGAGGTGGCTTTTCTGGTGTAATTAGCCGTTTTTACCAGTTATTTCACAAAGCTGAGTCATCATACACATTTCTATGTTATTTGGAGTTCCAGTAAAATGTCTTAAAGTAATTATTGTATAGTAATATTTAATCCTGATACTTAGAAGAGCTAAGATTTAATTTCCACTTTTAAATTCCTTTATAGGTTCCCTTTGTAGTCTACATTATGAGAATGTGTGTGAAGTGGGTTTTTTACTTTACCCAAAGATCTGACAGGTCTACGCTTTATTGTCTTGAAGGATAAGGTGCTAATTCTTGCAGGATTATTATTTTTTTTTACACTGTCACTGTTTCATGCATGTCAATGAGTTGCTGTCAGGGATCATGGATTCTTTCCACTTTACACACCTATTTACACACTTTACACACAGACAGAGATACATTGATTTAACCACTTCAGCCCCGGAAGGATTTACCACCTTCCTGACCAGAGCACTTTTTGCGATACGGCACTGCGTCGCTTTAACTGACAATTGCACGGTTGTGTGACGTTGTATCCAAACAAAATGTAAGTCCTTTTTTCCCACAAATAGAGCTTTCTTTTGGTGGTATTTGATCACCTCTGCGGTTTTTATTTTTTGCGCTATAAACAAAAAAAGAGTGTCAATTTTGAAAAAAACACAATATTTTTTACTTTTTGCTATAATACATATCCAAAAAAAATATATATATAAAAAAACGAATTTATTCATCAGTTTAGGCCAATATGTATTATTCTACATATTTTTGTTTAAAAAAAAAAATCACGATTAGCGTATATTGATTGGTTTGTGCAAAAGTTATAGTGTCTACAAACTATGATAATTGATTTATGGCGTTTTTATTTATTTTTTACTAGTAAAGGCAGCGATCTGTGATTTTTAGCGGGACTGCGATATTGCGGCAGACATATCGGACACTTTTGACACTTTTTTGGGACTACTGACATTTATATAGCGATCAGTGCTATAAATAGCCACTGATTACTGTATAAATGTCCCTGGCAGGGAAGGGGTTAACACTAGGGGACGATCAAAGGGTTAAATGTGTTCCCTGTCAGTGTGTTCTAACTGTGTGGGGGCTGGGCTCACTGGAGGAGGAGAGAGATCACTGCTCGCATATACTGGGAACATACAATCACTCTCCTCTTTCCTGTCAGAACAGGGATCCGCTTGTTTACATTTACGGACGCCCGTTCTGTCACTGGGGGGGGGGGGCGATCGCGGGTGGACGGCTGACATTAAATCCGTCCCACCCGCTGATTGGCTCCCCCGCTAACCAGTGAGCGCACGAGTGTGCCTCCGGCGACGCGTGCGCTCCCACAATACACACTCCCGTCCCCCACAGGCAGTCAATCAACTAATGTTGGTTCTAAAGCCCCGAACACACAGGCTGATTATCAGCTGTCTTAACAGACTCTGGCCGACATTCGATTGAATGCCTGGCTTCTATGGAAGGGGCATGCCGAAAAGAATCTGTCAGTCATAGTGTGTACCTAGCTTAAGGCTGCAGATAACCACAATGGGTTTGTGGTGTGTAGTTTTATATCACAACAAAATTTATGTTACATTAGCTCTAGCACTTTCTATAATGTTTTCAGATCTTATATAATCTTAAAGCGGAGTTCCACCCAGAAAAACTTTTTTTTTTTTGGCATCTACTCTTTTAATACTAAATAAATGTAACCTTTTGTTTCCTTACTTTCAAACCGCCTAGTAATTACATGTATTTTTTACTCACAATTTCATTTCTCTCACTGCTGGACTTTTCCATTTTAGGTGAGGGCACCTGAAGCCCATCCATAGTCTCCTGGCATCTCTTCCTGAAAGAAGTGCATGGTGGGTAACCATCATGCACTCCTCGGTCTCGGTCCGCCTTAAATCGTGTCATTTCCTGTCTGGAAATAACACGATTTTACAGTACAGGGAAGTCCACTGACTCCTGGGAAATGATGCATCACATCTCCCAGGAGGCCAGGGGAAGCAGGAAGTGAGGAAAAGAGCCTAGGACTTAATAGGGGCAGATTACAGAGACCACCTAGCAACAAAAGACTTAAGGTGAGTATAACATTTTTCCCTTCAAAGGTAAGTCTATATAGGCAAAGGACTTGAATGATGTAAAAAAAAAATTCTGGGTGGAACTCCGCTTTAAGTTTCATTTTGAATATGTTTATTTTTTAATGCAGAACTCCAGATGGAAATTTCAAGCCAAGAAGGAGTAGCCCATTAAAATATTAAGTAACACAACCCATGGGGGCGTGGCCAGCATGTGAGACAGAGAGGACGTGCAGCGCCGGAGCTCCGATCCTGATTTAACTTTCAGCTGAATGATACACTTACCTTCTAGCTCTTTCCCACTCACCTGGTCCAGGGAACACTTTCTCCACGCGGCTACACTGTCTGGAGGTGGGGGGAGATCGTTGAGGAGTCGGAGCTCGATTTGGGATCGGAGGCCTACGGACGCCGGGCTCGAGTCGCGGCCATCTTTGTCCACGAGGAGACGCGGATGTAGGACAGGACGCGGTGGAGAGAGGTGAGACCCGCTGTGACTGCAGCTGGACTGGGGACGATCCAGCTTGGGACTCTGAGGCCTGCCTGACTAGCCTCTCTGGCCAGGGGTGCAACCCGCTGAGTGTGCCCGGGGATCAGACGCCCTCTGTGTGTAAGGGGTGTGGATGGGACCCCCGCGCACTAGATCCACAGCACCCAGCGACGCCCAACGGTCATACTCTTCGGTGGTGCGGGCATCGGGACACCAACCCCCCACCATGGCAGCAAGCACACAGACAGTGCCAGACCAGGAGGTGACAGGGACCCCCCTAGGGAATGACATCCTGGAAGCTATCAAGGCTTGCAATGACTCTATCATGGCGTGCAGAGAAACGCTAACTACCAAAATAGATTATCTTGCTCTAGATGTGGGGCTCATTCGCCAGGACATGGATAAATTCAGGGGCCGAGTAACAGAGGTAGAACGCAGGGTGTCAGGGCTGGAAGACACAGTTCACTCAGACTCTAGAGAACTGAGGGCCCTACAGCTACAAGTGAAAGCCATCCGGGTCCTATGCGTGTAATAAAGCGGAGTTCGCTAAGAGACACAGTTATCGAGACACAACTTCACGAAAGTGAACATCGACATCCCGGGAGTCAAGAGATCTCAGACTCACTTGACACAGAAGGTCGGGACTGTGG
>BLSH010117507.1:87692-99527 GCA_018402905.1 Glandirana rugosa | reverse complement strand
GTAGCATTTACATAGGGTCCCATAGAACTCAACATGTTTCATGGGGCACACCCTCTTCCTCAGTAGGACTTCAGAGAATGTATAATCTATGTGTTTATAAAAAGACAAATTTTTAGAGCAAACAATATACATATACTGCATTAAACATCAATACTGAGTGCTATATGCATCATATAAAGTAATGTGTAAATCATTTTACTCACTGCATTCAAGTTTAATAACTTCACCTCTGTAGGGAACCCCTGTAGGAGCAGCTAAGGGAAACAACAGGGATAAAACACCATTAGTACAAATTCAATCATTAAAGAGATCAGTGAGTAAATGAATGCCAAAATAGCGAAGATGGTTTGCTATTTGTCTCTTTTATGACTACATAGATTGTACATTACATGAAGTCCTCCTGAGGAAGTGTGTGTGTTCCTCAAACTGCGCCAAGGCCTATGGGGTCGCATGTATGCTACAGTGCTGTACAGATGAACAGAATCAATAAGATTTATACAGCGGTGTCCTATATATATATATATATATATATATATATATATATATATATATATATACAGGGATTTGTAAATTTACATATTTTTTAGCAAAATGTTGACTGTATATATTTTGTAAGGATTTTGCGTCAATACACATTTGTAAAAAAATTGATATATTTAGCCTGTTATCCCTCAGCACCTACATCCACAGTTTCTTTTATTTCTAATTTAAATAAATAAGATGTGGTGCTAGAGTACTGGTCCTTCTGCTTTATATAAAGAATCTCAAAATTAAAATATAAAGTATATACATTTGAATAGCAAAATATTTTAGGAGATTGGGCACTTCTTTTTCTTGCGTTGTATGCCAAAAATACTAGACCTGCTTTTATGTAGTGGCAATGTCAGGCCACTTGGAGGCTGTCACTTTGTGATTGATTTATAGCAGTATGGAATCCAAAAGAAAACATTCATTATACTTCAGCTTACCATTTCTTAGGTGTGATGGCTGCATTTGTTTTTTAGGCTTTCTTTCTTCAAATTTTATCTGGTGATCCAGCCAGTAAGTCTGTTGTTTTTCAAAAGAACAAGCTCTCTTCCAGATGTATGATGTTTACCGGGGAATACAACAAAGCATTTAACACTGACAAGGGCACTTACAATTATCAGCTTGTATCCTAAAAAGGAAATAAAAGGGAAAAAATGTTTGCTGTAACTGATTATAAAGTATGAGCTGGAGTTTGGCTTCAAATTGAATTAAACACCGCCTTCCCCCACCTAGACTGACAATGCTTCTCTCTGCTGTGCCCTCATTTAAGCAGGTATGTTACTGGCCACATCACCTGGTAAAAACAGAGATTTTCTTTAGTTTTGCCCAATTTTTCTAGGTGGTCTGGCTACTGAGCTAACATGGTTGACATCACACCCCCTCCTCTTACTGCTGCTTGACCACACTGATTTCGAAAAGACGAATATCTAATGAGTTTGTATTGTAGTGATTTTGTCAGCAACAGGCCCTTGCCTGAGACAAGCACCATCTCTAGTTGTGCTAGGGGAAGGGGCATGTCACTCAGATTGCCAGGATACAGGCATGCTCATAGCAGAAACAGCAAAAGAACATGAAGCTCTGCCTTTGTTTTGTGAGGAATGTGTTTGTTTACTGAAGCACACAGCATTTTTTTTTACACAATTAAAGAATTAATTAATTGCTCATGAGATTTCATTTTTAAGGTACCCATAGACATTATATGTCCATTGGCCACTCAAGTCAAATTGGGTTTTGTGTCTATATTGAGCAGGCGGGCACTCTGCTACACTCCATCTTACTTGAAGTTGCTGACCTGGCAAGTTTGCAAACTATAGAAGCTCACAAAACACAAAGCATTCAGGGGGTCTCCTGAAGGTAGGTTTTTGGGAGCACCTCAAAGGTTGAGTTTTGGCTCCATCTTCTGGGGCTGGATGCTACGCATCTTTGTCTTCAGGCAGTTTGATGGTTCAGAAGCCTCCACAGCTGGAGCACAGACCTGAAACCTGTTACTGTGTAACATTAAGCCCTCTCCTGAGGGTCTTGCAGACAATGGTGGAAAAGCAGGAGACAGGCACTATGAACCTCTAGTAGCAGAGATATTTGTGGTACACTAGCTTGGATAAGTTCCCGGGAAAGCTTCCATAGGTCTCTCTGTGGTTTTAGATGGGTTTGAGGAACTTATGATGTAGGGGTTTCAATTTTTCTTAAGATCCTTATCTCTGGTTTTCATAGACTGGCACACCTAAAATAAGCTTTTGTAAGATTACTTCAGGGACTTCTTCCAATGGTGTTTGCAGTTTACCTTATTGTTGTATGCCTTTGAGTTAGACTAGAAATCTGTCCCCAGTTTGAAGGCCAGAATTTCATATTTCTGACCCCACCTATGACCAATCTTTAACCACTTGTGGACTGCCCACCTGCGATGTACTGTGGATGGATAGTCCGCACAGGCAAAGTGACATACCGGTACATCGCTGCCTGCTTCTGAGTTTATGGTGCGTGCATGCCTGCCCCCCCAGGTTGTCTCCACAGAGAGAGCCTAGGCCCTTGGCAGTATAATTTGCCAACTCCCTTACGAGTCAGTCACAGGGGAACATTATCCATTTCCATTATCCATTAGCTTTCTTTTTTCTGCTAATAAAGTGAGCCCCAAGGTCCCCTAATGCTACTGCTGGGCTTTACACTGCTTCTAAGTGGTTAACTAGCTTATCGAGTGGGTCTGGTCTTCTGAGGTGCAGAATTGTTTTTTTTTCCTATGTAAAGCATTAATGTCCACTTATGCTTGCTGAATAGACAAGTTCCCTTGTGATCAGATCAGGCCAGCAATTTCTTGATCTAATCTGATCTGTGGCTCATCAGGTGTGGTCTCACTGAACATCAGATTGATGGAAGAATGGAAACGTATATTTCTTGGGTATGTCCAGGAGTCCAAAGGTAGGTGGGAACCCAGGGTATAGTGGGAAGAGTAGTGAATGGTGCCGACACCTGCCTATGAGCATGGTAAATAGAAGGGCACTCCACTACAGTACCATCTACTCAAGAAATTGGACCACATTGCAATTATTAAACCACAACAAGCATTTCTCTTGATCAGAAACACTCATTATTATGTACATTCCCTAATAGAATGCAAAATCATTTCATGACTTAGCCCCAGTTCACACTGAATGCGGCTTTGAAATCCTGCTATTTTAGTGTCATTTCAAAGCCGCTGGTCGGTGTGATTTTCATGTGGCTTGCATACATATGTTAGACTTACGCAGATGTCAATGCAAGTGCACATGAAATCAACAAAAATAGTGCTGGAACCTTTTTAAAATTGGTGAACGGTTTTATAGGCAGAAATAGGGTACGACTTGTCATGCAACTTTGATCTGTCAAATTGCATGACAAGTTGCACCAGTGTGAACGGGGTCTTAGTGCTGATTGTTTCCTCCTCTGCAATGAAAAAGAAACAAGGTTTTCACCTAACATATACTTATTAAGGGTCTCCATTGATAAAAGTAAAGGCATTGGTGAGTTATTTCCTCATTGTACGTGAATTGCCTGCACTGCCGGTAGTTCTGACATTCGTCTAACACAGGCATACCGGCATGCTTAAAATATTCTAAAAACATAACTACAAATTAAACTATTAGGGAGATTGCTTGCTACTTCACAGAAATTATGTACATAGTTACAACCATTATTTGAAATTAGAATATTTTTATGTCTTGATATTCTGTAACTTTTACTATAAACCAGAGGCTTTTTTATTTTATGTAAAATGTTCAGGCAGTGATGTAATGTACTGGAAGTTCACTGATGCGTATTTCACATTATTTCAATTGCAGCAAAGGGCTTCACATGATACAGTGACTGCAAGATCTCTGCAGACCTATCCAGAGGCTGTTTTTCTAGTTATCGCCCTCCAACATTATATGACCTTTCTGCAAGAGCCAGATACATTTTTTCTTATTTTCCTACAGCTAGACTCCCGCAAGCACCTTGTGCCTTCCTTGACAGTTTAATCCCATTAGAAAACAAATATTCTTGATAAGGAGAGACTTCAAGTAGCCTTCATAAAACATTTCTATATACTAGTAGTACATTATAATGTGACATTGAGTCATACTCATTTTACAGGAAACAATAACGTGAAAATTCCTTTTACAGAACTGTATAATTTTACCCAAATTCCACTGAATTCGAGAATAGGACAGTCTGATTTATTTAGAACTGGGTTCAATTAAAACTTGGTGGAAATCATTTTAACCTTGTGGTTGAATTTCCCAGTACTGTGAGTTATAATACAAAAAAACCCAGAGACTAACACATGTTCAAAAGCCACAATTCAATTAAATTGTGGTCAAGACAAAAGATTTTACATGTTTATGCATTGCATTTCTAGTGATTTTGACAGTTTATGTTAAGTCTGATAATGTTCACAAAAAATGTATAAACACTGTAAACATTTTTGCATTCCGTGTGGCTCCAATGTGACGTGTGGCCTCAACTGTCGATAAATTCAATGGAGGCAATTAGCAAGGTTAACTGGGGTAAAGATAAGTGCAGATCCTGGCATTTAGCACCAGCACTGAGTGACAGGAATGACCCCTTCATGACCAGCAGCATTGTGTGCCTACTGGAGTGCACTAGAAAGGCTCACAAAGGAGTATAGAAGCAGACATAGCAACAGACATTAAAATGTCACACAGATACTATAAAATATTAAAGGTTAAACTGTATATTTCCTAACATGTTGATAATATACTATAACATATATACAAAAGCCTGTGATATTGATACACTTAAAGTGATTGTTAAGCTACTATAGTTTAATCATACAATCCCCTCTGTTAAATAACATTATAGGGTTGATTTACTAAACCTGGTGAGTGCAAAATCTGGTGGAGCTGTGCATGCTAACCAATCAGCCTCTATCTTTAGCTTGTTCAATTAAGCTTTGAAAAAAAATACCTGGAAGCTGATTGGTTTCTATGGAGAGCTGCACCAGATTTTGCACTCACCAGTTTTAGTAAATCAACCCCTATGTGTCTCAGTGTTTGTGTTATATAAAATAGATGTTGATTTCTACTTTATATCAGAGCGTCTCCTGGCGCTCACATGACTCCTCGGCTCTCTCCTCTCCCAGACTGACAGCTGCAGCGGGAGGGGCCGAGAACTCCCGCTGATGTCAGCTGGGGAGGAGAGAGAGCCGAGCGGTCACGTGAGCGCCAGGAGACACTCTGATATAAGGTAGGGATCTACATCTTGCCCCATATTGTTATTTTACAGAGGGGATGGCATGATTATACTATAGTTATGAATGCAGCAAGAGAGGAGGGCTGGGGAGTGAATGAAGCTGACAGGCAGGGAGGGGAAGAGGACACAGAAGAGCAGGGAGGAGAGCTGCGGATGACGGAGGCACGTAAACTCACCACGGTGTCAGGGCTCAGCAGCCATGATAAACCGTGGTCAGTTTACAGGAGGGAGGGCAGAACCAGGTGGGATCAGCCAGGTTTTTTAGGTTATAAAGGGGCCACATTTCACAGCACAAGCACTGTGCTGTGTAACATGCTTTAAGGGAACATGATCCTATTTTTTCATTTTTATTTTTAGGGTAACAAACGCTTTACCTGTGGAAAAAATAAACTAGAACTAGACGAGGGTGTGCTTCCCCACGCACCAAAAGGCTACTTAACTAAAACGTAACCTTTATTGTAAATCATAAAATGTATGTAAATGACCATAACAGGTATACCTATAGGATGAGGTCAATGCCATTATATTTGAACCAACGTTCTTACTCCTCTTACATTCAATATAAAGGCTTCAGGCTGTTTAGAGGATATATAAACTCAAGGTCTACTCACCAACACTAACTTGTATAAAGTGATGGGTGTATATCTGTCTCTCCTCCCATCTATTGGCTACATATAAGAATGAGATGAATAGAAAAAGAGAAAGTATACTAGTAAATACTGTCTTACTGAAGATGTGGGCTATCTGTCTTCTGCCCTTTGAAATGATCTATCTCTCAGATATGTAATATGGGTACACTCATTCATGTGGACACAAATAACCAACTGATATAACCACTGGTAGCCCCATATATCACCATATCCACAAAAAAGCTTCTCTCTTAATCAAGAAGACTGCATTGACACAAGGCATATCTCACAAAAAAATGAGAGCAAGGGGAGAAAGAACGTGTTAGAACGAAAATTAAATCATGGGAACCTAAATGAAAATAAAGTCAGAAGGTGCTCCCAAAATCAAATCACCCAAACCTAACATGTTTCACTCTTGTAATAGAGCTTTACTGATGACGCAGAATTGCGAAATGCATTGAGGCTTCGCGCCTGCCATCATTTATGTCACGTCTGGTTTGTCTTTAAGCTTAGTTTCCGGTCCATTGGAATGCACGCCGGTGTTCTATCAGATTACCGCTACCCATCAGGTTGAGCAACAGAAGTGATATTCTGACCAAAAAAAACTTACTGCGCATGCTCAATGCGTTCCACCATGCTTTCCATGGCGCAATGCTTTCCATGCACTTTATAATGACGGGTAGCGGTATTCTGATTCTTGCAGCAATTACAACAACCCATGCGGACATCTTACTACACCCAGCTACGTCTTGAATTTCAGAGTAATTTTAGCAATAAAGTGAGCGTGTATAAATAAATATAGTATATTGACATCTGTGATACTGTTTTGATATTACATCTTGAAAGAAGCTGGACGCCAGCAGTAGGAAGGTGGTGGAGGCCATGTTGGTACACCCCGCACGGCTCAGCGCTAAACCTTTAGCCTTTCAAAATTTAACATCCAAACAGCATCACAGATATCAATATACTGTATTTATTTATATACGCTCACTTTATTGCTAAAATTACTCTGAAATTCAAGACGTAGCCAGGTGTAGTAAGATCTCCACATAGGAATTCTATCAGATTACCGCTACCCGTCAGATCATAAAGTGTGTGAAACGCATCGCACCCTGGAACTCATGGTGGAACGCATCGCGCATGCGCAGTAAGTTTTTTTGGATGGAATGTCACTTCCGTTGCACAGTCTGATGGGTAGCGGTAATCTGATAGAAGACTGGCTTGAAGGGAGCTGCGGGCATTACATTGAAGGCTGTCTGTGTTGGTGCTGACTATAGCACCAATATATGTAAGTGCAAATTTTGCTACCTTTTGTACTAGTTAACCACTTAAGGACCATGTTAGGACCAGAGCACTTTTTGCGATTCGGCACTGCGTCGCCTTAACTGACAATTGCCCGGTCGTACGACGTTGTAACCAAACGAAATTTGCATCCTTTTTTTCCCACAAATAGAGCTTTCTTTTGGTGGTATTTGATCGCCTCTGCGTCATTTCTGATCACCGCTATAAACAAAAAAAGAGCAACAATTTTGCAAAGAAACCCCAATATTTCTTACTTTTTGCTAAAATACAAATATCCCCAAAAAAAAATTTATTAATCAGTTTTGGTTGATAAATATTCTTCCTCATATTTGTGGTAAAAAAAATTGCAATCTGCGTTTATTGTTTGGTTTGCGCAAAAGTTGCCGCGTTTACAAACCATGAGAAGTAATTTCTGGCGTTTTTACAATTTTTTTTTACTAGTAATGGCAGCGATTCGCGATTTTTATCGGGACTGCGATATTGCAGCGGACATGTCAGACTTTTTTGACACTTTTTTGGGACCAATGACATTTATACAGCAATCAGAAATTTAAATATCCACTGATTACTGTATAAATGTCATTGGCAGTGAAGGGGTTAACCTGCAGGGGGCAGGGAAGAGGTTAACTGTGTTCCCTAGGCGTGTTCTAACTGTGAGGGGGCTGGGCTGGCAGGGGCACCAGAGATCTAACTGACGCGGCGCATGCTTGCCCCCTAGCAGCCGTGCACAAAAGTGACGACTATAAGCGGTGATTCGCAGGACAGAGCCACGCTGTCGCCGCTTATAGTCGTACGGTGGTCTAAAAGTGGTTAAAGCTATATTAAAATACTACGCTATGATACTTTTTATCTTCTCTGGGTGTTTTTTTGTGATATTATGAGAGTGAGCTATCTAGAGAGTCAGGGCTGGTGAACCCTCTTTACTACTACAGGATCTCTTGGCCCCAGTCCATTGTTGGAGAAGGAGGAGCTGACAAAATCTAAAGGCTGATTTTATATTGAATGTTAGTAAGTGTGCATTTTACACACATGATTGGTGGAGCACTATAAGGGCTCGTTCATACTGGACTAAATGTCTAACACTCAACCAATGCTCCTATAGCGTTTGTATGGCGTTAGTATGGGCGTCAGACAGGCGTCAATGAGTGTTAGTATGGGGTGGTTTAAAATCGTTAACAACGCTCTCTAAATGCCCTATGAGCGGTTTCGTATCGTTTAATGAGCGTTAGGGAGCGTTAAAACCGCTCCACAATGAAAAGTGACTAATTTTTAACGCGCTGCAACCGCACCAAAACCACGCTGAAAACGCCTGCAGAGCGGCTGAGAGGTGTTACCATAAACTTGAATGGGAGGCGTTGAAAGGCTTCAAACTCGACATGAGGCATTTATTTTGAAGCGATGCAATGCTAATGCTTAGTGTGAACAGCACCATGTGCCGTCTATTGTATTTTGTGCATAGGCGTTTGAGAGACATTTTTAAAGCCTCTCAAACACCTCTCAAACGCCTGCTCTTAATGCCAGTGTGAACGGACCCTAAGAAGGAGTTGAGGAATAGCGCACAAATTCTTTCATCATGGTGCTTGGATTTCTCTCAATGATTTTTTGATTTAATCTGATGGGACTTATTATGTTTCATATAATTTTTGTTTTTTGTTTATTGTGTTTTTCTATTGTTTATATGGACTAATTTATGGTGTATTATTGAGCATGTTAGCGTCTTACTTTTGACTGTGCATGAGACCTAAAAAATGTATTGGGGAGCATTGAATAGGGGGGCTGGATTTTTGGAGTGGGAAGGCCTGCCTAAGGTTTTAAAGAGAAAAATATTGCAGCACATTCATAGACCTCAGCTTTGTGCTTTATAAATATTATCTCTTCTTCACTTACCTTGAGACATTATAGCAAGCGATTCATTTAAGGCTACATTCACAGTTGCATATTGGGACAACGCACAGCGTGTAGATGCAAGAACCTCAGCGGGACGTCCCAGCAATAAGCTCCAGAAGACAGCCCCATTAAAAGCCAATGGGAGTCTGCTGGCTCCCGCAGCTAATTGCAGGTGTTTGCACGTAATCCCCATGCAGAGATCACATGCAAGAGATTGGTCTTGGACACAAACTGAATGAATGAATGAAAAGGGAGAAATAAATTGATGGGACGGGGAGAAAAACAGATGACTTGACCAGGTTCTATAGTGTTGCCCATATCATTATGCAAAGAACACTCCAATGCACACCACAGGCTCAATGCTCTGTATTTTATGAATGAAATGTAAAATACAGGCACAGTGTGAAGTAAGCACCGTGAAGTCTTGCCAAGAGGAGATAATGGTATTCACTTTATACATGTCCTCTATATGTATTTAGTTTAGAGTTGTCTTCATGTGTCTTCTAGAAACAAATCCTTTTCATGTAGCCACCATTCATTGTTACAAAAGAATATAGCTGTTTTAAAAAAGGGGAAAGGATTTTAGCAGTAGACAGCAGAGTGTGTTCACACACACAAGCACATACATTATGTGCTATGCTGTTTAAGAACCGAATATTGATCCATCTATGGTTGTTCCTGTTCCAGAGGAGTTGATCTAATGATCAGCTTTAGGCCTCATACACACGGACGTTTTTTGACGTCGGCGTTTTCTGGCGTTTTTTGCAGCTCTCCATGTTAGTCAATGGCCCCATAAAAACGTCGGCGTTTTTGAGCTGTAGGTGGCGTCGGCGTTAGTGAGCAGAAAGTAGAACCCATGGCCATCGCGTTCTGAGGCTGTAACGTTTTGATGTTTTTTGACGCCGACGCCACAATATGCCAACAAACGCCAACAAACGCCAACAAACGCCAACTAATATTATACCGGCGTTTTCCGGCGTTTTTTGACGCCGACGTTTTTAGGTTGAAAAATAGCAGAGGGATGATTTTTTTTAAAAAACGCCTATTGACGCCGACGCTCACTAACGCTCAAAAACGCCAATGCATAACGCCGAAAAACGTCGACTTTTTTTCCTTGACGTCGGACCCGACGTTTTGTTTATTTTTTTAGATACGCCCGTGTGTATGAGGCCTTAGTGTTGAGCGAACCCGGACTGTAACGTTCGGTCCGTACCGAACTCTGGGGTGTCCGGGACCCGGACCCGAACACGGACATTTCAAAAAACGTTCGGGTTCTGGGTTCTGGTAGTTGATCACGCATGTTGAATAGCTGCAGGGCAGCCAATCAACAACCGTTTCACTGGTTTGCCCTTAGAAGCCATCACAGCCATGCCTACTAATGGCATGGCTGTGATTGGCCAGTGCATCATGTGACCCAGCCTCTATATAAGCTGGAGTCACTTGATGCTGCAGTCACATGTTCTCTGAGACTCTGAATAGTATAGGGAGAGGAAGCTGCCAGCGTTTTTGTGAAGGACAGATTGCAGACATTTTAACATCTGATCCTGCATCCTGAGATTACTACTACTGTTGCTCTGAGGGACAGATTGCAGAAGTTTGAGAATCGAGATTTCACATACTGCTGCTTTGAGTGACAGATTGCAGATCAAACCCTGCCTAACACAACGATCGATTCAATAGTACACAACGATCAGATTGTGGGAGTAATTTGGGATTTCACATACTGCTGCTTTGAGTGACAGATTGCAGATCAAACCCTGCCTAACACAACGATCGTTACAATCGTACACAATGATCAGATTGTGGGATCGTACACAACGATCAGATTGTGGGAGTAATTTGAGATTTCACATACTGCTGCTTTGAGTGACAGATTACAGATCAAACCCTGCATTACACAAAGATCTGACTGCACTAGGTAGAGGCTTCTGCTTAGAGGGACAGATTATTGTTCAAAAATCATTGGCTGCTCCTATAGGGCCAGGTTCCAGCTGTTGCTATAAGTGACACATTATTGTTCAAAAATCATCTCCTAGTTCTAAAGGGAGAGCTTCCAGCTGTTGCTTAGAGGGACAGATTATTGTTCAAAAATCATTGCCTACTCCTATAGGGCCAAGTTCCAGCTGTTGATGTAAGTGACACATTATTTATTGTTCAAAAATCATCTCCTAGTTCTAAAGGGAGAGCTTCCAGCTGTTGCTCTAAGTGACACATTATTGTTCAAAAATCATCTCCTAGTTCTAAAGGGAGAGGTTATAGCTGTTGCTGTTAGTGACACATTATTGTTCAAAAATCATCTCATAGTACTAAAGGGAGAGCTTCCAGCTGTTGGTGTGAGCGGTGCATTTCTTGCACCAAAATAAAAAGTCTGGCTACGTTGGTGTTTTAAAAAAAAAAAGGTATTAATAAATACTTACATAGGGCTACATAGTACATTTGCGGGCACAATGAGGAGAGCAAATAAGGGACGTGGTCATGGTGATGCTGATGCTGCTGTTGTTGGTGGTGTTGGTGAACCTCCTGTTGGAAGGAGAGGACGTGGTCGAGGTGTGCCAGCTACACGCACAAGGGAAACACCTTTCTCAGGTAGCCAACAGAACCTTCACCGCTATATGGTAGGCCCGAATGCCCCTCAACGATTGGTGAGGCCAGAACAAGTACAGGCGATAGTAGATTGGGTGGCCGACAATGCCTCCAGTTCCTTCACATTGTCTCCCTCCGGACATGAACAAGACCGGAGTGGTTAGCAACTCCCCGTAAGCCCGGA
>BLSH010117507.1:56538-74282 GCA_018402905.1 Glandirana rugosa | reverse complement strand
TACAGTTTGATTAAAATCCGTGCAATCTAACGTATTTCACAGGGGATTGAAAGAGTACTTGTAATATTGTTTTCCCACCCTTAGGTGGGTTTATGCTTGGTTATCAGGTTCCTCGCACAGAGTTCATGTGTATAATCAAGTTCATATATTAATAGTTCATTGAATCACAGTAATATAGTCCCCCAAAGTGCTCTGTGCTTGTAAATATTCTGATCCTTTTAATCCAAAAGATTGTTGTATGTCACATTAGATGTTTCAAGTGGGTCACACGTGCTCCCCTCAAGGTCCCCTCCTTACCAGAAAGCGCTACCCCTGCAGGGGTAAAGTGCCTAGAAGTATCACCGGTGTTGGTGCTGGTCCTGGTCCAGGGACAGAGTCACCACTAGGGTTACCACCTGTACGGGACTCACCCGGGCAGTACCAAGGCAGAACCTGATAACCAAGCATAAACCCACCTAAGGGTGGGAAAACAATATTACAAGTACTCTTTCAATCCCCTGTGAAATACGTTAGATTGCACGGATTTTAATCAAACTGTATATACCTGATGAATTTATGATGATAGTACCCAATTCACTTTCTGGTGCTTCACATAATATTTTAAGGAAGTGATAAATATCAAGTTAATTCGTATTGCACGCAATATTTTTATATTCATTTTACATTCTTCTTATATGTTTTATACTAGCACATTTTTATACTAGCACATTATTGCACATTTTTATATAATTTGAAGGAATTGTCAAATATCAAATTGGTTCTTATTGCACATATTACACCTCTATCTCCTGTTTTACATCTTGATACATACTAGCACATTTTTGAAATACGAGCACATTATTGCACATTTTTATATAAGCTGATAAATATATTTGGTTTTTATTGCACATATTATACTTTTAACTTCTTTTATTTATATCTTGTTACATACTAGCACATTTTTTGAAATACTAGCACATTATTGCACATTTTATTGCACTTTAGAAGGAATTTATTACACATTTTGTGCACTTTATAAAAGGGTAGGAGATTGGACTTTCAGGACATTGCCAGATACCCTATAGGTGCAGATATTCAGTTCACCTAAAGCAGCGCCACATCCAGACATTCCCATTTGTTTGTTACTTACTGTATTCTTCCTAAGAGGAAGAACTTACTGGAAGGCAGCAGCTCAAACAACCCAAAATAATCCTAAGCGCAATACATACTTTTTTACATTTAATTGCAGAATTTGCAAAAACAAATAATACGATTCATTTGGGGGCGGAAGGGCTATAGATGCCCTGCTAGTAGTCTTTATAGAAGACGCTCTCAGGGGGGTCTTGGGCTCCCAAACCTTCTCAAATACTTTCAAGCTGCTCAATTAGCCAAATTCTCAATCATTTACTCTAAAGGTGAGAAACCGAGTGGCCAAAGATGGAAAGACAAGCTATTCCCTCAAATACTATTGATTTTTTAGTTGGGGTTCCCCACAAGATGAGACCCCCAATTCTTGCTCCCACACTCTCCCACTCAATAGCTTTATGTGACGCCATTCTCAAACCCCCTCACTCATCATTTCATGTCCTCTTTATGGAAGAACAGAAATGATTTTGTAGGCATTACTCCCTATGAAAAATGGTGCTCTGATCTGCACGAACAAAGGGGTGGTATTTCTCTGATTTATGCTTCTCTGACGGAAAGCCCAGATAAACCTACATATGCAGTTAAATGGGAGAAGGATCCAGAAATATTCTGGGATACGGATAGGTGGGACTCACTCCTTCAGAGATCTTTCAAAGGTGTAGTTAATATAGCCTTGCGAAAGGGCCAACTTAAAAGTTATCATGCGCTGGTACCTGGTTCCTACCCGGCTAGCAGTCATGTATCCAAACTTGTCAGCCCTCTGCTTCAGAGGATGTGGACTCCTGGGCTCCTTTGTCCACACATGGTGGGAATGCACGCACATTCGAGGATTCTGGAACAGAATATTTCAAATGATCAGAAGGGTCTAGGGACAGGCTGTCCCCCAAGGCCCGGAAATTGCACTTCTTAACATCAGGCCCGAGGGTCTTTCCAGGCCCCTGTTTAGACTCACAGACTTTATCTTGTTGGGAGCTATAATCACAATTGCTAAAGCCTGGAAGAGGCCCTCGGTCTCCTTTTTTGCAGCAAAACAAAAGATCTCCTGGATCATGACCCAGGAAAAACTGGCCCATATAATTTTGGATACCTCTTCCAAGTTTGACCAAATTTGGGATCTCTGGAAAGCTTACCTAAATTTACCCTCGTGAACCACTGGTCTCTTTTGCATTATCTTGTTCAATGGTGCCACATACTCCTTTCCCTCTCCTTTTCTTTCTCTCTAAGGCTCTCAATATTTCCGAGTCTTTTCCAGTTTTCCCTCTCTTCTACTTTTAAATATGTCTGTTTTTTTTTTTGTTTCATCCTGACGAAAAGGTTAAAGTTAATTGCATATCACGATAGTCTCTCTTCTCCTCTGGGGAGGGGATTTAGTTTAACAACACCATAAATTTCCTCTCTTTCTCAGTCTCTAAAGGGGAACTTATTAGTAATAATTTAATCCTTAAGAGATGTACTAAGTTCTCAAGCAGGTATTTAGATACAGTTATGGTGTATTCTTTGTCTACATAAGATGTCTCTCGCTTTCATACCAATATAGGTATGGTTGGTAGCCCACGGTCCACAGCATGTTCCCATAGGGGGCAGAAACGTGGGTTAACAACCGCCTCACTTTTTATAATCCCTCCTTAAGAAACAATCCTTTGTAAATGTCCTTCTTGATTTTGCATATTTTTCTTGGTCCTGCGTGGCCTAATTAATCTTATTTTACCTTCCATTGTGCCATTAGAATATGTTGATTTATCTGCTCTTTTTGTTACATTCAATAAAAATTATAAACTTAAAAGAAAAAAACAAAACAAAAACAAATTACAACCTTTAGGCCCCTTTCACATGAGCGGATCGTTCGGGTCCGTGCTCATCTGATCCTCCAAAGAGGAGAATGGAGCTGTGACAGGTCAGTCTCTGCACAGAATGAAGAGACTGTCCTGTCATCCGCCGGCTCAGCGGGGATAAATGGATTGATTCCCCCCTCGTGTGAAAGAGCCCTTAGAATCACTTTAAATAGAGTGTAGAGGGATTAGCACACCTGTCATGTTTTAATTTTTATAGGTAGATTCACCCTTTGTATTTGACCTTTTTACAGTTATCAATGTGAATGAAAGTGAATGAAAATCCCAAATATTGGATTGTCACCAGAACAGGAATAGAGGGGAAATCTTCCAATAGGGACACTAATTCTGGTGACGACCAGGGATTCCCCTACTTTAAGGAATTTCCTCTCACTTCCTGTTGTCTATGGGACAGGAAGTAGACGGAAATCTCCCCAATGGTACATAGACGAGAAAAAAAATTACAGATCTTATAATCCTTCCTTATTCTATTCAAAATTAAAACAAAAAAATGAAAATTGTATCATACTTACCGTAATTTTCCTTTCCTGGTGCCTATCCATGGCAGCATACAAATGATAGAGCTCCGTCTTCGTATGCTGCCATGGATAGGCACCAGGAAAGGAAAAAAGGAAAAGAAGAAAGGAAAATTATGGTAGGTATGATACAATTTTCCGTTTTCCTGGTGCCTCCATGGCAGCATCCAAATGATAAATAACTTAGCTACACCAGGGTGGGTAATGCTTCAAAAGCAATTTATTTAGGCATAGACAGTGCTTCCTGAATTGCCCCTCTACCAAAATTTACTGTGGATCAACTCTGTAATGCAGGAGAAACGTATGCTGTGACGACCATGTGGCAGCTCTGCAGATGATTTCCAGTGAAACGTTTGCCCTTGCTGCACACGAGGCCGATACTGCTCTCGTGGAATGAGCCTTAACCTGTGTTGGAGATTCCATCTTCCTAGCCCTGTATGCTTAATTAATTTGATGATCCAAGATGCGAGAGTCCTGCTGGAGGCATCCTTTCCCCTGTTTCTCCCCCAAGGGATAACAAACAGTCTATCCGATGTTCTGAAACTCTCAGGGGCCTCAAGATATGGTCTGAGCACTCTGGAAATGTCCAAGTTGTGACATGAGTCTGTTTGAGTCTCTGGAAAAACTGGTAAAGCCCAAGGCTCCCTTAGGTGACTTGCCGTAGTGACCTTAGTAATGAAACCTGGATGTGTTCACTCCCAACTCCTAGTGCATGAAGTTCCAAAATCCTTCTACCTGATGTGATGGCTAGAGGAAAGGCTGTCATTAGAGGCAGAATCCGGATCAAAATTTGCTCCACGGGGCAAAAGGGCGCTTGGCCAGTACCTCCAATACTAGGGAGAGATCCCATTTTGGGAAGGAACGTCTGACAGGTGGACGAGTCTTCAGTACTCCCTTGAGGAATGTCATTACTAAACGATTCTCAGCCCATTTTGTGTTGGTTGTTGCTGATGGGGCTATTACTTGCACTTTTAAAGAACTAAGGCCAAGACCTAAATCAAGTCCTGTTTGCAGAAAACTCAGCACATCTGAGGCAGAGGGAAACGCTGGGTCGAGATTCCTTCCAGTAGCAAAGGCCAGAAACGTATCCCATATCTTCCCATATATGGCATTGGTTGTTGGTTTCCTTGCCTTGAGGAGTGTTAAGATGACTTTGGGGGGAACATCCTAAGGCTTCAAATCTCCTCCTCTCAATCTGCACACTCGAAGCTCCAAGACTTGTGGAGCTGGATGAGGTCATCGGTGCACTCTTTTAAGATACTTGCAACAGGCGGTCACATACCTAATGGATGATCGCGGATCTTGACCATGAAGTGAATGGCTCATGGTGGATTGTGGCAGAGGATCAGCTAGCAAAGTGAGGAAGAAGCAAGTATTTTAAGTAAAAAGCTTTTTGGTTTCTTTTTTAAGTATATATATATATATATATATATATATATATATATATTTATACGGCCCCCCTTTCCCTCTACTTACTGAGTAAATCGACTCAATAAAGGTATGGGTGCATGCAGGTGTCAGCGTTCACATCCCCTGCAAACAGCCCTTAAATATCTTTAAGGAAATAGGAGTCAAATGACGCGACCGCGACATGGAATCCACGTCCGAGCATGCTCAGTAGCCTTTCCCCAGACCCGACGAATGGCACCCGGCCATTGCTGTCTCTCGCCGCCTCCTAGCAGGGAGACAGTGCGGGGACCCAAAATAGCAAAGGATCACCTGGGCAAAGTCCCCAGCAAGGGGACAAGCATATAGTGTGAGCTAACCATTATAGACAAGAAAGGAGAAAGTCCTACCTGGCTACACCAAGATGGCTGCCGCTCCTACCTGTGGACACTGTATCCTATAATCTTCTAGGGGACACCGCTGGGGAGGTAAGAGAAAAGAGCTGATCCTGCGGCCTTTCCACCAGCATTCACCAATTCCTCCAGAGAGATGGCAGACTGCATTCCTATGACGAAACTCTGCAAAAGACCCCAAAAAATCTGCACAAGGGGTTCCCAGACTTATCAACAATAATAGCGGCCCAAGTAAAGGGACTGCGCGCGGGAGAGGCATGAACCCAGTGGAACTGCTTCGCCAGTAGAGGTATGGACAAAAAAGGTATGAGGAAAAAAAGGAGAATGTTGGGGACGGAACTACGTCTTTAATTTATGCTATTCACTGGTCCTGAGGGAGGAGTCGAGACAGAGCTCTATCATTTGTATGCTGACATGGAGGCGCCAGGAAAAAGCTTTGACTTTAGTTCTACTAAAGATAACTGAAAGCATTAGATCTATCTACCATGTTGTACAGATAATTAAAACAATCAATGTAGGGGCTTTAATTTAAAACAAAACTTTTATCAAATGGCATGACAGAGAGCAGAGTTAGATCCACCGATATACAATCCAGTCCAGATAATTGTGTGATTTCTCCTTGCAACTTACAGCAATAACCCCTGCAGCAATGGCAAAAATAGAATTTAATATTTTATAATATGTATATAAACACAATGTAAAGCTTGACAGAAAGAAAACACAGAGGAAGAAAGTAAGCTACAAATTACAAGTGATCCAAGACCAAAATCAACAAAAAATGTTTAGAAGGAAGTTTCTTAACAACTTAATTGGTCCCAGTAACTGGATAACTGACTTCAGCCTTCCTGCAGGGTCTCTTCTGCCCCAACCACATGAAATCAGACCATACTAGTAAAAAGTGAAAGATGATTGCTGTCATGTGCTTTTTTGCCGGGTTGTGTTTACTCTTTTGGCTTTATCACCGTACAGTACAGAAAAAAATACAAGGGAGTATCTGTTTCTTGTTTATTCAATTAGACAAACCATTGTAGAGTCATGGAAGATGATCCTTCACTCCTAAATGAAAGAGCCAAAGAACAATAACTAACAACAAGAAGAGACATACATAATGCATTAAATCCCAAAGGGGTTCTGTGATGAAGCAAAGCATTTGAGTGCAGCCCATGGGTTGAGGAACAGCTGCTTCCTTCAGAGCCTTCTCACATAGGTGTTTTTTATTCCACATTTAAAAAGAAGTGTAAGCATATAATAATTGTCCCAAGTTATGCATTATTTACAAAAAAAACAACCTGTAAAAAGTACCTTAGTTTATCCTAGGCATGCACACAGGGTGTGCCTGGGCACACCCTAATCACCTCATGTGGTGCAGATCCTCCTTGTTTAGACCCCTGATATTTCACCAAAGCCCCCTAATGGGCTCCTAAAAATAATTAAAAAAGTAAAATAATAAAAATAAAAACTACTGACACCATCCACTGCCCAACTGACACCAAATTCTGTGCTAATGACACCATCAGTATATATACACAAACACATGCATATGGCTTTTGAGCATTGGGAAGCACACCCTAATACAATATGCTGTACACACCTATTTTTGTAATGCTATGCACAGAAGGATTTAGACTAGGAAAGAATGAAAAGGGATTAGGCCCATTCACACTGGTATGTTGGATGATAGCACATAATATCATGCATTGCATTAAAGTGTCCCCCCCCCGTATGAATGGCAATAATGAACTCTTAAAGTGGGAGATATGAAACAGGGAAACATTTTCAGTCAACCAATACTGACAATATATCTACATAGACTGTAGTATGTTTATTAATACATCATAAATTTATGAACACAATTAAAATTACTTCAGGGCTGACATAATTTTACATCATAACAACTTTCAATGATACATCATATCAAATACCCATATTAACTCAGACGGGGCCACAGTTAAACTATTATATTATTGATGTTCCAGTATTTGTCCCATAACCCAGGGTAATCCAGCGTGTTTCAAATATTATCTTTGTCAGGGGAATGTAATTATGTTGCATGACATCATTTTATCACAGTAGAGGGGAGTGGACTATGTTTTACACATGAGTACAGAGTGGACTGCGTCATACTTTCCTCCCATTTGGACGATACAGGTGGCTGCCTACACATGGCAGATGACGCCATTTTTGGCAATATACCTCCCCACAACCCACCCCACATAGAAGTGGGGTTTGGAGGTATATACTGTTTAAATATCAGGAATGGCCGCCTTTATCACCATACACAGCAACTATGTAAGACTGGACACCTATCTTACAAGTAAGTGGTTTTACTAAATTGGCAAGAGTACAATATCTGTTTTGATAATGTGTTGGGCAATATTTTATCTAATTGGGCGGAATATTTATATGGAGCATTTGGGACAAGTCCCAGCTGGACAATAGATTGCTTTATTATATCTATGTTGCCTCAGTTCTTTCCTCTCTTTGTGGGGTGCTCAATGCAGTAATCTTTACCCCAAATATACTTATAATAAGTGATTATATGTCATAACCACTCTTTTAGGGAGATTTACTAAAACTGGAGCATTCAGAATCTGGTGCAACTGTGCACGGTAGCCAATCAGCTTCTAACTTCAGCTTTTTCAATTAAGCTTTGACAATAAAACCTTGAAGTTGATTGGTTTCTATGCACAGCTGAACCAATTTTTTCACAGTCCAGTTTTAGTAATTTACATTCTTTTTGCAGCTGTCTTTGGGCTGTCCGCTTGATCCCTTTTGTGCACATGTGGTGGTCCTTGGTGGCCATTTTAGCCCTTGAAAGTTACGAACAATGCACCTGAATATTTAACATTGGCTGATATGTACATGTTTACATTATAATTGTGAGTGTATAGTGGTATCACGGGTACGTAGATGTGATAGTTAACTATAATATGTAATGATTCTTTTTCTTTGTCATTATCCTTTTGTATGCCACCTCTGCTTTGCCTGTACCCCTTCTCTGTCATTTTGAAAATGAATTACATCTGCTGCCAGCTTCTCCTTCCTTACTTCCTATGGCGGCCCACCAATGACTTATGTGCCTCAGGTCTACTGCTTATACACTAGATGAAGTGCATGATGTCATACACCTCATCCCATGCATGTGCTGTAGAATATTACATTCAAACTGTTGAAAGAAAGCCTTGCAAAACCCCACATAGGAACATGTTTCAATACCAATAAATTAATGCAATGTTGGATAGCACATGCACAAGATGAGACACGTGACATCATCATGTGCTTCATCGTGGGCAATAAGACAACACTGTGAGATCTCCGTTTAGGAATGCGTTCTCCCTGAAGCTATTAGTGACTTGCCTTCCCAGGGGGGCACCTGTGAGCCTGGGGCTAGGCCACCACTCCCTTCAGGGAAACAAGGAAGTAGACAAACAAAAAGGTAAATTGTTTTGTAAGAAACCAATGATGGATGATTTCACATCAGTTTTCAGAAAAGATGCATTTTCAAGTGCACCACAATGCATGGTATTGCGTTATCATATGATAAAAACCAAATAGAAAAAATAAGGCTCTAACACTGATTGCATCACGCCATCTACTGTATTTATGTAATTTACAATATGCGGGGAGGACAATGAGAAAACTCTCCAAAAGAATTAGTGAACACATTACTAACATAAGAAATGGATATAAAAAACATAGCTTTTCAAACCATTTCTGTATGAAACATAATAGAGACCCCCACTCTGGTTCCACAGATGAAGACCATATGAGATATGAACTTAATATCTTGCATCCACTTGGCCTCAATATTAACAATAGCCTGAACTGTTATATAACTAATTTTTAGATTTAATTACTTGGGGATACTAGGTTAAATAAAAATGGTATGGGGAGGGGGCATGGCCGGGCTATGGCTGAGTGAGGGCATGTTTCATCTCAGCTCCGTCTCAGCTCCGTCTCACCACAGCAATAATCAGCGTCCCGGATGTAATTCTCTGCTCACAGTGGCCATACTATCATGTCACAATGCTGGAAAACCTCCTCACAGCCACTGCAGATGGATCAGGGGCAGCAGGGCTCGCTGGATGGGTAGTTCCTGGAGACCCGACGGACGAGGCCCCAAGATGGCACCATAGCAGAAGGCTATGCTATAGCCCCTCTGCAAGAAGGCCGCAAAGCAGTCAGTGACACCACTATGTAAGGCGCAGGCATCACAGATCCTGTTGCTACAGCTGGTGAGTGACTTTGACCCCCTCCTCCCCAGGGTCTGTCTTATCCCAAGACCTTGGCCCTAACCTGGCAGAGCTGATAGGAGACAATGACCTTAAGTGCCATATTTGGTCCCTTCCCAACAAAGAGGATCTGGAGTGCTTCACAGCTCACATAGAAAAGGAATTTACCCAGGACATTTGAAAGCAGATACCACTCACTTGGGGGGGCAGGGTGGAGGAACTGGAACAGAGAGTTGAGGACGCTTTCCCTTACATCTCTATGTTACAGGACAAATATGCAGCACAGGAGCAGAAACTAGAGCCCTAATTTCACAGATGGATGACATTGAAAACTGTAGTAGAAGGGCGAACATCCGCATTCGTGGTCTACCAGAGGCCACAACGCCTAAAGACATCATTCCCACCCTGACAGACATATTCAGGAAAATCTTGAATCTCCCTGCTACCACCCCTGTAGAAATTGATAATGGCCAGAGGGCCCTGAGGCCTTCCTCCCAGAACCCAGAGAATCCAGAGAATCCAAAAGACATTATTTGCAAGCTTCATAAATATCAGCTGAAAGACTGCATCATGCAGAAAATGCGCAACAAGCCATACTTTGATTTTGATGGAGCCAAGTTGCTTTTCTACCAGGATCTTTCAAGATGCACCCTAAGGCAACACAGGGACCTGCGTCCCATGCTAGATGCCATTCAGGAAGCAGGCCATACCTATACTTGGGGCTTCCCCTCTAGCTTACAAGTGAAGAAGGAAGTCACATTACACAATAAGGATGATCTGCCGCAATTCCTATTGGCTCTGGGGCTTGGAGACGTGGACTGTCAGAATCCCGTAAGCCCCACACCTCTGGCGCCTCACCTGGGTCATCCACTCCCAAGGACTGAGGGAACTTTTTTTTTATGCCTCAGAAGTAGGATATTTCTTTCTCAAAGAACGTACTGGCCCTTAGTAGGTTCTGCCTATGCAGGATACACTCCTCCTTTACTTTTTGACAATGCTGGACCTGTTTTCAAGTTGATCACCTATTTGTGAAAAAATTAATGAATGCACTGCTGATCTCATTCAGTTCTCTAGGGTGTGCGATTATCTTTATAAACAATTAGCACCCTCCGGGCTATTTATCTATGTGTTAATGCTCTTCAGAATCGCTGAGCGCAGCATGGAACCCTCACCCCTTCCATGCAGGTTACGGTTCTCCCAGTAGGTGCCCCTACCTATGAAGTAGACCCTAGATGGGCGAGCGGGCTGCAGTGCGGAGTCTGCCTCATTGTGGAGTTAGGCCTTGTGCCTAACCTGCTGTCACTATTAGTGGCAAAATGGCTAGACACCACCAGTTACGCAATGTTGCACTTTTTATTTTTACCCATGTTTATGTGTCTTGTCTCACTATGTCTTTTTCTTTCTCTTTTTTCTATATTGACTACCCGAAGGCATGCTGTTTGTCCTTTTGCTCGCACCATGATTGCAGCCACCCCATCTGGCCCACCTTCCTATAGTGAACATCATGTCGTCCACACAGGTAATCTCATATAACGTTAGAGGAGTTTGCTCCCCTCATAAGCGTAGCAAGTTATGGGTAGAATTAAAGAGGTTAGGGGCTCAGGTACTATTCTTACAGGAAACGCACTTTACCCCCAATCTACACCTAGACTTCCTACTCACCTGTTCAACCATTGGTTTCTAAGCACTTACCCAGTCCCTAAATCTAAAGGCACGGCCATAGCAATACATAAATCCTGTCCTTTTCAAACTATGAGCCACTTGTCTGACTCATTGGGCCGTTTTGTCTTCCTGAAAGAGAAAATCTAAATTTTTGCCACAATATATGCACCCAATGCTAACCAACTGACATTCTTAGACATCACTATGGAGAAACTAGCAGAATTTAGGGAAGGATACCTAAGCACCAAGGAGATCCCGAAGCCTTAAATAAGTTGCAGGAACTGAGAGGCCTTTTTTCTCGATTATTGGGCCGCGGAGTCCGCAGGCAGTTACGTTACCTCACACACAGATATTATGAGCATGGTAACAAATATGGCAAAATGCTTGCCAGAGCACCCCGGAAACACCAGGCTCAGACATAAGTCCACAAGCTCTCACATTCCTCAAAAATTGCATCTCTGTTCCGCGACTACTACGCGGACTTATATTCGATGGGGTCAGACAGGTCAAAGGCCTGGTAGAAGGATGGAAATCCTGGAATATCTGGTGGCTTCTGGCCTCCCGCCACTGTTGGAGGAGCAGCAGGAGGCGAGACAGAAGTGGCAGTGAAGTCCCTGCCCAATGGGAATAGCCCGAGCCCCGATGGTTTTACCAAGGTATATTACAAAACTTTCCTCCCCCTGCTAATAGACCCCATGTGCAAATAATTCAACTCTATTGCTAGAGGAAGCCTTATCCCCTCGGAAGCACTGTTAGCACATATCACAGTCCTCCCTAAGGATGGTAAGGACGCCACTTTGCCACAGAGCTATCGTCCTATTTCTTTGCTAAATGTGGACATAAAAATGTTTGCAAAAATCCTGGAAAACCACATGAAGCACCACATTGTACACCCCGGCCAAACGGGCTTAATCGCGGGAAGTGAGGCCCATGATAATACCCTTACACCCCCACATGGATGCATAGAAGGCCTTTGACCAGGTGGACTGGTCCTTCCTGCAAGCAGTCTTAGAAACCCTAAGCTTAGGACCAAATATGCTATCCTGGATTATGGCCCTATATTCAACCCCTAGCGCCCAGGTAAAGGTGGCATTCATCACAGGTTTCAATAAATATAGCTCAGTTGAGAAGATCATAAAGAAATACTGGCCTATCCTGAAAACAGATAGGATACTGCCCAAAATATTGCCCCATAAGCCGAAATTTGTCTACAGGAAAGCACCTACCCTTTGAAATTACCTAGTACACAATGTAATTAACCCTCCAAAAGTCAAACATTTTTTCCCACATGAAAGGTTTTTATAGATGCCAAAAATGTCTACCCTGCAGGGTGAGTAAAAGGCAACCCAAAGAGAAAGAGACTTTTAAATCCAGAATAACCAATAAGGAGTATCAAATAAGAGAATTAACTACATGTAATAGCACACGTCGCTTACGTAATTGAATGTCCATGTCACCTTCAGTATGTAGGGAGCACTACTAGACCCCTATACGTGAGAATAAGGAAACATATAAATAATATAAAGAAGGGGTTCCCAAGGCACAGTTTGTCTCGACATTTCAAAGAAGTCCATCAAAAAGACCCCTCAGGGCTCATATTTTATGGCATAGATAAAATAAAGGAGCACTAGAGAGGTCGCAACAAAAAGATCAAGGTTTCTCAGAATGAAACCCGATGGATATACCAGTTGGGGTCCTTGTATCCGGCCAGATTAAACATCGAAATGGACCTCAACTGTTTTGTATCTAATTTTTTAATCTAATTATTTAAGTCTATTTTGGAAGTTTTATCCCCATTTCCAATCGGTGATATAGTTTTAGAAACAGGTTACTACTACCTTTTCCCATTGAAGCCCAAATAATGTGCTATATTACAAGCCATATATGGGTTATCTAAATACATGCATTACCATAATTAATATAAATTATGATAATTTTATGGTACATTTTTACATGTTTTCAGTTTCACTCATTTAATTATTGATTTTTGATTTCCTTATTTTTTATTTTTATTTTTTATTTATTTTTTATACATACATTCATAATTGTTGTACACATTTTTTGTATTTTTGTTTTTTATTACTTAGCTTTTCTTTATTTTTATTTTCATTCTATATATTTTTGTGTTTTGTGTTATTTTCATTGTATCTCCTTTATATTATTTATTTAATTTATATATTATTGCTTTAAGGTATACATTTGCTAAGTTCTTCTTACTGTATAGGTATTTGCGGGCATCTCTTATATACATGTTTGTACAATTTTAAAAGATACATGTACAAAGTAATGACATGATAGCTTTACCAGGTAGCACCTGGGTTTGCATGCGGTCGACTTGTGACAGGAAATTTTTATAAATGACCAGTAGTTTCCCTTGTCTACCACCGGGGGCTCGGCACATAAGCAAGAATATATATATGCATCTTTTTACAACCTTTTATACATTGGTTTGATTCATATATTTTTTATTTATACATTTTTCCGCTTGAGGATACCATCCTGCTTACATTATATAAAAACACATATCCTGTTTTTGGGGTAATTGCATATAACGCACTCGTGGCAAGTCACAGGTCTACTGAGTTGGACCGATTGCTGTGTAACGTATAAAAACATGAGGTGTACCAAGATGACCACCGCTTCTGACGATGTCCTATGACGAAACTCGTTAGGTGGGGCTTTCGGTACGCCAAATCGTCTGTGGAACGCAAACGAGCCTAGATGGAAGGAACCTGGTTCTTCCCAGCCCATTTGCTGACATTAAGCCTGGTGTCAGCCATTTAAAAAAAAAAGCATTTAAATGTTCTAGCTGGTTTTATTAAGTTTTTGGACAAAATAAACACACCTTTATACTGGATTACGCTATGTGTGCTTTCATCCACTTTTCCATACATGGCATGATTCCCTGCTGAGGAGCGTGCTGAGGAGTGTGCCATATCTGTATACCAGGATGCCACACAGGCTACATACATGCGGGTCACCCCTGTATGGGGTATTGGCTTCTGGTGAGTAAGGACTAGAGTTGAGCGGACACCTGGATGTTCAAGTTCGTCGGGTTCGGCCTAACCTCATGAAACCGTTCGGGTTCAGCACCGAACTAGAGCCGAACTTGACCCCGGACACCGAACCCCATTGAAGTTAATGGTGACCCGAACTTTTGGGCACAAATATGGCTGTAAAAAAGTCATGGAAAGGGCTAGAAGGCTGCAAAAGGAAGCAAAATGGGGGGGGGGGGTGGTAAGAGTAGGACAAGTGCCCTGCAAACAAATGTGGATAGGGAAATAACTGAAAATCACATTAAAAAAATTAAAATGGGAGGAGGAGGTGAATGTGGAGTAGGAGCCTAGAGGTTGACTAGGCCATGACCGTGGCAGTGTAGGTGGAAGTGGCGGTGGTGGAGGAGGAGGAAGAGGAGGAGGAGGTAGCCAACACTGTTTTTTGTTTGTTTGGGTTTTTTTTATAATTGGGGTAGCCCCAAAATATTGAGACATATTAAAAAAAAAAAAGCATACCAATGGCTGTGTGAGGCCGGTCTAAATGTCTATTCTGCACAAGGTACAGACAAGTCTTGTGAGATCCATGCCTGGTTCATTTAAATAAAGGTTAGCTTGTCCACGTTGGCTGTGGACAGGTGGCTGCGCTTGTTAGTGATAACGCCCCCTGCCGTACTAAACACACATTCAGACAATACACTGGCTGCAAGGCAGGCCAGCACCTCCAAGGCATAAAGGGCAAGCTTAGGCCATGTGCTCAATTTGGAGACCCAGAAGTTGAATGGGGCAGACCCATCAGTCAGTACATGTAGGCGTGTGCACACATACTGTTCCACCATGTTGCTGAAATGCTGCCTCCTGCTAAGACGTTGCATATCAGCTAGTGGTGCTGTTTGTGGTGGCGTGCTGCTGACAAAGCTTTTCCACATTTCGTCCATGCTAACCCTGCCTTCTGAGGTGCATGTGGTGCCACAGCTGCATTGGCGACCTCTTCCTCCTCCTCTGCCTTCGCCTTGTGCTTCCACTGAGCCCCCAGTGTCATTTGGGAATGCCCTCAGCAGCACGTCTACCAGAGTGCGCTTGTAGTTGTGCATCTTCCGATCACGCTCTAGTGAGGGAATTAAGGACGGCACGTTGTCCTTGTAACGGGGATCCAGCAGGGTGGCCATCCAGTAATCAGCACAAGTTAAAATGTGGGCAACTCGGCTGTCGTTGAGCAGTCACTGCAGCATGTAGTCGCTCATGTGTGCCAGGCTGCCCAGAGGCAAAGACAAGCTGTCCTCTGTGGGAGGTGTATCATCTGTATCCCCCCAGCCACGCTCCAGTGATGCCCACGAGCTGCGTTGGGTGCCACCCTGCTGTGAACACGGTTCCTCCTCCTCCTCATCATCCTCCTCATCCTCCAGAACTGTCCCCTGGCTTGAAAATTTTTGACCTGGCCTATGCTGGTGCAGGAACCCACCCTCCGAGCCACTTGTGAATTACTGGCCTGATAATCGTGGAAATGACCCCTCTTCCTCATCCTCCTGTGCCACATCCTCTTCCATCATCGCCCGAAGTGTTTTTTCAAGGAGACATAGAAGTGGCATAGTAACGCTGAAAACAGCGTCATCGGCACTGGCCATGTTTGTGGAGTACTCGAAACACCGCAATATGGTACACAGGTCTCGCATGGAGGCCCACTCTTTGGTGGTGAAGTGGTGCTGTTCCGCAGAGCGACTGACCCGTGCATGCTGCAGCTGAAACTCCACTATTGCCTGCTGCTGCTTGCACAGTCTCTCCAGCATGTGCAAGGTGGAGTTCCACCTTGTGGGCATGTCGCATAGGAGGTGGTGAGTGGGAAGGCCGAAGTTACGCTGCAGCGCAGACAGGCGAGCAGCAGCAGGGTGAGAAGGCCGAAAGCACGCACAGACGGCCTGCACTTTCTGCAGCAGCTCTGACATACCCGGGTAGTTTTTTAAAAATTTCTGCACCACCAAATTCAGCACATGCGCCAGGCAAGGGATGTGCATCAAACCGGCTAGGCCCAGAGCTGCTACGAGATTTCACCCATTATCGCACATCACCAGGCCGGGCTTGAGGCTCAGTGGCAACAACCACTCATCGGTCTGTTGTTCAATGCCCGGCCACAGCTCCTGCGCAGTGTGGGGTTTATCCCCCAAACATATCAGTTTTAAAACAGCCTGCTGTCGTTTCCCCCTGGATGTGCTGAAGTTGGTGGTGAAGGTGTTACGCTGAGTGAATGAGGAGGTGGTAGAGGAGGAGGAGGAGGAAGCGCAGTAGGAGGAGGAGGCAACAGGAGGCAAAGAGAAATGCCCTGCAATCCTCGGTGGCGGAAGGACATGCGCCAAACGGCTAGCCGCCTCAGGCCTACCCGCCCCTACATTTGCCCAGTGTACAGTTAGCGAGATATAGCGTCCCTGCCTGTGCTTACTGGTCCACGTATCAGTGGTTATGTGGACCTTGCCACGGATAGCGTTGCGCAGTGCACACTTGATCTTGTCCCCGACTTGTTTGTGCAGGGAAGGGATGGCTCGCATGGAAAAGTAGTGGTGGCTGGGAACCGCCATCAGGTTTTAAAACTGTCCGTGTCCACCAGACGGAATGACAGCATTTCAAAGGCCAGGAATTTTAAAATGCTGGCATTCAGGGCCAGGGATCGCGGGTGGGTAGGGGGGTACTTCCTCTTTCTCTCCAGTGTTTGGGAGATGGAGAGCTGTAAGCTTCCATGGGACCGTGTGGAAATGCTTGGGGACGGTGGCAGACATGGTGGCGTTGCTGTCACATCATCTATTTGCTGGGTGGCAGGTGACACTGGCACTGTAGAGGTGGAGGAAGAGGCCGAGGCAGCAGCAGAAGAGGAAGCAGGAGGAGGCCGAGACCTTTTTTGGATTTTGAGGTACTGCAGCAAGTGCTTTGCATTTATATGCCTGGTCATGGAGGTTGTGCTCAGGTTTAGAACATTTGTGCCTTGCTTCAGCCTCTCATTGCACAGTGTGCAAACCATTTGTGTCTTGTAGTCAGCAGATTGTCTGAAGAACTGCCACGCCGGGGAACGCCTTTGAGCTGCCTTTGGTGTGCTAGGTCCCTGGGAGCGGTGGGTAGTAGCAGGCATACTGTCTAGGGGACGCTCGCTCCGCTTTTGCAACCTGCTTCCTCCTTTGCTGTGCTGGTGCCTCTGTGCGACCACCACCTCTTCCTCCAAACTGCACACGTCACTCGCATGACCTTCATTCCATGTGGGGTCTAGGACCTCATCATCCTCCACATCATCTTCCATCCACCCTTCACCACTGCTCTCCTTGTCAGTCTGCACACTGTAGAAAGCCGCAGCAGTTGGCACCTGTGTTTCGTCATCATCATCACAGACGTGCTGCCGTGGTGTTTCCATGTCCTCATCCTGAACCAGAAGTGGTTGGGCGTCAGTGCACTCAATGTCTTCCACTTCTGGGCCAGGGCTATGTGGATGGCCCACGGAAAGCACAGCAGCAGAGTCATCAAAAAGCATAAGAGACTGCTGCATGACTTGGGGCGCAGACTGCTTGGCTGATTTACAAGGGGCTGAGGT
>BLSH010117507.1:35205-56528 GCA_018402905.1 Glandirana rugosa | reverse complement strand
AGTAGCAGGCATACTGTCTAGGGGACGCTCGCTCCGCTTTTGCAACCTGCTTCCTCCTTTGCTGTGCTGGTGCCTCTGTGCGACCACCACCTCTTCCTCCAAACTGCACACGTCACTCGCATGACCTTCATTCCATGTGGGGTCTAGGACCTCATCATCCTCCACATCATCTTCCATCCACCCTTCACCACTGCTCTCCTTGTCAGTCTGCACACTGTAGAAAGCCGCAGCAGTTGGCACCTGTGTTTCGTCATCATCATCACAGACGTGCTGCCGTGGTGTTTCCATGTCCTCATCCTGAACCAGTAGTGGTTGGGCATCAGTGCACTCAATGTCTTCCACTTCTGGGCCAGGGCTATGTGGATGGCCCACGGAAAGCACAGCAGCAGAGTCATCAAAAAGCATAAGAGACTGCTGCATGACTTGGGGCTCAGACTGCTTGGCTGATTTAAAAGGGGCTGAGTTGAAAGACAGATGGCCATGGGGTTCAGGTGCCAACTCTGAGCTTTCATCAAGGGACCGGGTGGGAGACAATGTGAAGGAACTGGAGGCATTGTCAGACACCCAATCTACTGTCGCCTGTATTGTTCTGGCCTCACCATTCGTTGATCGCCATTCGGGCCTACCATATAACGTTGAAGGTTCTGTCGGCTACCTGAGGAAGGTGTTTCACTTGTGCATGTAGCTGGCACAGATCAACCACGTCCTCTCCTTGCAACAGGAGCTCCAGCAACACCACCAACACCAGCAGCACCAGCAGCACCATGGCCACCACCACGTCCCTTATTTGACGCTCTCCTCATTCTGGACACAAATGTACTATGTAGCACTATTTATTAATACAAAAAAAAAGAATAATAAATTATTATTCTTATTCTTTTTAACCACTTGCCGACCGCCAACCGCAGGTTGACTGCGACAAAGTGGTGCAATATCGCAAATCGGCGTCATCTGACGGCGGCTGCGAGATCGCGCACTGTGAGTGCGCACGTGCTGCCGGAGGGGAGGGAGCGGGTGCGGTGGCCTCGATCGTCGCCGGCTACCCGCGATGCCTCCCCGGAGTGAAAGAACGGAGGTCCGTGTAAGTAAACACGGACCTCCGTTCTGTGAGAGGGGGAAGTGCTGTGATCACAGCCTTCCTCTACACGGAAGCTGTGATCATTTCCCTTCCCCTGCTAGGGCAGTCCCCCCACAGTAAGAACACGCCCAGGGAACACAGTTAACCCTTAGCGCGCCCCCTGTAGGTTAACCCCTTCACTGCCAATGGCATTTACACAGTAATCAGTGCATTTTTATAGCACTGATCGCTGTATAAATGGCAATGGTCCCAAAAGTGTCAAAATGTTCCGACATGTCTGCCCCAATATCGCAGTAACGCTAAAAATCGCAGATCGCCGCCATTACTAATAAGAAATAGAAAAAAAATAAAAACCCCAAAAATGAATTCTCATCATCCGTAAACGTGGCCACTTTTGCGCAAACCAATCAATAAACGCCGATTGCGATTTTTTTTTTATCGCAAATATGAGGACGAATATAAATAGGCCAAAAACGGTGAAAAAAATGTTTTTTTATATTTTTTTTTTGGATTTGTATTTTAGCAAAAAGTAAGAAATTTGTTTTTTTTTTTGCATAATTGTCGCTCTTCTTTTATTTATAGCGGCGATCAGAAATGACGCAGCGATGATCAAATACCACCAAAAGAAAGCTCTGTTTGTGGGAAAAAGAGGACGCAAATTTAGTTTGGGTACAACGTCGCGCGACCGCGCAATTGTCAGTTAAAGCGACGCAGCGCCGAATCGCAAAAAGGGCTCTGGTCCTAAAGTGGGAAATCCTTCCAGGGCTGAAGTGGTTAAAAACACTAAAATTGTAGATGCACTTTTTATTTTTGTGCAAGAAATGCACCGCTCAGATCAGCAGCAGGAAACTCTCCCTACACAAGTATGAGATGATTTTAGAACGATAATCTGTCTTTCACAGCACCGACAGGAAACTGTCCCTACTGCAGTATGAGATGATTATAGAACGATAATCTCCCCCTCACAGCACCAACAGGAACCTCTCTCTAATGCAGTAGGAGATGGCTTTATAATGATAAACTCTCCCTCAGAGCACCAATAGGAACCTGTTCCTAATGCAGTAGTAGTTGGTTTTAAAACAATAAACTCTCCCTCAGAGCACCAACAGGAACCTCTACCTAATGCAGTAGGAGATGGCTTTATAACGATAAACTCTCCCTCAGAGCACCAACAGGAACCTTTCCCTAATGCAGTAGTAGATGGTTTTAGAATGATAATCTCTCCCTAATACAGTAGTAGATGGTTTTAGAACGATAAACTCTCCCTCAGAGCACCAACAGGAACCTCTCCCTAATGCAGTAGTTGATGGTTTTAGAATGATAATCTCTACTTCAGAGCACCAACAAGAACCTCTCCCTAATGCAATAGTAGTTGGTTTTAGAACGATAAACTCTCCCTCGGAGCACCAACAGGAACCTCTCCCTAATGCAGTAGTAGTTGGTTTTAGAATGATAAACTCTCCCTCAGAGCACCAACAGGAACCTCTCCCTAATGCAGTAGTAGTTGGTTTTAGAATGATAAACTCTCCCTCAGAGCACCAACATGAACCTCTCTCTAATGCAGTAGTAGTTGGTTTTAGAATGATAAACTCTCCCTCAGAGCACCAATAGGAACCTGTCCCTAATGCAGTAGTAGTTGGCTTTAGAACGATGAACTCTCCCTCAGAGCACCAAAGGAACCTCTCCCTAATGCAGTAGGAGATGGCTTTATAATGATAAACTCTCCCTCAGAGCACCAACAGGAACCTATCACTAATGCAGTAGTAGATGGTTTTAGAATGATAAACTCTCTATCAGAGCACCAACAGGAACCTCTCCCTAATGCAGTAGTAGATGGTTTTAAAACGATAAACTCTCCCTCAGAGCACCAACAGGAACCTCTCCCTAATGCAATAGTAGATGGTTTTAAACTAAGAATCCCTCCCTCAGAGCACCAACAGGAACCTCTCCCTAATGCAGTAGTAGATGGTTTTAGAACGATAAACTCTCCCTCAGAGCACCAACAGGAACCTCTCCCTAATGCAGTAGTAGTTGGTTTTAGAATGATAAACTCTCCCTCAGAGCACCAACAGGAACCTCTCCCTAATACAGTAGTAGTTGGTTTTAGAATGATAAACTCTCCCTCAGAGCACCAATAGGAACCTGTCCCTAATGCAGTAGTAGCTGGTTTTAGAACGATAAACTCTCCCTCAGAGCACCAACAGGGACCTCTCCCTAATGCAGTAGGAGACAGCTTTATAACGATAAACTCTCCCTCAGAGCACCAACAGGAACCTTTCCCTAATACAGTAGTAGATGGTTTTAGAATGATAAACTCTCTATCAGAGCACCAACAGGAACCTCTCCCTAATCCAGTAGTAGATGGTTTTAGAACGATAAACTCTCCCTCAGAGCACCAACAGGAACCTTTCCCTAATGCAGTAGTAGATGGTTTTAGAATGATAAACTCTCCCTCAGAGAACCAACAGGAACCTCTCCCTAATGCAGTAGTAGATGGTTTTAGAATGATAAACTCTCTATCAGAGCACCAACAGGAACCTCTCCCTAATGCAGTAGTTTATGGTTTTAGAACGATAATCTCTCCCTCAGAGCACCAACAGGAACCTCTCCCTAATGCAGTAGGAGATGGCTTTATAACGATAAACTCTCCCTCAGAGCACCAACAGGAACCTCTCCCTAATGCAGTACTAGTTGGTTTTAGAACGATAAACTCTCCCTCAGAGAACCAACAGGAACCTATCCCTAATGCAGTAGTAGATGGTTTTAGAATGATAAACTCTCTATCAGAGCACCAACAGGAACCTCTCCCTAATGCAGTAGTAGATGGTTTTAGAACGATAAACTCTCCCTCAGAGCACCAACAGGAACCTCTCCCTAATGCAGTAGTAGATTTTTTTAGAACGATAAACTCTCCCTCAGAGCACCAACAGGAACCTCTCCCTAAGGCAGTAGTAGATGGTTTTAGAACGATAAACTCTCCCTCACAGCACCAACAGGAACCTCTCCGTAATGCAGTAGTAGATGGTTTTAGAACAATAAACTCTCCCTCAGAGCACCAACAGGAACCTCTCCCTAATGCAGTAGTAGATGGTTTTAGAACGATAAACTCTCCCTCAGAGCACCAACAGGAACCTGTCCCTAATGCAGTAGTAGATGGTTTTAGAACAATAATCTCTCCCTCAGAGCACGAACAGCAACCTGTCCCTAATGCAGTAGTAGATGGTTTTAAAATGATAATTTCTCACTCAGAGCACCAACAGGAACCTCTCCCTAATGCAGTAAAAGATGGTTTTAGAACGATAAACTGTCCCTCAGAGCACCAACAGAAACCTCTCCCTAATGCAGTAGTAGATGGTTTTAGAACGATAAACTCTCCCTCAGATCACAAACAGGAACCTCTCCCTAATGCAGTAGTAGATGGTTTTATAGCTATAAACTTTCCCTCAGAGCACCAACAGGAACCTCTCCCTAATGCATTAGTAGATGGTTTTATAACGATAAACTCTCACTCAGAGCACCAACAGGAATCTCTCAATAATGCAGTAGGAGATGGTTTTAGAACAATAATCTCTCCCTCAGAGCACCAACAGGAACCTGTCCCTAATGCAGTATTAGATGGTTTTAGAATGATAATCTCTCCCTCAGAGCACCAACAGGAACCTGTCCCTAATTCAGTAGTATATGATTTTAGAATGATAATCTCTCCCTCAGAGCACCAACAGGAACCTCTCCCTAATGAAGAAGTAGATGGTTTTAGAACGATAAACTCTCCCTCAGAGCACCAACAGGTACCTCTTCCTAATGCAGTAGCAGATGGTTTTAGAATGATAAACTCTCCCTCAGAGCACCAACAGGAACCTCTCCCTAAGGCAGTAGTAGATGGTTTTATAACGATAAACTCTCCCTCAGAGCACCAACGGGAATCTCTCCCTAATGCAGTAGAAGATGGTTTTAGAATGATAAACTCTCACTCAGATCACAAACCGGAACCACTCCCTAATGCAATAGTAGTTGGTTTTATAATGATAAACTCTCCCTCAGAGCACCAACAGGAACCTCTCCCTAATGCAGTAGTAGATGGTTTTAGAACGATAAACTCTTCCTTAGAGCACCAACAGGAACCTCTCCCTAATGCAGTAGTAGATGGTTTTAGAACAATAAACTCTCCCTCAGAGCCCCAACAGGATCCTCTCCCTAATGCAGTAGTAGATGGTTTTAGAATGATAAACTCTCCCGCAGAGCACCAACAGGAACCTCTCCCTAATGCAGTAGTAGATGGTTTTAGAACGATAAACTCTCCCTCAGAGCACCAACAGGAACCGCTCCCTAATGCAGTAGTAGATAGTTTTAGAACGATAAACTCTCCCTCAGAGCACCAACAGGAACCTCTCCCTAATGCAGTAGTAGATGGTTTTAGAACAATAATCTCTCCCTCAGAGCACGAACAGGAACCTGTCCCTAATGCAGTAGTAGATGGTTTTAGAATGATATTTTCTACCTCAGAGCACCAACAGGAACCTCTCCCTAATGCAGTAGTAAATGTTTTATAATGATAAACTCTCCCTCAGAGCACCAACAGGAACCTCTCCCTAATGCAGTAGTAGATGGTTTTAGAACGATAAACTCTTCCTTAGAGCACCAACAGGAACCTCTCCCTAATGCAGTAGTAGATGGTTTTAGAACAATAAACTCTCCCTCAGAGCCCCAATAGGAACCTCTCCCTAATGCAGTTGTAGATGGTTTTAGATTAATGATCTCTCCCTCAGAGCACCAACAGGAAGCTGTCCCTAATAAAGTAGTAGATGGTTTTAGAATGATAATCTCTGACTCGGAGCACCAACAGGAACCTCTCCCTAATGCAGTAGTAGATGGTTTTAGAACGATAAACTCTCCCTCGGAGCACCAACAGGAACCCTTCCCTAATGTAGTAGTAGATGTTTTTTAAACAATAAACTCTCCCTCAGAGCACCAACAGGAACCTCTCCCTAATGCAGTTGTAGATGTTTTTAGAACGATAAACTCTCCCTCAGAGCACCAACAGGAACCTCTCCCTAATGCAGTAGTAGATGGTTTTAGAACGATAAACTCTCCCTCAGAGCACCAAGAGGAACCGCTCCCTAATGCAGTAGTAGATAGTTTTAGAACGATAAACTCTCCCTCAGAGCACCAACAGGAACCTCTCCCTAATGCAGTAGTAGACGGTTTTAGAACGATAAACTCTCCCTCAGAGCACCAAGAGGAACCGCTCCCTAATGCAGTAGTAGATGGTTTTAGAACGATAAACTCTCCCTCAGAGCACCAACAGGAACCTGTCCCTAATGCAGTAGTAGATGGTTTTAGAACAATAATCTCTCCCTCAGAGCACCAACAAGAACCTGTCCCTAATGCAGTAGTAGATGGTTTTAGAATGATAATCTCTCCCTCAGAGCACCAACAGGAACGTTTCCCTAATGCAGTAGTAGATGGTTTTAGAATAAGAATATCTCCCTCAGAGCACCAACAGGAACATTTCCCTAATGCAGTTGTAGATGGTTTTAGAATGAGAATCTCTCCCTCAGAGCACCAACAGGAACGTTTCCCTAATGCAGTAGTAGATGGTTTTAGAATGAGAATCTCTCCCTCAGAGCACCAACAGGAACGTTTTCCTAATGCAGTAGTGGATGGTTTTAGAATGAGAATCTCTCCCTCAGAGCACCAACAGGAAGCTTTCCCTAATGCAGTAGTAGATGGTTTTAGAATGAGAATCTCTCCCTCAGAGCACCAACGGGAACGTTTCCCTAATTCACTATAAGATGGTTCTGAACGCTAATGTTTCCCTTACAGCACAGACAGGAACATCTTCCTAATGCACTATAAGATGGTTCGGAACGCTAATGTCTCCCTCACAGGACCTCAATGAAGGTCTCCCTAATGCAGTCTGAGATGGTTGTGAACGCTAATCTTTCCCTCACAGCAGCGGCATGAAGCTCTCCCTACTCTAGTCTGAGACGATCTAACACGTGGCACTACGTGACTCCAGCCCCATATAGAGGCTGGGTCACATGATGCACTGGCCAATCACAGCCATGCCATTAGTAGGCATGGCTGTGATGGCTTCTAAGGGCAAACTAGTGAAAAGCTTGTTGATTGGCTGCCCAGCAGCTATAGAAAAGGCGCCAAAAATACCCGAATACCGAACCCGATCCCGGACTTTTTTTTAATGTCCGGGATCGGGTTCGGGGCACGGACACTCCAAAGTCCGGTACGGACCCGAATTTTACAGTCCGGGTTCGCTCAACTCTAGTAAGGACACATAAGTGGGAGCACGCGTGGAACCACTTTGATGCACAGGAAAAACGTTTGAATTTGATGCACTAAGTCACTTTGGATTTTGCCACGTCATCACTACAGTTTTCTAAAGACTTATATATAAACTGAACTTTGCAATTAAGAGACTATTTTTATAAATTTTTTTTATTTTTTATATATTTAATATTTTTATACACACGAAAACTTTTTTCTACAAATTAATTTTTTGCACTTTGTATTATATATACAGTATATATATATATATATATATATATATTGCACTTACTATTGAGCACTTAGCACTTTTATGATATAGTATCTAAGGTGTTTAAGACCTGAATCACTCAATTGCAGTTTTGTATAGGGTGTTATATTGTACTACATACACAGTTACCCACCAATGAAACACACAGACAGCGCCAATTTCCTCATCACATGGTCATAACAATATATGTATATCAATATATATCCAAAGGGTGGGAATCAAAATCTAAATCTAATTTTAAGATAAATTACTTGAAATCGGAAATCCTGCCGATCCTACTCCCACCTGCACTACAGAATAACCTGCTGGCGGTGTTCCCCTTTGCCTGGGCAAAATTATCAATTAAATACTTTGGTATTTAACTTACAGACCATTTTGAGACTCTATATAATAGCAACTACCCTGCCCTGCTTACGGCAGTGAAGAAAGACCTCCAGCAATGGAATAACATTGCCTTTACCTGGTTGGGGCGCATAAATATTCTCAAGATGAACGTCCTACTGAGAGTGCTTTTTTACATGCAGATGGTGCCCGTACCCCTGCCCAATGCCTTTTTCCGCCAAATCAATAGCCTGATGTCTGAATTTGTGTGGGGCGCAAAGAGACGTAGAATAGCTCTGCGGCTATTAAAGTGCCCTAAGAGGACTGGGGAGCTTGGTAATCCCAGATATAAGGAGGTACTACAGAGCTATCGTTCTCCAACAAGTATTAAATTCACACTTCCATGCTAAATCCCGGAACTGGGTATTCCTGGAGAAGTGCCTCGCAGGGAGGAACCTAGCCTATTCCCCATGGTTGTCCCGGGAACATAGGGGGTTGTCAAACACGACTTCTCCCCTAACACACCAGGCCCTTAAAGTCTGGGACCGTACAAACAGTTTCTACTCATTGGTGCCCCCTGTTTATCCGTTAGTCCCACTTGGGGGCTTTTGTTGGTTCCCCCCTGGGGAATGTATGCTGCGGCACACTCTTGGAGAACAGTAGACTCCCTGACTTAGAGACCCTTAGCACTCGACATGGTAGCTTTCCCATGGACTTCTGGCGCTATAATCAACTTACTCCCTTCTTTGCCTCACAGGGCCATGAGATTAGGAATACTACAGAGCTTACACCCCTGGAGCTACTATTTGTCACAGAGGAACCCATCCCACACATAATCTCAGAGCTGTACCAACTAATAGGCGCATCTGTACCACCCACCTGTACCAGCTAACACATTCCAACGCCATTGGGTCGAGAACTCAGGAAACTAATTCCAAATTACTTACGCGATGGTACAGGGTGCCAGCTGTCTTGTCTAGAATATACCCCTCCACATCAGACTGCTGTTGGAGAGGGTGCAGCCAGCAGGGTACACTCATGCATATATGGTAGGAGTGTCTGATAGTGAGGCCCTATTGGGAAGGTATCCAAAAACAAATAAAAACGATATTGGGCATAGACATACCCCTTACCCCACAACATTTTCTTCTACACATCCCCACTATCCCTGTTAAACAATATAAAAAAGCGCCTTACCACATCTTTTAAATGCCGCTAAGCACTTGCTCCCTATCTACTGGAAACAGACCCATGTCCTGAACTGTGAAGACTGGATGTGGAAGGTAGGGGAGATAAAAGAAGCAGAAGAATGGGTAGCGACCTGTAAAGGCAAGAGAGATACGTTTTCTTCTACATCGGCTCAATGGATAGAGTACATCTCAGACCTGGGGTGCATATCCTCCAGCTTAGATATTGCACTGCTAGAGTTGGCAGAACCCTCCCTTAGAAAGAGACACTCGGGACAGCAAGGTCTCTGGGACGACTTGAGAGGTCAAGTGCCCTTGAAAACCTTGCTGTGGCGGTGGTCATCGGTGCGAGTGAACATCTCTTCTCTCCCCACAGGGAGCACAGGTGTGTGTGTGTAATGGGTACATTCTTCTCCATCTTTTTCCCCTATACTCTTAGTCCTTCTTTTTCTCTTATTTTCACCCTTCTTCTCAAATTGTTGAATATTGATCCACCAATTGTGTGTTGTAAAAATACCAATGTTTAACCCCACCAGGCTGTCTGGCATTACTGCTTTTTAAATGCTGCCGCGGGAGGCGACCTCCCCCAGGTTTAGATATCCCCTCTCCTCCCTGTCCTGGAGGGGGACTGTCGCTGCATTGGTGCCCTGCCCCAGCATGCCCCCGGCTGGCCATTTGGTCAAAGATGGGCAGATGAAGGTATTTTCTACCCCCTTCTTGAGACGGATGACCACTTCGAGAAATGGGGAGGGCCCCGGCATATGCATAATTTTTACAGTAAGCAATCCTTATGCCAATGTTATAAGTTGTCCCCCTACGGGACAGGTGGATTCATGTAATCATAAAGGGGTTTGTGGACTGTGATAACCTATGTTAACGTTTGTAACGCAAATAGTCACCTCTTACTTATAGTGGAACACATATCTATTATATGTACTCTTGTGGTTCTATCATAAATAAAGATTACTTATCAAAAAATAAAAATGGTATGTAACCAATATTACTTATTGATACTGGTATGATTTTAGATATTAGATTTGGGGTAGTGGTCTGATACTAACTAATCCCCTTAAATATGTATATATTCAGGTTTAGAAATTAAATCAGGTAATATAGTTGCAATCTACTAGATGGCAGGGTGGTTACTAGATTATATGGAGAGTGGAATGTATAAAACATTGTTTACATGTAGGGAATCACATGTAGTGTATTTTGACAAAATTGGTTTATTAAATAGCCTCATTATTATTTTTTATCCTCAAATTTAGTATTTTAATATTTATTTTTATTTAGACAGGTGTTAGATTTATGAATGTATAGCTTGAAATGCTAATAGGAACCTCAACAGAGTACACAGCTGAATTAGCAGCCATGTTCTTGGAGCCCACCAATCAGGAAACAATTGGCACTATGTAGGTTCCAGTTAAAATGGTGGCACCAGCCTTCCGGAAGACGCCATGTTTGGGAAACACGTTGAAGCTCATGTTGCCGCCATTTCGGTTTCCTGCGTAACGTCACGTCAAGTTCTAGCCTTCCGGTAATAGGAACACTCTAAATCCAAAAAGACAAGTTTGATTGGATCTATGACATGAGTGAACTTTAGGTTGAGGTCATTGCAATGGGCCACGAAGGAGGAGAATTGTTCATAGATCTGATCAAACTTGTCTTTTTGGATCTATCTAGAATTGTCACACGATCAGGGCAATATCATCTCCTCAAATCACTGAAAACCAACTATCAGAAACTCCTATTTGCATTATTCGAGCTGTCACCACCCCTCGTGGCATAAAAATATTCCAGGAGGTCAATTCCAAAGACTGCATTGTAATTGGACAAAACAAGAAGATTATGATAGGCAGGGTCAGACCTTAGTTAACAAATGTTTGGAAAAAGGTTTCCCAAAATCATTATTGGGTGCAGCTTTTCAGAAACATACTTCACTTATACCATCTACTTCCAACAAGTGTAAGGCCGAGGGTAAAAACACACTCAGGTTCATTACAGGGTACAATAAGTATAAAAAGATTTCCCAAGCTCTCCAAAATCAGTGGAGCATTCTGAAGTTAGATCCCACGTTGACGGATGTTATTCCCAGTGCTCCAGAAATCACATTTAGAAGAGCCAAAACCCTTAAAAACACAATTGCCCCTAGTAAACTGAAATCTGGCAAAAATACTCATACCACAGACATCCTCTCTTATTTAGATCATAGAACTGGGATATTTCAGTGTCATAAGGGTGTCTTACTTGCCAGTTTATTACCCTTGGGAAGTCCAATTTTTCAGATAAAAATGGCCAAAAGTTTAATATCAAACAATTTATCACCTACTCGTCTGAGTTTCTTCGTTGTCCATGCAACCTACTATACGTTGGCTATACTATCCGCGCCTTGCTGAAATGGGTGGGTGAACACAGGAGGTTTATCAAGGGGAGTTGTGACCAGCACAGTGTCACATGACACTTCCTGTTACACCATTATAAGGATATAAAATGCCTCGAGGTTATGGCAATGGAGTACATTGTAGATAGGACTCTTAACAGATAATGGAATATTTGCCTCGTTATGCAGGAAAGAGGCGTTCTGAATATTTAAGTTAAATACTTTGTCCCCCAATGGGTTAAATGAGGAGTTAGAGACCAACACCCTGATTTAACCAATCTCATACCAACATTTAGGGTCTGTTAAAATTTTTTTGATAAGGGGTGACATAGTAGAAGAATAACTCTGTGGTTCTGTTGTATTAAGGCTGGTATTGTCTGTTGTGAATACGAGAGAGACTTATAGAGGTGTTAGAAATTTAAAATATGCAAATAAGAATGTTACAGTTTTTTGGTAGTAATCAATTTCTTTTTTGTATGTATGTATGACAATATATATATATATATATGCAGATTTATGCGTGCAAACATACTTTTATATATCATTCATTTTTTATTATTACCATTATTATCAAGCTTTCACAATTGATTTAATTATTATCTTTTATTAATTTTTATTTTTTTTATTTATTTATTATTTTTTATTCTTATTTTTAATTTTATTATTATTTCCATTTTTTTTGTTTATTTATATATATATATATATATATACACACATATATATGTATATTGCATATATTTCTCATTCTTTGCAAATAGTAGAATCCTATAACCAATAGGTGACAACTAATTTTTTTTTTTTATATATCAGATATATTTTTTTATTATATTACGTATATGAATTACATCTCTTTTTTAATTACCCTATATACTCGAGTATAAGTCGGCCCGAGTATAAGCCGAGACTCCTAATTTTACCACAAAAAACGGGGAAAAAGTATTGACTCGAGTATAAGCCTAGGGTGGGAAATGCGAAATGCAGCAGCTACTGGTAAATTTCAAAAATAATAGATACCAATAAAATTACATTAAAAACACATAATATTTATTTCAAAGAGAAACAGTAAATTAGCTCTATAAGTGGAAAAGAGGGTCAACAAAAACAATATGGTATCAACAATAACTTTAAAAGTACAAAAACCTTAGCTCAAGCAGCAAACAAAGTTAAAACATAAGAGTTAAAATCAAGATTCAGCATAAACCCATCCACATATCAGGGCCACACACAGGAATGGCTCACCTGGCTGGCTGGGCTTCGTTTTTAATTCATAGGGGCTCAGGTGCTCAGAAGGCGCGGAGGAGGACGTCCGCCTTGGTCTCCTCTCTCTGACGTCACTGGTTGCTAGACGCCAATCAGCAGGCGATCTAGCAACCAGTGGAGGCGGGGCGGGCAGCGGCGGCTTCTAGTGTTCTGCTCTGGTCTTTTCCCTCCGCTGTGATTATTGGCACGTCAGTCTCCGCTCTCCTCCCTCTTACGTCACTGGTTGCTAGACGCCAGTCGGGAGGCGATCTAGCAACCAGTTTAGGCGGGCGGGCTGCAGTGACTAGATCAGTTTAGGCAGGCGGGCTGCAGTGACTACAGGCTGATATCTGGCTGCGGAGCGGCGGCATTTTCTGGGGTCATTTTTTTCTCACTCGAGTATAAGCCGAGGGGGTACTTTTTCAGCACAAAAAATGTGCTGAAAAAGTCGGCTTATACTCGAGTATATACGGTAAATATGCACATTTTTTAATCTCTTAATTAGCTAATGGCTGTATGGCTTGATGCACAATCAATTTGATACAGAGTATCTGATGTACTGTTGATAATCAATTATATGTTTAAACCCAGGGGGAATGGTCCACAATGTGTCTATAATAATTAATCGGTCCCTCCCACCCGGGTGCCCAGGCTTTTAAATTCTCCTTGGTCTGTCCTGTCACATGACTTTGACAAGGCACAGATGCGCGAAACATGTCGTCAGTGTGACGGGACCATTGGAATCAGCTTGCTGTCCAGACACTGTGAGGTGTGCAGTCCACCACCAACTTCCCTCCTCGACACTTCCGGCTTAGCAAGTGACATCATCGCTAGAGTCCGGACAAGGATGCCTCTCCCCCTTGAGTTACGGCTTGCCATCAGCCTATTTGATCTGTGTTCCGGTGTAGCGTCATTTATTGAAACTCCACAGAAATGGAAACTGGAAGTGACGTTAGCGTGCCGCCATGCTGCTACACCCACACTCTTCCGCACTATGGATACAAAGAGAAGGCGGCAAGCGGATATCTTTTTACACCCACCAGAGTTTTTAATTCCGCACTTATTTTTAACAGTAAACGGAGCGTACATACTGAGATACTGTATATAGAAATATCTGACACTGTTCTGGTGTTCAATTTTAAAAGCAGCGGCAAGCCTGACAATCTCACAGCTTAGCAAATGTCACACAACACCGCTGCTTTTAAAATTTAACATCAAAACAGTGAGACACATTTCTAAATCCTGTATTTCAGTATGTAAGCTCCGTTTACTGTGTAAAACTAAAAACTATGGTGGGTGTAACAAGATGTCCGCTTGCCGCCTTCTCTCTATCCTATGAGTGCGGTGTGTAGCTACATGGCGGCGACGGAACGTCACTTCCGGTTTCCATTTCTGTGGGGTTTCCAATTAAGTCGCTACACTGGCTCAATGGTGTCCCCAAATGGCAAATAAGCATCTCCCGCTTGTCGAGTAGTCACCATTCCATCTGACTCAGGCTGGATTCACACCTGTCCGGTGCGAATTCCAGCCTGTCTGCTGCTGGGAAGGAGCGGAGCCGCCGTTCAGCGGCTCCTGTCCGTTCTCACAGTGCAGCAGCTGCGGGGGAGAGATGGGGAGGGGCCATGAGCAGGGTAAAATATCCCCTTCAGTGCGGAGTGCATCTCCATGTTAGATGCGCTCCCATTGAACTCAACGGGCTGGGAATTCGCACCTCATTGCACAAAAAACGCACACTTTTTTGTGCAATGCGGAGTGCTAATGCACTGCACAAACGTGAACCGGACACATTGAAAACAATGTGTTTTCAAGTGTCCTGCGAATTGAATGCGGTTTAAGCCGCATCCAATTTGCATAGGTGTGAACCCAGCCTTAAAGATCGCTGCCATTAACCTCCCCTGTGACCCATTCTGGACCATTCTCAGTGGATACAGGTTAGCCGCGGTTGTACACATCTTTGGCTCTGTTACTGTTCAAGCCCTCATTTTTATCAATAAACATTAAGAATTTCATAAGGACTATGTGTGGATTACAAAAGCCCTAGGATTGGTTTACAATTGACTACAATAAAATGTAAGATATCTATTGTGGATGCAAGCGCTTCAGGAATTTTTGCTGCTTGTTTATTTATTAGCACAGCTGTATACACTGGTGACAGTCTAAGGGCACTATTAAATGTGAGGGTGATTTTATTATACTTTATGGGAAACCTTTTTTAACTAATAAATACTACACAATGATGTAACTTATTTGGTATTTTCTCCACTTTGTGGCTGAGTGATTGGAGAGAGTGGGAAGCGTTTATGGAAAGTGGAAGAAGACCCTCAATTAGTTCTGGCACAAGGCTTTAATGGAGAAACAAGTGCTTTTGGCCTTACTTTAACTAGAGGTCATATCTCTGTGGTGAGTGCACATTTTTAACACACGTGATGAAGTATATGATGGAAGGAATTAAACAGCAGAGGCTCATTTGAAAACATACTATTCCGTGGTGTTGGGCACAAGTCTGCTATTTGGAGGTTTTTGGACTTTTTTGCACTTATATTCATTGACTACTGTATATAAGGTTTATTGAATAACTAGTAATGTGTTGCAATACGTGTTAGCATCTTACTTTTTTTATTTGGTTTTATTAGTAGAGGTTCGCACTTAAAGGGGCAGCTGAAGTTAATATAATTTGGTATATAAATATCACGCAATATATACACAAATTATTTCTGGTTTGAAGAATTAAACACTAGGGAGTAACAGGGTGGAAGATAGGAAGGTGCCATTTTAATGGTATATATATTCATTATGTTTATCATGTGATACAATGCACTGCAACACAAGTGCATTGGGGTGCCATGAAGAATGAAGGACACTCCAGAACTATAAATCAGCCCTAGACCAATCAGTCTATAAACTACATCCAACAGTACACAAAGGTTTATCTGGTAGGAGGGGAGAGCTTAGGACTGGCCCCATTTGTGTGTTGCTGCTCCTTCACTATCTTTTCTCATGCTGGGCTGGTCATTGGCCAAGCTTTATGTATTTAACTGTTGTAGAGAAAAGTGAGGGCAGAATCTGGCTTTGTTGGCTATCAGGGATATCTGGATTAGAAAACTAGATAAACACAATTTGAAGTGTTTTGGCTGGAAAGATACCGTATATACTCGGGTATAAGCTGAGTTTTTCAGCACATTTTTTGTGCTGAAAAAGACCCCCCTCGGCTTATACCCGAGTCAGTGTCTGTGGGTGATCAGTAGTTTCACATTAAACAGAGCCGTGCTGCTTCTAAGAGCCGTTCTGTGCATGTAACTGTGACTAATCACATTGGAATGTAGAGAATGCTAAGAGAGGTGTCAGATTTTCAGCTTGATGTCGGCAGGTGGGCGGGACAAGCTGATGTTAGCTGTTCAGTCCCGCCTACCTCCTGATCTAAGTGAAGAGCTGCAGCTCTCTCTCAGCATTCTCTACATTCCAATGTGATTAGTCACAGTTACATGCACAGAATGGCTCTTAGAAGCAGCACAGCTCTGTTTAATGTGTAACTACCTTACTCATCCCTTATGTGTTCTGGCTACAGTCTCTGTGTCCTGGCTAAAATCCTTGTGTCCTCGCTAATATCCCTGTGTCCTGGCTAATATCCCTGTGTCCTGGCTAAAATCCCTGTGTCCTGGCTAACATCCCTGTGTCCTGGCTAAAATCCCTGTGTCCTGGCTAAAATCCCTGCGTTCTGGCTCCCTGTCCCTGTGTTCTGGCTTCTGCATTTCCCACCCTAGGCTTATACGTGGGTCAATATGTTTTCCCATATTTTTTGGGCAAAAGTAGGGGGTCGGCTTATACACGGGTCGACTTATACACGAGTATATATGGTAATTCAAATTCATAAACTCCGAATTGAAATGTAACTAAATGTAAATATAATAAAAAACGAATACAGCTTCACATCAATGGAATCACCAACCCACAGTTAGACATATAAAAAAGTATAAAGATGCAGCGCAAATTTTTTATAAAACATCCATAGTCCATTTAGCATACAATTAAGGTATAAAGAAGTTCAAAATCAGATGCTGTTTCCAGACAATGGTTAAGAAAGAAAGCAGTCCTCTGTGTGTACATGCATCACATTGAAATAGTGCTCTCCCTCCACCAGACGGCATACTGCCTCACCTCAATGTTTGACCCCAGTTTCACTAGAGAGTCAAACTCGCATACCCACAAGGGGTTAAACAGGACTGGAGGTTCTATGATGATGGAGACTGGATAACCATAGGCAAGACCAGGTAGGGCTTTTTAATCCACATCAATGCCGATAGTATATAGCCAAAAAAGAGGGGGAGATCTAAGTGTACACCATTTCAACTAAGAAGAGTAATGTTTATTCAAAACAAGGAGAACCTGTCTGACATCACCTACTATCCTCCACACATGCTGCTGGCTGATCTACACCACAGTCAGAGAGGCTACATCGTTTGAGTGCAGTGTTTTCTTTCTGTTTTTATGCGACGTTTTGTATGTATTTGCATTTTGAATAAACATTACTCTTCTTAGTTGAAACGGTGTACACTTAGATCTCCCCCTCTTTTTTGGCTATGTACTCTCGGCATTGATGTGGATGAGAACGCCCTACCCGGTCTTGCCTATGGTTATCCAGTCTCCATCTCAGAACCTCCAGTCCTGCCTAACCCCTTGTGGGTATGCGAGTTTGACCCTCTAGTGAAACTGGGGTCAAACATTGAGGTGAGGGAGTGTGCCAGCTGGTGGAGGGAGAGCACTATTTCAATGTGATGAATGTACACACAGAGGACTGCCTTCTTTCTTAACCATTGTCTGGAAACAGCATCTGATTTTGAACTTCTTTATACCTTAATTGTATGCTAAACGGACTATGGATGTTTTATAAAAAATTTGCGCTGCATCTTTATACTCTTTTATACTTCTGATTTAAAGCCTTGCTACTCCCAATTTGTTTTCTGTTAGGATAGAATAAGAAAGGTCTGGAACATCTGTCAGGGTTTATTATCTGTGTCCCCACTAGGGAGATTTGCTCCAGCTTCCTGTCCTGGAATTTTCCTCCAGGTGCTTTGGTTTACTTGCATGGCCCAAAAATATACTGCTGGAATAATTTGTTTCTGCCCAAAGCTTGGCTCAAACATATATGACTATAGCAGGAGGGACATTAGATTGCAAGCTCTCTCACGGAGAAGGGATTGATATGTGTTTGATATACTCCGTAAAACATTTCCTTATGTGCTGATGCTATCTGAATGGATTAAATAAAGCCTTGTGCATCAGATTAAATTCCTTGATGTAGCCCCCTTTAGCATGCAGCATAGAATAATATACATATGCCATATTACAAATTGTGGATATCAGAATACAGTCAGTGGTATTTTATTATTGCTCTTAACAGACCACTTATTGCTGGGGGAATTCCTAGTGCAGAGCAGCTTTCCTAGCTTGCCTTGCAATCTGCAGCAATGTAGGCTATACAAATACAAAACTTGCCATCCTGAAAGCGATAAATCCTAATCGCGGAAAGACACTGTAATAGTGGTTTTACTCTTTATGCTAATATCGTCATTGCTGAATTATTAACACTAGAAAATCACTAGTTTTTTAATTTTTAATGAAGTAATTTGGTTACCAGCCTTTTGGTTTCATAGTATTTAGCATAATGCACTTAAGAAATGGAATTTGTTTGGAAAATGTTGGCTTTATTATTGGTATGATGCTAGAGTTTTTGATAATCTCTTCATGACCAGCCTTGGCACCCTTGATCACATGATTACTGTGATTGGGGTGTAGTGCTACCCCCCGTAGGGACTGCTGGTAACAAGCTGGATCTTTCCTAACTGTAAAGAAGCTCACATTCACCTAAGCACCAGTCCATACACTCTGGCTCCAATGAATCAGTCTAGGGGTTGTTTTTAATTTTTTTTAAAGTTTATTGCTTGAGGAACATTAACAGGAGAGGGGTTAGGGCATGGGGTGATCCGAGGACAGGGAATCTTCTTCTTGAGTAATAAGGAGTGTAGAATAGTCCAAGGCCTTACAGCTAAAGGGACAAGACCATGGAGCAAGTCTTTTGATCTGGTTACCTTGAACTCATGCAAAACTGCTGGTTGCCTGAGGACAGCAGCCCCTCTCGCTCTTAAACCCTCCTGGGGAGAAGGAACCCTGCTCCCCAGTGTTTCATATACATACAAGTCCAAGAACAATTGAAAACATTCAACTTTTCACCGACTGGATGAATGTATCTCGAAGAGACAACCAAGACACTCGTGCCCTTCATCACAAATAAGGTTGGCCTCTTACCCTTTAAGAAAGATCCTCACCACAGGGATCAACCAGGCATGTAATTAACAGATCTTCAGACATTCACTAATGGCAATAAAAGGACACCAACTTCCGGTTTCAGTAATTCCAAGGATCAGCATGTCAGATCAGGCCGCATCCACATTCATGGAGGAGAACAGATGCCACACATAGTGTACAACCGGCAAACAATTTATTTAAAACAATAAATAAATACTTACAGAGGTATGCAGTGTATGCTAGTACATTATGACTTAAACCTGCAGGGTGGACACATTTTTTCGATCTCTTAATGAGACTTTACTACCACTTTAAGTATTTTTTCACTTTTTGTTTTACTGTTGCTTATGTCTGTTTTGTAAGATCCTTTCTGTAAATAATTGTTGTTCTATTTTTCTTTTGTTTGTTCTTAAAACAATATTCAAAAATTGTTAAGCTAAATCTCTGAATGCTCTAACAAGAAATTAAAACTGTTGAAGCCTCTCTGAAGAAGCTACTTTAGTGTAAAATATATTATATTTCTATCTGAGCATGACGGTAAAGGATATATACATTTTTTGTAAGGATAAGTGTTGCTAAAGTAGAACGTGAATCAGTTAGTAGCTACCTGCCTCCAAGACAATCGCACTCAGTCCGCTGGCGTACAAATTGTTTCCTGCAAGTTCAAAACCCTCTGGGCAGGGTGAGGATGAGAGTAAATACACCACACCAATGACTTTCAGTATTCAATACAGTAGTCAAGGTGTGAAACAAATTAATTTTATATGTACGAATTATGAAGAAAATAGTCACAAGACTCTTTGTAGCATGAGAAACATGATGCTGTATTACTCTACTTTCTCATAGTAAAAACCATCCCCATGCTTATTAAGCTTATACCCAAGCACAACATATTTCATAGTTAGTACAAACAAGAGAAAGAGGGTTTCATTAGTAGACATGTGCAATTTGTTTTGTTACGAATATGTTTTTTTTCTTTTAACGAATTTCGACAAATTTTTTAATTTGGAAATATCCAAATTAACAGAAACCCATTTAACAAATTTTTCCAAATATTGGTAAATTTGCAATTTTAAATATTCTAAAATTCATAAATTTGAAAATTAAAAAATCTTAAATAGTAACTAACTAATACTATTAACTAGGGTTGCACTGATACCGATACTAGTATCGGTATCTGTACTGATACTGGGCATTTTCAGAGTATCGGCACTCGTGAAAAATGCCCCGATACCGGAAACCGATACCTGTTCTTTCAGTTGTTAGCGGGGCTAACAACTGTTTTAGGGCTTGGAGGGCAAACCCCCATCTGTAGCACAGCGGGCACAAGCAGTGTTCACTAAGATCGCTGCTATGTGTCCCACTGACAGCTGATAATAGTAACCACAAGTGCTACTATCTATCAGTCTGTCATTTTCTGAATAAGTGAGAAATTACTGAAATTCCACACTCATTTAAGAAAAGCGCTGTAGAGAAAAGGGACTTCAGTTTCTTTTCTCTGTCTCACAATAAGAGATATGGGGGTTTGTTTAGACCTCTAATATCTCACCAAAGACCCCACCCCCAAAAAACAAAAAAAAAAATTAATAAAAACAAACAAAAAAACACAAACAAACATAGTAAGACCCCCCAGGTGCACCCGCACTCACCCCTCTAAGGTGACCCCCCCACGCCCCAAAAAAATAAATAAATAAAAAATTAAAAAATGTAAAAAGAAAAAAGAAACAAATATAGTAAGAACCACCAGGTCCACCCGCACTCACCCCTCCAAGGTGACCCCCCACCACGCCCAAAATAAATAAATAAATAAAAAATTAAAAAATGTAAAATGTAAAGAGAAAAAAAACAAAACACAAATATAGTAAGGTGACACCCCCCCAAAAAAAAATACACAGCTGCGGGGCAGCTGTGTAATATAAAGGAGTCCAGAGGTGCAGGGGGTTGTGTAATGTAAAGAGGATGCAGAGGAGCAGGGGGTTGTGCAATGTAAAGGGAATTCAGAGGAGCAGGGGGCTGTTTAATGTAAAGGGGGATGCAGAGGAGCAGGTGGCTGTGTAATGTAAAGGGGTCCAGAGGTGCAGGGGGTTGTGTAATGTAAATGAGTCCGGAGGAGCAGGGGGCTGTGTAATGTAAAGGGGTCCAGAGGAACAGGGGGCTGTGTAATGTAAAGGGGATGCAGAGGAGCAAGGGGCTGTGTAATGTAAAGGGGATGCAAAGGAGCAGGGGGCTGTGTAATGTAAAAGGAACCAGAGGTGCAGGGGG
>BLSH010117507.1:15671-26416 GCA_018402905.1 Glandirana rugosa | reverse complement strand
AGTGGCACCAGCAAATGTGAGTTTATATACATCTATTAATATTCTCTGGCATCACCCAAATGATGTTATGCTATGTGAATCTTTATTACTTTGCATGAGGTGAGCTGAGCACCGGAGAAAATTGTAAAAACCAGCCGGAAGAGTCAAAAAGTGAATTTCTCTTATTTTGTGAGCGATGAACAGATGAAGATATCTAGCAGGGAACTTTAAAAGGACATACACTAGTTTTGTTTTTTCTTGGGACATTGAAGCAATATTTGTGAGAGCTACTAAGTAACTACCGCATCATTTGCCTGTAAAGGTTTTATGTTGGTTTATAAGGTTAAGCACAATATTTACACTATATATATATTTTTTAGAAGTATCAAAACTTCATTGTCTAGGTAAGCGCCTTAAACCTCTCTCCTTCTTTTGAAGGATACCTTTGTCTTATGTATTAATCCCAGGTGGTTTCTGCCTTCTGAGATTGAGGTTGGCTGCATAACCTGACAAGAGGTTGCTTTGTTTTTTCATTTATATTCGCTTTTTTCATTGAAATAGCACTATTTGTGTGGGTCACGGATTTATAACTGTATGAAATTTTTATATACTTTTTATCTGCTGCAAAGCACTTATAAGCACATATTCATATTTATTTGTCTTTAATATTAAGAGTTCCAAAGGTTAGGTGAGCGCCATACACCTCCTCCTTTTTTAAGGAAATTTTGTAAGTGCGAGGCCTTAGGCGACCGCCTAATTTGCCTAATTGGAGAGCCGCCTCTGGACCCAAAGATGGCTGCCAAAGGACAACTAGATGCAGTGCAGCCAACTGGAACGCTTCCTCCAGGACCTAGGAAACCACAGAGAAACCGAGTTTCCCCTGACTTCATCTCCAAGCTGTGTTGCTGCTCTGGTTGGGCCCCACGTACAGCAAGCAGACTGCACTTGCCTACAAACAGACTGCCTGGGAACTGCACTGTCCACTGTAAACTCCTTCCTGGAAGTTCAGGTAAGAAGCCCTGAGAGAGCCAGCAGCACTGAAAGTTTGTAAACTGCAAGTGCTGGGTAAGAATTTTAATAAATAGTTTGCTGGGGAATATTTATTTTATTGTGTCTGATATGTTAATTAAAAAAACACTGAGGGTTTAATTACTACTTTAACAGAATTAAGTGTTTAATGGTTCAAAGTGCCATGGTTAAATCTGGAGTTTAGGTATGGCTTTACATAGTTACATTGGTCCAGCTTCGACCAATATAAGTATGCATGTTCCATACCTGGCCGATCCCACTGCTACTACAGTAATTGCCCCCAGTTTCTGTGTCTTGTACTGAGCAGCTGCACTGCTGCATGGTGAACACAGCAGTTCATGAATGCAAATGTGTGTGTGTGTGTGTGGGGGGGGGGGGGGTGATGACATTACCTCCACTTGCTTTGCATTCATTGAGAGAATGCAAAGTGCTCTCTGAAAGGCACCCGTACTAAGAAAGCGACCTTCTGTGTTCAATAGGCTAGCCACATTCACTGTAGTAGAAGTGCCTACTACAGTGACTTTCAGCTTCCATGGTGATCGTTCAAGTATAACACATACATACATACATACATTTGTCCAAGCTGGACTAATGTAACTATACAAAAAACAATCATACCTAATCTTTAGCTTTAATGTTAGTTGAAAGGCAATATATATTTTGGCAGCCAAGGCAATGGATTAAATAAACTTATGAGCAGGGTTTTTCTTACAGTAGCGTTTTCCCCCAAATGGGCCGCTGAGAATAGACAGGTTCTCCCAATGTGGTACAGAGGATGCCAGTCACTCAAGCACTTTCCCATACACACCGAAAATTCAGGCTCAGTCTACCGGGATTTTTTTTTTAGTATTTATTGCTGAAGAACTTTAACAGGAGAGCAGTTAAGGGTCACATGATACTCCAAAATGATCAGTAACAACGATAAGAGGACAACCTTCTCTCTAATCTTTCAATAGGATCTTTCTGGTGGCAGCGGGGAATGGTCATTATATCCAGGACCCTACAGCAGCAGTCCATAAAACCACTTTGGGCATTTAGTCCCCTTATTGCACTCGCACAGCTATTAGTCCCCAGTAAGGCCTTCACTCACAGTGCCACAGGAGCCGTCTACTACCCAGCATCCAAAGGTAGATCCTCAGTGAGGAATATTACATGATCCTTCTCCAGACCAGGACTTCAGTGCCATGCCCTCCAGCAAATGTAATCCTCTGGCAATCTTTCTCAGGCCCTTAGCCCAGCAGTTGCTGAGGTCCATACTGCAGTTTTTCATCTTAGTGTAGTTGCCTCCAGGGGCTGCAGCGCCAAGAGAACTGGAACCCTCCCTTGAGGGAAAGAACACTCTGCTCAGGCCTCCTGCGCATTGATCACCTTCCCAGCCACCTTCTGGATGCCTCCTTCCAAGGATTGGCTGGGGCATGATACATTTTTTTAACTGATTGTTTGAACCTCCCTGCCCTGGAAACCTTTTTCAGAGTCAGGTGGGAGTAATCAAACTCTCAGATCAGGAAACACTGAACAGATTAACGCAATCAATCATGGCTTAATTCACTGCAATGGAGCAATAAATAAATTTACCAAGCAGCCTAACTCGAGGAGGGCACTACATTACCTAAATAATTGTTTCCCTTGTCTAGGTTATGTAGATAATGTACACACTTCAGATGGCTGCTCATCCTTCTGATGCTTCATGTGCTTGGATTAAGCTTACTGCCTTCTGAAAATGCTCCCTAACTGGCTGCTGAAAGTTATGGACCTGAGAAAAGCTTGCAGCAAATAAAGTTAGAGTGAAGTCAGACCTCCCGATCTGCATTCCTGTTCTGAATCAGTGATTCAGCAAGTATTAAATTAAATTAAACAACATGACAGATAAGCGACTTGCATTCTAAAAATCATGGCCAGCAATGGTAGTTTACATATTTCTCTCAGTACAGGTTTATTTGAATGAAACCAGCTAAAAGCTTAGACCCTAAAGAAAAAAGCCCACCCAAAGAAAGATATAGAATCAATGGATCATAGCCAAGTTTGTGATTGACAACCATGATAATTTCAAATTGGACCATAAACCATAAAACTTGTTATACCTGCTGTCTGTATTCCATCTCCTATGGTGTGTACAAGCAAACTACATTCCACTCTCCCAAGGGCCACAGTATATTTGGCTTTGTTTTTGGAGATATCAATGTTTATTAGTTGCTTGTGAATACATTTATAGTTTATTATACTACGCGATATATTAAACCACTAGGGGTCACTATTGTGATATCAGCAGGGGCTAGTCAATCACCATGAGTATTTTGTGTTGCGTTTCTTTTGACGCAGCATGTCCTGTTGAGATGCGTTAATCCACATGCAAGTCTGGTCAAAAGCAGCCTTTTCTTTTCAAATGTAGATGCATGTGTTTGAGTAGAAAACCCAGAATTTGGCCAGAACGCCCATCAATATAAACCTTAATATGTGTATGTCAGAACACATCACTTGGATATTTCCTATATATTCCTGTGGGTAAGGTAAACCTTACTTTTACCATGCATTAAAGTTTGAATAGCAAACACAGCGTTTGACAAGAGCACCCAGCGACATGAGCCCTAACATATCTACAAGTAATAAACTCTATTATATTAAATACTTGTTGAGAAAACCTAGACACAAATGAATATTGATTTCTTTGAGTATAAAGGTATATTCACACCACAATGTATGCGTTAAGGGATGTGTGCTGTGTTGCATTGTGTTTCTTGTAAAGTGTTGTAATGCGTTGGTGTGCGTTTTACACGTGTTGCGTTTTTGTTAAATTAAAGCAGCCTTTTGAGTAGCAGCGCATTGCGTTTTTGCGTGTCTGTGTTTTCAGCCTGTTATGTTCACTTCTTCAGTTGCCTGTTAGGCTGCCTATTTGGTCTAGCAATTAGCAAACCCAATAGAGCTGATATGGCAGACTGACAACGTTGCTTATAATTGTAAGGCAGTGTCTTACTGCTGTCAGCCTAAAGGTACATTCACCCCAGCTGCGTAAAACACAGCATCCGGTGTGTGGTGCGGTCCAGGCAGATTAGTGCAGTACTGATGCGCCGATCTCAGCGCATTGCACTACTAACAAGGAAGCCAGGAAAAGATATGGGTTGTGTCCAGGATGGGAGATATATTTGTCCCAGGTGTATGCTGTACACTAATTGCTTTCATGTTTGTGCTGTGTAGTGTAGGCCCCACCCTTCCTTTTTGACCCCTCCTACTTCTAATAAGCCCCACCCCTTATAGAATCCACCCACTCCGTCCCCTCTATTCCACATATTGTGTCAGGAGTACACAGCTCAGCATCACAGGACACAGTATACAGCTCAGCATCATAGGACATAGTATACAGCTCAGCATCACAGGACACAGCATACAGCTCAGCATCACAGGACACAGTATACAGCTCAGCATCACAGGACACAGTATACAACTCAGCATCACAGGACACAGTCCATAAAGATAAACAGGCCACAATAGCATGATTGAGTTTTAAAATTCAAATACGTTAATAAAAATATTGCACTTACAGAGTTCCAATGATATTCAAGCGAAAGAAGCCTCAATCCACAACAACGAACAGTGACTTGGAAACAGCACTTCCCATTGGAGAGGCAGTCTGAAAGTCAGGGAACTCTCTAGGATGGAATCCAAGTGGATTTTCCGTCTCAAGAGCCACTCGCCCTTTGGGCTCAATATCAATCTGGATGTTAATTGTTTTATAGCTAATTCTTAAGATTAGTGTATGCAGCCTTGTGATTAATTAATTTTTAAGACATTAATACAACTAATACATGTACTATATATCAGTTTTTGGTTCCCGCCTCACAAATGTAGGGATTTTATGATCTGGGTCATATTTATTAGCTTATAGTATTGGTATTTTTTACTAACGTTTTAAATTTTATAAATGTGTCCTATATTGATGTATATTTCATGGCACCTCGTCTGCCCTCACCTCCCTTCGCTCCCTTGGACAGTAATGCCGCTTCTGACTGTTCTAAAATCAAGGGGTGGTATATACAACTATGGTAGGGTTAATTGAAAACTGTGGTGAGACGCATATCCGGCCATGTATGGAACGCAAATAGAGATAACTCAGTTTCTAAGCACGTCCGGTTGTGCTAACGTGGCTACGCACGTCCAGTTGTTCGAACGTGCAATGTCCAGATTGAGGCTTGGTCCGGGCGGTCGGGGTCCCATGTGATTATTGGCCCAGAGATGCACTGGCGCCGGGATTTAATGCGGTGACGGAAAGCAGCCTTCATGCCCCGGAAAGTTCATTTGATGATGAAACCGGTAGGGTGGAAGTGCTGTTTCCAAGTCACTGTTCGTTGTTGTGGATTGATGCTTGTTTCACTTTAATATCATTGGAACTCTGTAAATGCAATATTTTTATTAAAGTATTTGAATTTTAAAACGGTATCACGTTATTGTGGCCTTTTTATCTTTATGGAGTATAACGCATCGGGTGGCATTTTCTGAAGGCCTCGTCTGTGGACATCAACCCTTGGGGCTGAGTGGAAGCCTAATATCCACACAAGTGTTCCCTGACCCCCTGTAATAGGTGGTCCAGGGGCTCTGGTAAGGGCATATCCAGTTTAGTGGAGGATTTATCTCACACACGTGGTGGTTTGGTGGACTGCAAATGTTGTGTTGGTGTACACCTTAAGAGGAGGACTCACACTTTTTTTTCGCACTGACATCACCATATTGGACAATCACTCTGGACTTTTTTGCATTTATTGTTTATGCATGCTATTACTGCACTACATATAATTTTTTCTCATAGATTATACAATTATCTACATATGTGGTTTTATGCACGTAGATCAAAATAATTGTGCTACACTAAGATAAATATGGTTATGATTTTCTGATTTATTGATACACAAGCGCATTACATTTTTTATTATTTTACTCAAGTGAGGAATTCACACTTTATATTTGCAGCTGTATTTTTGATTGATTAGTTCTCTTGTGTTAGTGGGTAGCGTGGCCATTCACGCCAAGGAGCCAAAAAAAAAAAAGTCAATGTACCGGCGCCACCTGTAGGGGGGCCAGGCTGACTATTTTTTTCTTCTTTTTAGCCGGCGGGGAGGCGGCGCCCAAGCGCCCCTTATACACCAGCCGCCACTGCTCAGGGCTCTATAAAACTCCCAGGTTGCTTCAGCACGGGACTCCACCGTGGAACCAAATCTCTGTGAACAACAGACTGGAGAGCAGCAGTTTCTCTGAATGGTGAGATTAAGTCTGGGTGACTAAAAGCCTCTGTTTATTTCTCTGTGACCGCCAAGTGTCTGGGCAGCGGTAGGCTGTGGCAGAACGTAGTCACGTTCCTGTGTCTTTGTAGTTAGATGCCCAAAGTGGCAAGGGTTTATTTTCTGTTTTGTTTTATTTTACCTGTTTTGATGCCTGCACTTTGTAACCATAGACGTGTAAATAAACCACAGTTTTTGCTTTCACAAAAATCCTGCTGTCTGTCCGTGCCTACTTCACTGTGCTGTGACCCATCCGGGGGCTGCTACTGAGCTAATCCCTTACACAGTTTAATTTTATTTAACCACTTGCTGACCGCCCGCCGCAGCGTGACGGCGGCAAAGTGGTTCGTTATCTCAAACCGCCGTCACCTGACGGTGGCTGTGATAACTAGCATTGTGAGCACGCACCACCGGAGGCGTGCTCGCGCGCTCACGGTGTTCCGGGGGGGGGGCCAGGGAGCGGGTAGGGCGGACTCCATCTCCGCCGACTACCTTCGATGGCCCCCCCGCAGTGAAAGAACGGAGGTCCATGTAAGTAAACATGGATCTCCGTTCTGACAGAGGGGGAAGGGATGTGATCACAGGCTTCCTGTATATGGAAGCCGTGATCACACCCCTCCCCCAGCCAGCCCCCATACAGTTAGAACACGCCTAGGGAACACAGTTAACCCTTAGAGCGCCCCATCCAGGTTAACCCCTTCACTGCCAATGACATTTACACAGTAATCAGTGCATTTTTATAGCACCGATCGCTGTCTAAATGCCAATAGTCCCAAAAAAGTGTCAAAATGGTCTGACATGTCCGCTGCAATATTGCAGTACCACTAAAAATCGCAGATCGCCGCCATTACTATTAAAAAAAATTAAATAAATAAAAACCCCAGAAATGAATTCTCATCATTCGTAAATGCGGCAACTTTTGCCCAAACCAATCAATAAACGCTGATTGCTTTTTTTTTTACCAAAAATATGAGGAAGAATATAAATCAGCCAAAACCAATAAAAATTTTTTTTTTTTATTTTTTTTTTTTGATTTGTATTTTAGCAAAAAGTAAGAAATATTGTTTTTTTTTTTTGCAAACTTTTTTTGTTTATATCGGCGATCAGAAATGACGCAGAGGTGATCAAATACCACCAAAATAAATCTCTATTTGTGGGAAAAAAAGAACACAAATTTTGTTTGGGTACAGCGTCGCACGACCGCGCAATTGTCAGAGCGACGCAGTGCCGAATCACAAAAAGTGCTCTGGTCCTAAAGTGTGAAATCCTTCCGGGGCTGAAGTGGTTAAACAAACTTTATTGAAATGTCACACAGACATCTCATAAAGTCCAATTGGCGGCCACGCGGTGCAAGACATTGGCTTGCTTCTCATTACGTTGCGCTGAAAAAAACATGGCTGGCCATATTTTTTTCAGCAAACAATGCCTGCACACCACCACAACACAATGGTGTGAACTGGGAACATAAGGAGACAACCAATTTTGGCAAGTCATGCAGTTGGACTGCATTGGAATAGCCACCTAACAAAGTCCCACAACTTCTGGTGTGAATATAAGAAAAGTTCTTCCAGCAGCGATCAACGCAGGTAATTACTGGCTTTGCAGAGAGCCGCGAATAGCTGCAGCCACTGGCAACACTATACTAAATGGGGCTGGCGGCCGCACCTAGCCCCTCAGGGCCACAGCAGGAATCAGAAGATTCCTGCCACTGCAGTTCACCCCGGCCTAAATTGCTGGTGTGAAGCCTAAATCTGCTAGTTTAGCATTACCCTCTCCCCAGATTGACAATACTGCTGTCCAAAAGTGTCTATGTTGCTCCCCCATCTAGCATGGATAAACCTAAGACAGGAAGTATGTTACTAGCTGGATCACAAGGTGAAAATAAAGGAGCAAAAAGTCTAAAAAAACAAAACAAAAAGAAAACAAATGCTGCCATTACATTTAAGAATAGGTAAATTGCAACATTTTTGTTTTAGGCTGGGTTCACACCTATGCGAATTGGATGCGGCATGCCACTTGAAAACACACTGTTTTCAATGTGTCAGGTTCACATAGGTGCGGTGCATTCACATTCCGCATTGCACAGAAAACGTGTGCATTTTCTGTGCAATGCGGTTCGAATTCCCAGCCTATTAAGTTCAATGTGAACGCATCTGCCCGGCAGATGTGTTCCGCACTGAACGGGGATCTTTTCCCCCTGTTCGTGGCTCTTTTCCACTGCTTGCGGCACTTCCCCCTCCTTCCCTGGGCAACTGCTGCGCTGTGAGAAGGGACAGGAGCTGCCGACGGCGGCTCTGTCCCTTCTCACAGGCAAATAGGCTGAAATTCGCACCGCTATGGTGTGAACCCAGCCTTAGGGTTTAATACCTCTCTAATAAAACTGTATTGAGGCATGCTACCAAGCACAATGAAAATAGATTATTATAGATATATCTTTTAAGTTTATATAAACCTCAGTAGCAAGTATCTAAAAATGACCAAAAACCCGTTACTGATCCCAGCGCTCATGTGCAGCCGTTCTTATTCAATACTAATCCTATGTTAAGCAGCTACTATCAATAACTTTAAAATACTTATATATATGTCAAATAAAACATATGTTCAATTAGACATTAGCAGCACTTGTATAGTGCTTCCACACTATATTCAAATAAGTGATTCTATAAATGATGAAAGTGCTTGCATATAAGTAGGGATGAGCTCCCGGTTCAAGTGGAACATTGGGTGTTCGTCCGTTCACGCCATTGCAAACATTATGGGGCGTTCGTGGGAACTTTGGGCACCCCATAATGCATTCCAATGGTGGCAGAATGCCGTCCGCTGATTGGCCAAAGCATGCACATGACCTGCATGCTTTGGCCAATCACAGAGCGCTCTGTAGCCAATCACTGCTCAGCAGCCTCAATCCACGCCCCACACTATATGAAGCCGCTTGTACAGCGGCTCTATGTAGTGTGAATAACGGCATGGAGATAGTTAGTGAGCTTAGCAAGCGTCGTGCAGGCAGTTTAGTGTAGCTAGGGATCAGGGCCGCCATCAGGGGGGTACAGGCAGTACTGTTGTAAGGGGCCCCAGTGTCTCAAGCGGCCCTTATAACTAAGGCTTAATAGCGGTCTTTAACATTGGAGGTTATGAGAGGGGGGCACCCGGTTTGAGGACATAAAAAAAAAACTTTTGTCACATGGAGAGGGCCCCCTGGGCAACAACTGGTTTGGGGACACCGTTCTCCCAAACCATAGCCAATAGAAAATACCAAACTAGGGTCACATGGAGAGGGCCCTCTGGGCAACAACTGGTCCAAGTTTGGGACCTCCAGCACCTATGGTTCGGCCGTAAGGGGTCCCCAAAATGTCATTATCAAGCAATTGTCAGGTGAATTTGGGATTTAACATTGGAGTCTATCGGAGGGGGACACCTAGTTTGGGGACACCGTTCTCTCGAACCATAGCCGATAAAAATACCAAACTGGGGTCACATGAAGAGGGCCCCGTGGGCAACAACAGGTCCAGGTTTTGGACCTCCGGCACTTATGGTTCGACAGGAGGTCTTATTACAAGCATCTGGTGAGGCTGTACTGCCTGTGCACTGTTTTTTCTTTACTGGAGTCTAGGGACACCAGCACCAGCATGGGGGTGTGGGGGTAGAGCGGCCATCCACATTGTGCCCCTGTGTCCTCCCCTTTCCCACCCCACGGTGTCCTCCTGCGTCCTCCTAGCCCCCCCACGGTGTCCCCCTGTGTCTTAAACCTACCCCCCCACAGTGTCCCTCTCTGACCCCCCCATGGTGTCCTTCTTTGTCCCTGTCTGCACAGTGTCCCTCTCTGTCCCTGGCATCCCTCTCTGTCCTTGTTACACTGCATCCCTCCCTGTCCCTGGCATCTCTGTCTGTCCTCGTTGTACTGCATACCTCTCTGTCCCCAGCATCCCTCTCTGTCCTCGTCGTACTGCATCCCTCTCTGTCCCCAGCATCCTTCTCTGTCCTTGTTGTACAGCGTCCCTCTCTGTTCTTCTCCCTTGACAACCCCTAAAAGGCAACTATGATTGCTCAGGTCAGTAAGAACTTGTTTACATTTGCAGTTTGGGGGAGGTAAAATCCCTGTAGATGAGCCCTGTTTTTTACCACCCTGCAACTGCACCCCACTACACATGTTGCAACAGGAATTGTACACCCTGTCTCACTTAAAAGAAATATAGCAACCTTGTGCAGTGACCAAGGGGCTGAAGCAGGCAGTGAGGAGGCATTTTAGCACCTTTTCACCACCTGCTTTAACCCCTTGGATCCCACACTAGCATGCATTGCACACAGTTGCAGGGTGTTTGCAGAGTGGCCCCATGAATGGGTCATGCTTGCCAGGCTACACCAGTTAAGTGTGACAGGGTATATAATTCCTATTGCGGCTGCAACATGTGTACACCCCTGGCCAGTGGGCAGATTTAGTGGGATGGCCCTGGGAAATGTTGGTGGTCAGAT
>BLSH010117507.1:0-12877 GCA_018402905.1 Glandirana rugosa | reverse complement strand
AAATTTGATTTTAATTTATTTTCCCTCTCCCCATTTTTTGTAGGGCACTTGCCCTAGTTTGAAGATGATTTTAGAACAGTTATATGGCTTCTACCGTTAATTAATACTTTTCAGACACAGTTTGAAGATGATCCACATTCACCTCCATTTTTGCATTTTTTAAGTTTTTATTTTTTTAAAAATATTTAAAGTTATTTCCCTGTCCCCATTTTTTTGTAGGGCACTTGCCCTACCCTTACCCCCATTTTACTTCCTTTTGCAGCCCTCTGGGGCTTTCCAGGACTTTCCTACAGCCATTTTTGTGCCTAAAAGTTCGGGTCCCCATTGATTTCAATGGGGTTCGTTGTCCGTGCGATCGTTCGGGTTCCGTCCGGACCCGGACTTTGTCCCGAAGTTCGGACGGACCAGCAGAACCCGAACGTCCAGGTGTTCGCTCAACTCTATTCAACACGGGACTCCACCGTGGAACCAAATCTCTGTGCACAACAGACTGGAGAGCAGCAATACCTCTGAATGGTGAGATTAAGTCTGGGTGACTTAAAGCCTCTGTTTATTTCTCTGTTACCGCCAAGTGTCTGGGCAGCGGTAGGCTGTGGCAGAACAAGTAGTCACGTTCCTGTGTCTTTTGTAGTTAGACACCCAAAGTGGCAAGGGTTTATTTTCTGTTTTGTTTTATTTTACCTGTTTTGATGCCTGCACTTTGTAACCATAGACGTGTAAATAAACCACAGTTTTTGCTTTCACAAAAATCCTGCTGTATGTCCGTGCCTACTTCACTGTGCTGTGACCCATCCAGGGGCTGCTACTGAGCTAATCCCTTACACACTGTTTAATTTTTTTTAACCACTTGCTGACCACCCGCTGCAAAGTGGTTCGTTATCGCATACCGCCGTCACCTGACGGTGGCTGTGATACTGTAACTAGCATTGTGAGCACTCACCGCCGGAGGCACACTCGCGCGCTCACTGTGTTCCGGGGGGGCCAGGGAGTGGGTAGGGCGGACTCAATCTCTGCCGGCTACCCGCGATGGCCCCTCCGCAGTGAAAGAATGGAGGTCCATGTAAGTAAACATGGATCTCCGTTCTGACAGAGGGGGAAGGGATGTGATCACAGGCTTCCTGTATATGGAAGCCGCGATCACTCCCCTCCCCCAGCCAGCCCAGCCCCCATACAGTTAGAACACACCTAGGGAACACAGTTAACCCTTAGAGCGCCCCATCCAGGTTAACCCCTTCACTGCCAATGGCATTTACACAGTAATCAGTGCATTTTTATAGCATAGATCGCTGTATAAATGCCAATAGTCTCAAAAAAGTGTCAAAATGGTCCAACATGTCCGCCGCAATATTGCAGTACCGCTAAAAATCGCAGATTGCTGCCATTACTATTAAAAAAATAAAAATAAATTAAAACCCCAGAAATCAATTCTCATCATTCGTAAACGCGGCAACTTTTGCTCAAACCAATCAATAAACGCCGATTGCTTTTTTTTTACCAAAAATATGAGGAAGAATATAAATCAGCCAAAACCAATAAAAACGTTTTTTTTTTATATTTTTTTTGGATTTGTATTTTAGAAAAAAGTAAGAAATATTGTTTTTTTTTTTGCAAAATTGTCACTCTTTTTTTGTTTATATCGGTGATCAGAAATGACGCAGAGGTGATCAAATACCACCAAAAGAAATCTCTATTTGTGGGCAAAAGCGGACGCAAATTTCGTTTGGGTACAGAGTCACAGGACCGCACAATTGTCAGTTAAAGCGATGCAGTGCCGAATCGCAAAAAGTGCTCTGGTCCTAAAGTGTGAAATCCTTACGGGGCTGAAGTGGTTAAAAAAACTTTATTGAAATGTCACACAGACATCTCATAAAGTCCAATTGGCGGCCACGAGGTGCTAAACATTGGTTGCTTCTCATTACGTTGCGCTGAAAAAAAGCATGGCTGGCCATATTTTTTTCAGCAAACAATGCCTGCACACCACCACAACACATGATTTGAACTGGGAACATAAGGAGACAAGCAATTTTGGCAAGTCATGCAGTTGGACTGTGTTGGAATAGCCACCTAATAAAGTCCCACAACTTCTGATGTGAATATAAGAAAAGTTCTTCCAGCAGCGATCACCGCAGGTAATCACTGGCTGTGCAGAGAGCAGCGAATAGCTGCAGCCACTGGTAACACTATACTAAATGGGGCTGGCGGCCGCACCTAGCCCCTCAGCAGGAATGAGAAGAATCCTGCCGCTGCAGTTCACCCCGGCCTAAATTGCTGGTGTGAAGCCTAAATCTGCTAGTTTAGCATTACCCTCTCCCCAGATTGACAATACTGGTGTCCAAAAGTGTCTATGTTGCTCCCCCATTTAGCATGGATAAACCCTAAGACAGGAAGCATGTTACTAGCTGGATCACAAGGTGAAAATAAAGGAGCAAAAAGTCTAAAAAAAGAAAACAAATGCTGCCATTACATTTAAGAATAGGTAAATTGCAACATTTCTGTTTTAGGCTGGGTTCACACCTATGCGAATTGGATGCAGCTTACACCGCATCCAATTCGCATGACACTTGAAAACACATTGTTTTCCATTTTTCAGGTTCACATAGGTAAGGTGCATTCACATTCCGCATTGCACAGAATATGTGTGCGTTTTCTGTGCAATGCGGTGCGAATTCCCAGCCTATTAAGTTCAATGTGAACGCATCTGCCCCGTAGATGTGTTTCGCACAGAACGGGGATCTTTTCCCCCTGTTCGCGGCTCTTTTCCACTGCTCGCATCACTTCCCCCTCCTTCCCTGGGCAACTGCTGCGCTGTGAGAATGGACAGGAGCCGCTGAACGGCGGTTCTGGCCCTCCTCACAGGCAAACAGGCTGGAATTCGCACCGCTATGGTGTGAACCCAGCCTTAGGGTTTAATACCTCTCTAATAAAACTGTATTGAGGCATGCTACTAAGCACAATGAAAATAGATTATTATAGATATATCTTTTAAGTTTATATAAACCTCAGTAGCAAGTATCTAAAAATGACCAAAAACCCGTTACTGATCCCAGCGCTCATGTACAGCCGTTCTTATTCAATACTAATCCTATGTTAAGCAGCTACTATCACTAACTTTAAAATACTTATATATATGCCAAATGAAACATATGTTCAATTAGACATTAGCAGCGCTTGCATAGTGCTCCCACACTATATTAAAATAAGTGATTCTATAAATGGTGAAAGTTCTTGTATATAAGTAGGGATGAGCTCCCGGTTCGAGTGGAACATTGGGTGTTCGTCCTTTCACACCATTACAAACATTATGGGGCATTCGTGGGAACTTTGGGCGCCCCATAATGCATTCCAATGGAGGCGGAATGCCGCCTGCTGATTGGCCAAAGCATGCACATGACCTGCATGCTTTGGCCAATCACAGAGCACTCTGCTGTGAGAGATATGATTGGCTAAAGGCAGGGGGACTTTAGCCAATCACTGCTCAGCAGCCTCAATCCACACTATATGAAGCCGCTTGTACAGCGGCTCTATGTAGTGTGAATAACAGCATGGAGATAGTTAGTGAGCTTAGCAAGCGTCGTGCAGGCAGTTTAGTGTAGCCAGGGCCACCATCAGGGGGGTACAGGCAGTATTGTTGTAAGGGGCCCCAGTGTCTCAAGCGGCCCTTACAACTAAGGCTTAATAGCGGTCTTTAACATTGGAGGTTATGAGAGGGGGACACTCGGTTTGGGGACACCATTCTCTCAAACCATAGCCGATAAAAAAAAAACTTTTGTCACATGGAGAGGGCCCCCTGGGCAACAACTGGTTTGGGGACAGCGTTCTCCCGAACCATAGCCAATAGAAAATACCAAATTAGGGTCACATGCATGGAGAGGGTCCTCTGGGCAACAACTGGTCCAAGTTTGGGACCTCCAGCACCTATGGTTGGGCCGTACCGGGTCCTCAAAGTGTCATTATCAAGCAATTGTTGGGTGAATTTGGGATTTAACATTGGAGTCTATGGGAGGGGGACACCCAGTTTGGGGACACCGTTCTCTCGAACCATAGCCGATAAAAATACCAAACTGGGGTCACATGGAGAGGGCCCCGTGGGCAACAACAGGTCCAAGTTTTGGACCTCCGGCACCTATGGTTCGGCACGAGGTCTTATACAAGCATCGGGTGAGGCTGTGCTGCCTGTGCACTGTTTTTTCTTTACTGGAGTCTAGGGACACCAGCACCAGCATGGGGGTGTGAGGGTAGAGCGGCAGCCAGTACAGATGTAGGGGGTCCCAACAGGACCACAGGAGACCCTCCCAGGATGTCCTTGCCTCTCCCAACCATGGTGTCCCCTGTGTCCTCCCCCACCACGGTGACCCCCTGTGTCCTTCATTCCCAACAGTGTCCTCCTTTCCCCCATCCACATTGTGCCCCTGTGTCCTCCCCTTTCCCACCCCACTGTGTCCTCCTGCATCCTCCTAGCCCCCCCCGGTGTCCTTTGTCCCTGTCTGCACAGTGTCCTTCTCTGTCCCTGGCATCCCTCTCTGTCCTTGTTACACTGCATCCCTCTCTGTCCCTGGCATCCCTCTCTGTCCCCGGTATCCCTCTCTGTCCTTTTTGTACTGCATCCCTCTCTGTCCCCAGTATCCCTCTCTGTCCTTGTTGTACAGCGTCCCTCTCTGTTCTTCTCCCTCGACAACCCCTAAAAGGCAACTATGTTTGCTCAGGCCAGTAAGAACTTGTTTACATTTGCAGTTTGGGGGAGGTAAAATCCCTGTAGATGAGCCCTGTTTTTTTACCACCTTGCAACTGCACCCCACTACACATGTTGGAACAGAAATTGTAGACCCTGTCTCACTTAAAAGAAATATAGCAACCTTGTGCAGTGACCAAGGGGCTAAAGCAGGCAGTGAGGAGGCATTTTAGCACCTTTTCACCACCTGCTTTAACCCCTTGGATCCCACACTAGCATGTACTGCACACAGTTGCAGGGTGTTTGCAGAGTGGCCCAATGAATGGGTCATGCTTGGCAGGCTACACCAGTAAAGTGTGTCAGGGTATATAATTCCTATTGCGACTGCAACATGTGTACACCCCTGGCCAGTGGGCAGATTTAGTGGGATGGCCAGTGGGCAGATGTGGTGGGATGGCCAGTGGGCAGGCCCTGGGAAATGTTGGTGGTCAGATGGGGGGGCAGGTCTAAAGCTGTGTAAGGGCCCCAACATTTCTGATGGCTGTCCTGCTAGGGATTTTTGTAAAAAAAATGATAGATAGATAGATAGATAGATAGATAGATAGATAGATAGATAGATAGATAGATAGATAGATAGATAGATAGATAGATCTATATACAGTCAGTTAGTGCAGGCAGTTTAGTGTAGAATGAAATATATATTAGATAGATAGGGCAATCTATATACAGTCAGATAGTGCAGGCAGTGCAAGAATATATATATACCTTCCTAGTGTGTATATATATAAAATGCAATGCCTTTAGTGTATACTATATACAGCTAATTCAGTGTACAGTATATGGCGTCCGTTCAGGCAGTGAAAGAATATATATATATACAGTCTAGTGTATATATATATATATATATATATATATATATATATATATATATATATATATATATATATACCCAGCATATTGAGTGTACACTATATATCATTGAAATTATAGTGCATTCGGGGGTGTACATATGACAGGGCTTGACAAATTTACAAAGTTAGGAGCCAGTTTTTTTTACGAACAATAAAGCTTTATTTTCAATTACAAAAATAACGGATCTTAACCACTTCAGCCCCGGAAGGATTTCCCACTTTAGGACCAGAGCACTTTTTGCGATTCGGCACTGCGCCACTTTAACTGACAATTGTGCTGTCGTGTGACGTATTACCCAAACGAAATGTGCGTCCTTTTTTTCCCCACAAATAGAGCTTTCTTTTGGTGGTATTTGATCACCTCTGCGTCATTTCTGATCGCCGCTATAAACAAAAGAAGAGCGACAATTTTGCAAAAAAAAAAACAAATTTCTTACTTTTTGCTAAAATACAAATCCCCCAAAAAAATATATTAAAAAAATTTTTCCATCGGTTTTGGGCGATTTATATTCTTCCTCATTTTTGGTGAAAAAAATTTGCAATCGGTGTTTATTGATTGGTTTGCGCAAAAGTTGACACGTTTACGGATTGACGCGTTTCCTTTCTGTGGTTTTCATTTATTTTTATTTTTTACTAGTAAGGGCAGTGATCTGCGATTTTTATCAGTACTGCGATATTGCAGCAGACATGTAGGACCATTTTGACACTTTTTTGGGACCATTGGCATTTATACAGCGATCAGTGCTATAAAAATGCACTGATTACTGTGTAAATGCCAATGGCAGTGAAAAGGTTAACCAGGAGGGGGCGCTCTAAGGGTTAACTGTGTTCCCTGGGCATGTTCTAACTGTATGGGAGCTGCCCTGGCTGGGGGAAGGGGACGATCATGGCTTCCGTATACAGGAAGCCTGTGATCATTGCCCTTCCCCCTCTAACAGAACGGAGATCCATGTTTACATACACGGGCCTCCGTTCTTTCAGTGCGGGGGAGCCATCGCGGGTACCCGGCGGCGAGCGAGTCCACCGCACCCCCTCCCTGGCTCCCCCCGAACACAGTGAGCGCACGAGCGTGCCTCCGGCGGCACGCACGCACTCACAATGCTAGTTATCGCGGCCGCCGTCCTGTGACGGTGTTTCGCGATAACGAGCCACCTTAAGTGGTTAAATGTAGGCAATGTCATAGCCTGTCTGTTAACTGGTCACCACATACATGTAAAGCCTGGTACACGCAATCAGTTTTTTTTTTTTACGTTCAATCCAACAGGTTGAACGGAAAAAAACAAAAAACTAACAGCTCAGCTCTGAGATGCTGTACTAACAATCTGATGTTAGTACAGACATCTCACCTACTGAGCTATTGTGTACTGACAGGGGGTTGGCCATTGGCTGAGAGTGCTGATTGAGAGTCCGTTGGTTGCTGACTTTCCAGCAAACTCATCTGACAGAAGCCAGCCGAACAGTCGTCTTCTGTCGGACCAGCTGCCATACACACGGGCCAAATGGTGGCCAGTTTTTATTGATTCGGCCGATGTCGTCTGGCATTTGGCCTGTGTGTACTTGGCTTGATAGTGTGATGGGTAGTAGCTCATTGGGAAGGACAGTGCATCAAGGTGAGGGTCACAGGAGATCCAGTGATCCAGGAACTCATGCCACCTTAGGTCCCTTTTACACAAGCCCCCCTGCTAAGCAGAATACGCTTGCTCAACAGGGATCACTCCACTGTGCAGAGCAGACACGGCCTGCTCTCCTCTATGGGGCAATCGGATGGAAATGGAACACCTGTCCGATTCCATCAGATCCACCGGACGGAAGGAAAATAGAACCACCATCCGTCTGTTTTTGGGGGACAGGATCGGATGGCGGCGCGTGTCAGCGGACATGAGTCCGTTGACACCTGCCACTCCATAGAGAAGCCTGAAGGATGCGATCAGGTCCGCCTGAAAAACTGACAGGTGAACCTGATCGGATCACCCATGTGAAAGGGGCCTTCGGATGTGTGGCTGTGGCATGACAGGGGGAGAATGAATAGTCAATGCCAATGGAAAAAAAAACAACTTTACATCTATTTACATAATTATCTTTTTGTGGGGGTGCAAGTGGAACTGTCCACACTCCCTGTCCACTTACCTTTAATCAAATGGCGCCAGGAGAAACCCACAAAACAATCCACTTCGTCTCCTCCCGGGAAGTAGATGGGCGGGCAGTAAGAACAGTGCAGGCAGGGGAAAATACTCGGCGCGCCTGTGACTGCTTGTCACAGCCACCACAAGAGGGCGCCCGTTCCCCAGTGAAAAGACATAGTTCGTGAAGGCCGCAAAGCCGCGGCCTCAATTACAGGCCGCTGCAGCCTCTTAGTCCGCACGTCCGCATGGGGGGGTGCTGCACGGGGACCGGACACCTCCCGCAGTGCAGCCCCAGGCGCCAGGTTGCTTAATTCAGTTGCCAATGAGACCTGGCGCCTGGGATTTGTCGAGCCCTGACGTACGGTATATAGTACACTTGACGTGGTGTCTTAACATATATATTTTTCACCCCTTAACCCCCAGAGCCCTTTTTTACATTTGTTGTTTACCCTACGCAATTATTTTTTTTTATTTTGGTGTGGGCCCCGCTGTTGTAAATTAGTTTAACCACTTAAGGCCCGGAGCTCTTTTTTACACTTGTTGTTTACAAGTTAAAATAATTTTTTTTTTTTTTTGCTAGAAAATTACTTAGAACCCCCAAACATTATATATTTTTTTTCAAACACCCTAGAGAATAAAATGGTGATCATTGCAATACCTTTTTCACACACAGAAGCGCTGTTTTTGGAGATCTGAATACTGTGAAGTGTAAAGTGTAACTGTCACCATATATTACCATCACAAGAGATGTTTACATTCCTTGTGATAGCAATAAAAGTGATCAGTTTTTTTTTTTTAAAGGAATAGTGTTAAAAGAAAAAATTTAATAAAATAAATAAAAAAATTAAATAAAACATTTTTAAAGCGCCACCGTCCCCTCAAGCTTGTGCAGCAAAGAAAATGCATACATAAGTTGCCCCTGCATATGAAAACGGTGTTCAAACCACACCTGTGCAGCATTGCCGCGATCGCTAGAGTGTGAGCAATAATTCTAACAAAAGACCTCCTCTGCACCTGTATGGTATCTGTTTACTCGGCATAACATCCTCTTTCACAATATACAAAAAAATTGGGCTAACTTTACTGTTGTCTTATTTTTTAACTCAAAAAGCGAATTTTTCCCCAAAAAATTGCGCTTGGAAGACCGCTGCGCAAATACTGTACGACAAAAAGTATTGCAACAATCACCATTTTATTCTCTAGGGTGTTTGTGGGGGTCTGCGGGCAGGGGGCTTATCAGAATCTGGAGGCCCCCTTTAATAAGGGGGCCCCCAGATCCCGACCCCTCCCATGTGAATAGGTATGGGATGCATTGTACCCCTACCCATTCACCAAAAAAGGAGTGTAGTGGTACAAAAAACAAGAGGCAGTTTTTGAAAAGTCCTTTATTGTGTAAAATAACTCTTCTTCTTTCTCCCTCCATCTTCTCCTGCCCCGGTCCTTCTTCTGCTTCTTCTTTTATTCGTCTTCCTTCCTCTCTTTGTCTTCAATCTTCATCTTCTTCTTCCTTCTTCTTTCACTGCCGCCCCTCTCCCCGCTCCTGCAGCCCGACCCCTGCGCGTCACCCAGAATGGGGGGTCTTCATAATGACACTTCTTTTATAAGAAGGGGCGGGGCCACCCAGTGACGTAACCGAGTGAATCTTCTGACCTTGTGTGCTGTCAGAGGGGGCCGGTCACCCATTTATGTCACCGGGTGGCCCCACCCCTTCTTATAAAAGAACTGTCATTATGAAGACTGCCCATTCTGGGAGACATACAGGGGCCAGGCTGCAGCAGTGAGGAGAGCGGCAGCGGTAAAAGAAGAAGAAAGAAGAAGAAGAAGAAGATTGAAGACGAAGAGAGGAAGGAAGAAGTCTGAAAGAAGAAAGACCAAGGCAGGAGAAAATGGAGGAAGACTGGAGGAAGAAAGAAGAAGAGCTATTTTACACAATAAAGGACTTGTCAAAAACTGCTTCTTGTTTTTAGTACCACTACAATGTACCCCATGCCTATTCACATGGGGGGGCGGGATCTGGGGCCCCCTTATTAAAAGGGGGCTTCAAAATTCCGATAAGCCCCCCGCCCGCAGACCCCCACAAGCGCCGGCTAGGCTTCAACATGGGGACAAGGTGCTTTGAGGTGGGGGAGGCAGAGTCCCCCCTCCCCAAAGCACCCATACTCCCCATGTTGAGGGAATGTAGCCTGGTACGGTTCAGGCCCGTCCCCCCCATCCTAACCGGCCAGGTTGCATGCTTGGATAAGGGTCTGGTTTGGATTGTAGGGGGTACCCCACGCACTTTTTTTCAGCGATTTTTTTTGTATATTGACGGGAACCAGCAATACATTACAGCCGCAATTTTACATGACAATTTTTCCTATGGAAATGTCATTTGACTCTGGCTATGTTCTACACCTCACAGAGATGCGTCCTTTTACAGACAGGCTAAGCACACCCCCCAGGCACAATATTTAAAGGAATTTTTTTTTTCACTTTTAGCATTATTAAAATCACTGCTCCTGAAAAAAATATTGATTTAAAAACTTTTTTTTCATTGATACATGTCCCCTAGGGCAGGACCCGGGTCCCCATACACTTTTTAGGGAATTAACATTGCATATAAGCCTTTAAAATGAGCACTTTTTATTTTTCATGTTCAGGTCAAAAGCCTGGGCCCGGACGGGTTTTCAGTCGGTTATTACAACACCTTCCCTGAATTGACACTAGCCCACCTTGTTAAAGCTCTAAACACTTTGGCCCTTTCACCTCATCACAGCAAAGATCTATTGGAAGCACACGTCACAGTGATCCCAAAGCCAGACAAAGACCCAACATTGGTTACAAATTACAGACCTATCTCCCTCCTAAACGTAGACATAAAACTTTACGCCAAAATTCTCGCGAATTGAATTCTGCCACTTCTCCCCAAATTAGTCCCACTGGACCAAGTTGGATTTATTCCGAGCAGAGAGGCAAGGGACAACACCCTGAAAGCAATAAATATCCATCAGCACCTTACTTCCTCCAAAAAGCAGGGATTCTTCCTTTCGTTGGATGCGGAGAAGGCGTTCGACAGAGTGGCCTGGGATTTTATGACCGCTACGCTGCAAAAAATGGGCTTCCCGAACAAAATGCTCCAATACATTCTCACCCTCTACTTCGCCCCGACAGCAAGAGTGAGGGTCAATGGCCACCTGTCGAGCGCCTTCCCCATCTCCAATGGTACCCGTCAGGGCTGCCCCCCATCTCCCATAATCTTTGTTCTCTCCCTGGAACCCCTCCTAAATAGACTCAGAGCCAATCCAGACATCAACGGGGTAGAATTAAAAAAAAAACAGTACAAACTGGCAGCCTATGCCGGTGATATCTTAATGTTCCTCAGAAACCCCCTAATATTAATCCCTAACCTGCTCAAGGACTTTTCCCAGTTTAAAGCACTCGCCAACCTACAGATAAATTTTAATAAATCAAGAGCATTGAATGTTTCTCTTCCTACAGAAACGGTGTTAGCGTGCCAATCTACCTTCCCATTCGGGTGGGAACCACAGAGCATCAAGTATTTGGGTATAAACCTCCCGACCAAACTATCAGAGCTATATGCTAGCAACCACCTCACAATACTTAAATCATCACAAAAAGACCTCAACAAATGGAACTCCTGTCCCTTCTCATGGTTTGGGAGAGCTGCAATTCTGACAATGAATATACTCCCCAGAATCCTATACATCCTTCAAACCATACCAATCAAAGTCCCTACCTCCTTTCTTTCCACTTACAAACGCACTTGTACACAATTTCTATGGGCCTCCAAACCTTCCAGACTGAACTGGAAAATCCTAGTTACTCCTAAGCTGAAGGGAGGCTTGGGACTTCCGGATATCCAAAAATACTTTTGGGCTTGTCATCTGTCCAGAATACCGGACTGGCACTTGCACCGTTCCACCAAGGCTTGGATAGGTTTGGAGGAGACGGCTTTGCCGCTCCCTCTGACCTCCTTGCCTTGGATTAAACTATCTACAATGCCGAAGGACATTTTAGATCACCCACTCATAGGCCCCTCTTTGCAAACAGTACAAATGACAAATCGCACGGCACACATAACCCAAATACCAGGCCCCCTAACGCCTTTAACAGGAAACCCAGACTTTTCCCCAGGGCAGCAGAAGGAACACCCATACTCCCTACAAGCAGAACCTGGCCTTAGGGCAAGAGACATCTTTGAGGGGGGAAGCCTGGTCTCGTTTCAGACACTCAGGGCCCATCTGCCAAACCTCGATATTCCATTCTTTAAATACCTGCAAATCAGGCACTTCCTCCAGAGCACCAAGCCGACATCGGTCTGAGTTAAGGACCTCACACCTTTTGAGGCCATATGCACTGGTAAAGAACCACGTAGACATCTCATTTCGGTTATATACGCCATTCTCAAAGAGAATATAACTATAAAGAGAAATACATCGATCCTACGTTGGGAAAACATGTTACAGACGAGCTTTGAGGAGGGGGAATGGAAGCAGGCTCTCTACCATATACACAAAGGGGGTCATTTACTATAGTGCTGCCGCAAAATAGCGGCAAAATTGCGATTCGCGGTAAATAGCCCTAAAACGGTATTCACAATAGCGCTGGGCGGTAAATAACAGCCAAAATGGAATTCACTAAAGCTCCAAGGTCACAGATAACGGCCAACTCCTTACTCCAGCCCAGACCTGGAGTTGTGCAAATAGAAATAATGTTTGGAGCATAATCTGGTCCCCTAAATTGCGCTAAAATATGCGGTATATTGTTTAAAGATAATCTGCTTTTAAACTGTGTGAAAAAGTGATTTCTACACTGAAATATCTTAAAAAGTCTGAGCAGAGACAAACAACCTGGCTCTTTACTCCAAGGCACAGAGCACAGCTGAGCACAACGGAGCATGCTCAGACACAAAACAACTCTCAAAATAACGCTCATGGAGTAATTCCTTGAGTAGTTAGTAAATACCAAAATCAGTGTTATTTTACACTGTGTGAAGTGTAAAATAACACTGTGAAGAGGAGAGTTGTTTTGCCAAGTGCAAGTTTCTGCCATTCATTCTAATGTTTAGAGTTGAGCAAACCTCTGGAAGTTCGGGTTCTGCTGGTCCGTCCGAACTTCGGGACAAAGTCCGGGTCCGGGTCCGGACGGAACCCGAACGATCGCACGGACAACGA
>BLSH010117491.1:47606-57901 GCA_018402905.1 Glandirana rugosa | reverse complement strand
AAAGGTGTAATATCCAAAAGAACCACAAGATGGCATTGTAATAACCAACTATAAAAACATTACTATAGCTGCATATTTATGTTACATGGAAATCATGTAACAGAACAATATGCATATCAGCTGTTTACCAGTTGTAATGTATTCTTTTCCTTATGTCTACCTTTATGAATAAACTTTCATTGCCATTGTGCATCATTTTACCATCTGTGTCTCACATGTCTCATGTAAAGTCCCAACCCCCCTCTCTCCTTCTCAATTAAACAGGGATGGAGGAACATGTGTTGATATACCATGAGCCTCATATAAAGTCTCAAACTACCTCTTTTCCTTTTACATACAAATATAACATCATACTCATCTCCCACGTATTGGTCAAAGGCTCTCTGTGATCTTTTGCATCCTTTCCCGCTGATTATAATGTCCCGACTTCCAGTGGCGGCTGGTGAAATTTTAGGATGCGGGGGTGCCAGACCCCGCCCTTCCTTTTTGACCCCTCCACTTCTAATAAGCCCCACCCCTTATAGATTCCACCCATTGTGTCGGGAGTATACAGCCCAGCATCACCAGTTAGGGCGTACAGTATCGCCAGATAAGGGTATATACAGCATCACAAATAGGGGTATATACAGCATCACAGATAGGGGTGTATACAGCACCACAGATAGTGGTATATATAGCACCACAGATAGGGGTATATACAGCACCACGGATAGGGGTATATACAGCACCTCAGATAGGGGTATATACAGCACCATAGATAGGGGTATATACAGCACCATAGATAGATATATACTGCACCATAGATAGGGATATACTGCACCATAGATAGGTATATACAGCACCACAGATAGGTATATACAGCACCATAGATAGGGATATACTGCATCATAGATAGGTATATACAGCACCACAGATAGGGATATACAGCACCACAGATAGGTATATACTGCCCCAGCCCCACAGATAGGTATATACTGCCCCACAGATAGGTATATACTGCCCCAGCCCCCCAGATAGGTATATACTGCACCATAGATAGGGGTATACAGAGCCAACCCCTTCTCCCGCCGTGGGGCTCACGGCACTGACAGTACCCCCCCGGGGTAGTCGGGGCATGAAAGTCCCGCACTTACCCCATCTAGGAGCAGCAAGGCAGTGAGTGGGCTGCAGGCAGTGCAGTGTCCAGCGAGCAGGGAGCTATGGAGTGATGTCCGGTGAGCGGCTATGCTTCCTCCTCCGACGAGGAAGGCATCCAATAGGATCGCCTGTCTTCTCCACCAGTCGGGAAACCAGTGCTTTCTGATTGGCGGAGAGCGGTTTAGTGTTAGAAAGGCAAATGTTCATTTGCCTATCTAAGGGCTTGTGGCGGCACACTTTGTGCCACAAACCACACTTTATTGAAGCCTATTAGCGCCTACGGCGCTAATGAGATGCTTCAAAGTAACCCCCACCCCTGTAATTCATGCGGCCAGAGCCTCAAAGGGGCTGGCCTGCATGAATAGGGGGTGGTTGCGGGGGCCACCATGGATAGATTTATGCTATGCATGGAGAGAGGGGGCGGCGCCCGTGCGCCCTTAATGGACAGGCCGCCACTGCCGACCTCCCATATATTCAGATACCTTCAGTTATCCCACACCTTCAGTAGGCAATTTTCCACCGCCTCCCTAAATTTGGAAAAATTTGATTTGGAGCATATACTCAGAACACAATGCACGGAGAAACGCACCTCTGTGTTATATAATCACCTAACGTTGGCATCCCTTCCCGACCTCAGCAATCTTTGGCAGAGATGGGTAAGGGACATGCCAAAGAAATAGGCTCATTCAATTCAAAATAGTACACAGGGCTTATTATACTCAATACAGGCTACATAAAATGAGGCCTCTGAAATCATCAGAATGTTGGTGCTGTGATCATTCTCCTGCAGATTTTTCACACATTTTTTTAGCACTGTCCAGTTATAGCTAAAATTGGAAGGAAGTGATTACCGTAGTTAACTCCATTGCCAAGATATCCCTGACACCCTCGGTGGGTCTGTGTGTGTTGGGGCTGGTGGAAGAGCTGGTTCCAATGGTAGCAGGGAGGAGCATGCTCAGTCTACTTCTGTTTTATGCTCGTAAGGCCGTAACGATGTCCTGGAAGAAAGATACCCCTCCTTCCCCTTCCCTTACAGTCCCCACGGTGGAGGGGACTGTAAAAAAAAAAAATTTACATACATTCTACGGAATCTCGTTAATCCCGTCAACTGTCCCTTCGCCCACCACAGGGCCATGGAGGAGGGTCAGTATGTAAAAAAAAAAAAAAAAAACAAGTCCACAGACTTGATGGCATTTCTCGGTCATTTAATTTCTTCATGAGGGGAGGGCATTTCGGTACCACATTTCTTGGCTGCTCTTTTCGCTCATTTATCTGAGCCACGGAGTAGGGAGTCACCTTAAGTTTTCCATTTCTTCCCCAGTATCGGCAGCAGTGAAGTTCAGGCACAGCGGTCCTTTCCTGCGGCAGACAAAGTAGGGTATCTCTGGGTTAGGATGCGTAGATACTTCTGGATCTTCATCATACCAGGTCAGTATGCGTGGCGGGTTGCACAGGCTTTAGGGAATCAGGCTTCAGTTGTTGGGTGGAGGGCATTGGGGAGTTCATTTCTGGCTGTCTCTTCGCCCAGCTGGGCCACGGAAAAAGGCAGCAGGAGGACATTTCCAGTCTTGGTTCAGGGTGGGAGGCTCATTTCTTTTCGCCTCTTCGCCCTGGCTGGGCCACGGTGGAGGGCAGGAGTCATTTCATTTACTGCATGGTAGCAAGTCTGGTTGCAGCTTGTTAATTTTCTCCCCAGTGCGGTCATTCAATCGGGTGTAGGAAGTCGTGGGAAGTCGTTTAGGTGCATCATTGGATTCCGGCAGGGGTAAGTCGATAGGAATTGGGTTGTTCCCCTTTTTCTGTTGAGCAGCCGATTAGCATGTCCTTTCATTTCTCTGCTCAGGGTCAAGAGACATCAAATATGACCATGTAGGATCAGTGGCGATCAGGTCAGTACGGTCCATCTTTTCTGGTCTCCTCCAGCGGAGGTTGATCAGGGGTTTTTGCTTTGTTGGGTATCTTTGGTCAGTCACAGGGGGCGAATCGAGTTGTCAGACACAGGCCGGGGCCAGGGGGGACGCTCCCCTTCTCTTTTCACATTTCAGGGATTGGCACCTTTCACTCACAGCATCATGGTGTCCACGCTTTCTGGTGGGCCCATGCCATGCCCCGCTTCTCCGAGGGCATGCCATTTCACATGCATCACGACCCGGGGGGTGGGGCAAGGTCGCGCACCAGCGGGTGTTGGTCATTTCTGTCAAGAGTTACTGCCTCACCACTCTCTCTTTGCTTATTTAGATCATGTCACAGGCCGAAGACATCGGGGAGTTCCCATCTGCACCTCCGTCACCGGCCAGAAGCTCGGTCCATGGAGGTTTGCCGTCCCTTAGGACATGGACTGTGCCGAAACTGATAGCCGAACTTCAACGCAGGGGCATTTCCTATCCAGCCTCGGCTCAGAAGGCTGAGCTCTTCAGACTGTTGTTCCCGTCAGCCTCTGGTTCTGACGCGGAGCAGGTTACTTTGCGTTCAGTCGTCTTGTCTCTTTCCCAGATTCATGCTATGTTGGACTCTTTGGTGTCATCAGGGCAGGAGCTTAGGTCCAGAAATGAGGCTTTAGAGAACTGGGCCATTTCTGCTCCACTGGTGCCGGGGCAGCCGAGCCTCCCTCCCCCCGGGAGGGCATTTCAGCAATTCCCAACACTGGGACAGTGGCGGCAGGTAATAGCTTAGGTGCTCCCTCAGTCACACCAGCTCATTTCATACCAGCTGATTTAAGGAAGGACATTCTGGAAGGGAAAGATGTCGATCTTGCTTCCCTCTTAATTGCGGCACACAATGTGGCAGACAATAGGTCCTATGCCTGTGGGGACGTGTCCGTGGTGGTTAAAACCAGGGACCATAGGCTGAACCGCAAGTTGACCATTCTCGAATTTGTGCTCGCTTTTAGCACATTCAGGGATGTCATTTGCTCGGCCCAACCTAACAGGAGGGAAGAACTGGATCTTTACCTTTATGCGGTGGTGGAATTAGGGCACAAGTATGGCGGGTCAGCATTTTATGATTATCACCGATCTTTTTCAGCCAAAGCTGCGGCCATCTTCTTGCAGCATCATATCACCATCTTTTGGGGATCGGTGGACACGGAGTTATTCTGCAGACACTTTGCAGGACTCAGAGCTCCCGTTTGCGGAACCTGCCAATCTTCTACACACACCACTTACTGGTGCCCCAACGTCGAGCCAGCGACCATGCCTGGTGTCGGCAGGCCAGGTCCGAGCAATTCCTCTGTTTCAGGTAACAGTGACCCTCAGGACAAACTGGGCCGCCCCATTCGTTTTTTGGGCAAATCGCAAATTTGCAATAACTTCAACCAGGGATCTTGCAACTACAATCAGTTCAGGTTGTTGCACGTTTGCTCGGATTGCTTCAGGGCCCACCCCAAGACTGCTTGTTTATTGAAACAATCCAAGGGGTCATGACTAGGTCAGGTAAATGTGCAGTCCTTACAGCAGCTTTTGGCAGGTCATCCTTCAGCGGCAACCATCGCGTTTTTGGTAGAAGGGATTTCTGAGGGTTTTCACACGGGGCTCATAACCATTCCCCAGGGTACTTTCGAGTGCAGTAATTTGCTATTGGCTATCACGTATTCAGAAGCTGTGGACAGCCTGCTACAAGCAGAGCTTGCCAAAGGCTTTGTGATTGGTCCATTTTCAACCCCCCCTTTGATTCATGGAAAGTTAGCCCCATTGGTGTTGTTCAAGGTAAATTTTCCAATAAACTCAGATTGATCTATGACTTGTCTGCGCCTCATTCCTCCAGGGTACCCAGCATAAATTCACTTATTCCGTCCGATTAATTTTCCCTCAAGTATGCTTCTGTGGACCAGGCCATCCAAAGCATCATTAGGTCCGGGGTGGGGACTTGGCTTTCTAAAGCTGACATAGCAGATGCTTTTAAACTACTACCCATCAAACCTTCCTTGTGGCAATGGCATGGCATCAAATGGCGGGAATCGTATTATTACGCAACCAAACTCACGTTTGGTTCCAAAAGTAGCCCCTGGTTATTTGATACTTTTGCGCAAGCACTATGCTGGATCCTATTGCACAAGGAGGATTGTCAGGAGGTCATACGTTATCTTGACTATTTTTTGTTAATAGAAAGGGGCAGTCAAATGCCTGCAGATCTATGGAAGTTGATTGCCCTATTTTCTGCCCTAAACGTTCCTCTTTCCGACAAGAAGGTGGAGGGGCCGGCCAGAGAGTTGGTTTTTCTAGGGGTCAAGTTAGACACCCAGCTCATGCAAGCCAGTCTATCACCTGAGAAATTGGAAAGGATCAGGAGCAGAATTCATGCGTTCACCATTTATCAAGTCTGTTCCAGGGTGGAGCTCCAGTCTTTACTGGGCATGTTGAACTTTGCCATGAGAATCATCCCTCAGGGCAGGTCTTTCGTGTCTAGGTTGCTGGCGCTTCTGCCCCTGGCTTCAGATTCCTTGTCCAGCATCAAGCTGAATGTCGCCACCTTAGCTGATCTCGGCATGTGGGATGAATTCTTGCAGCACTGGAATGGGGTGGCCATGTTCATTCCAGCAGCTTCAGATGTGTCTCCTAGGGTGATATCCGATGCAGCAGCCACCAAAGGTTATGGGGTCATCTTTAGCACCCATTGGCTCGCCGGCCCTTGGCTGGAGGAGGTTAAGTCAATTCCAGGCTTTCACAGCTTTTCCTCACTTTTCGAGATCTACCCTATCGTTGCCGCAGCTCAAGCTTGGGCTCACATGTGGTTCGGACATACCGTGGTATTTCACTCCGACAATCAGGCCTTGGTGGAGATTATCAACAAAGGCAGGTCCAGCTCCTTGGCTGTCATGTCCTTTCTGCGTAGGTTAATTTGGCTCTCGCTACAACTGAAGTTTCACATTCATTGCACTTTCATACAAGGCGTGGAGGACATAGCAGCAGATGCCTTATCACACTTTCATTTTCCTTTATTCTTTCAGCAGGTTCCAGAGGCAGACGTTCTGCCCACCCCATGCCCGGAGAACTCCCGGCTCAGGATGGACTAAACCCGTTACTGTCCGGTGCCAGGGGTCTGATCGAGGCTTCTCTCTCAGCTAACACCAGGAGGGCTTACCACACAGCCTGGGAGGCCTTTCAATCATTCTTGGCCCTATATCCAAAAGTGGACTGGTACAACATTGAGTATCTTCTGGCTTTCGTTACTTTTGCCACTCACAGCTGCACTTGTCACATGCTACCATTAAAACTTACCTGGCCAGAGTGCAACACTTTGCCGCATTATTATTTCCATACAAACTTTTGCGGTTTTTGGCACATCCCATCAGGGCTATTTTGAATGGGATACAGAAGGTTAGTCCACCTGTACCAACCAGCAGGCATCCTATCACAGGTACCTTGTTCCAGAAATTGTCGGCAATGCTAGACAATCTTCCTTTCGGCTCCAAGTTCAGTCTGGTACTCAAAGCGGCCATCTGTTTAGCATTTTATGGTTTCCTGAGACCCAGTGAGTTTTCTGTTGCAGGCAGGCTGTTTCGCCCATTATCCATCAAACAGCTTACCAAACACCAGGACCATTTTCAGCTCATGTTGGGAGCGTGCAAGACGCAGCAGGTGGGAGCTGGTACCAGGGTTATATATTTTCAGACAGGCAATGCGTGGTGTCCATTCAAGGTTTTGGAGGTTTTACAGGCTCAACTCCAAGGGGCTCCTAGGGAGGGGCCGTTGTTGCCCTTCCAGGGCACACATCTCACGACGGCTCAGTTTATCAAGCATGTACGCATACTGCTTGGTAGGTGTGGTGTCAATCCCAGACAATACACGGGCCATTCATTTAGGATTGGGGCCACATCAGCTGCATCGCGGCAAGGCATACCAGTTCATATTATCAGGAAGTTGGGTAGGTGGAAATCTGCCTGCTACATGAGGTATATCCCAGAACCCCATGTTGAAATGTCCAGGGCTGTTTCTCGTTTGGTAGAATGATTGTCATGCATATTTTCAATAAATTTCTTTGCTTGCATCCTAGCAGTGTCTTTTTGCCCACTTTAGGCATACACGTGACCAGGGCACACCGCAGGTCACCGTTCTCATAGTATTCTTTTCATACGACAGCTTCTTTTGACTCCGAGCACAAATAAGAAGGCTGACCGAAGGTCGGCCTGAATTTGTAGGAGGAGTCTGGCTATACTTAAGTCAGTCTCCCCCATCAGCTGCTCGTTGTGTCGTTCTGGTGGTCCCACAATCCCTGCCCCTTCTTAAAACATTCCCTCTTTTCTTTCTCTTGGGTATGCCCACTTTAGGCATACTGAACACGTGACCAGGGCACACCGCAGGTCACCGTTCTCATAGTATTTTTTTTATACGACAGCTTCTTTTGACTCCGAGTACAAATAGAGCTTTCTTTTGGTGGTATTTGATCACCTCTGCGGTTTTTATTTTTTGCGCTATAAACAAAAAAAGCGACAATTTTGAAAAAAAAACAATATTTTTTACTTTTTGCTAGACTACATATCCCAAAAAAATATAAAAAAACAAATTTATTCGTCAGTTTAGGCCGATATATATTCTTCTACATAGTTTTGATAAATAAAATCGCAAAAAACGTTTATTGATTGGTTTGCGCAAAAGTTATCGCGTCTACCAACTATGAGAATTAATTTATGGCTTTTTATTTTTTTATTTTTTTTTACTGGTAATGGCGGCGATCTGAGATTTTTATCGGTACTGCAATATTGTGGCGGACATGTTGGACATTTTTGACACTTTTTTTGGGTCCATTGACATTTATACAGCGATCAGATTTAAAAATAGCCACTGATTACTGTATAAATCTCACTGACAGTGAAGGGGTTAACCTGTAGGGGGCAATCAAGGGGTTAAGTGTGTTCCCTCACTGTGTTCTAACTGTGTAGGGGGTGGGCTGGCAGGGCCATGACAGATCTAATTGATCCCGATCACAGGGATCAGTAGATCTCTGTCATGTCTGCTGTCAGAACGGGGAACCGCCGTGTTTACATTCTTCCTCTGTAGAAGGCGATAGCGGGTCGCCGGTGGAAATTGAGTCTGCCCAACCCGCAGACACACTCACGCAGGCAATGCGGCGGGAACGAGAGCGTGCCCGACCGCAACTGTGGCTGCGCGGATTGCTGTTTATAGACGGCGATCTGCGCAGAGGAGCTAACCTGCTGCAGTAAATGTACGCGAGGCGGTCGGCAACTGGTTAACTTAGTTTCTTTGGCTCTTCAGAGGCCACCCTTTGAAGCTTTTTTGGGAAATTTCCCTTTTTGGAATCACTTAAAAGGCGCTATCACCTTTGTGTGGAGGTTCTCTCAGTTAGCAGCCTAGTATACAGCCTTTCATAGTTGAACACAAAGGCTAGGTCATCCTAGTCTTCAAAGACCCCCCCTAATGTTGATTTTTTTTCTTTCACCTTAACCAGGACATTACCCTTACTTCTTTATGTCCTCCTTCAAAACATCCCAAGGAAATTTCTCTCCAATGTCTTGACATGGTATACGCTGTGACTGTCTACTTCTCGGCTACAGCCTTTTTTAGACAGTGGAATTCTCTCTTGTGATTTCAGAGGGTCCACATGGGTTTCCCTGCTTCTCACTCCACCATAGCTAGGTGGATTAGCAAGTCATCATTCAATTCTGGTCTAAGGCAGGGGTCTGCAAACTTTCTAAACAAGTGGCCAGTTTACTGTCCTTCAGACTTTAGAGGGGCCGGACTGTGGCCAGTGGGAGTAGAAAATGCCCCAGTGTCAGTGGGAGTAAACAATGCCCCATCTTTACTGGGAGGAATAATGCTCTATCATTGGTGTCAGTGGGGGGAATGGTGCCCCATCATTGGTGTCAGTGGGAGAAATAGTGCCACATCATTGGTGTCAGCGGGAGGAATAGTGCCCCATTATTGGTGTCAGTGGGAGGAATATTGCCTCATCACTGGTGTCAGTGGGAGTAATAGTGCCCCATTATTGATGTCAGTGGGAGGAATAGTGCCTCATCATTGGTGTCAGTGGGAGTAATAGTGCCCCATCATTGATGTCAGTGGGAGGAATTGTGCCCCATCATTGGTGTCAGTGGGAGGAATAGTGCCCCATTATTGGTGTCAGTGGGAGGAATAGTGCCCCATCATTGGTGTCAGTGGAAGTAATAGTGCCCCATTATTGATGTCAGTGGGAGGAATAGTGCCCCATCACTGGTGTCAGTGGGAGGAAAAGTGCCCCATCATTGATGTCAGTGGAAGGAATAGTGCCCTATTGTTGGTGTCAGTGGGAGGAATTATGCCCCTATTGGTAGTGTTAGTGGGAGGCAATAGTGCCCCAACGTTGGTGTAGTGGGAGGAATAGTGCCCCAAGGGCCGGATAAAAGCAAGCAAGGGTGCGCATGCGGCCCCCGGGCCACAGTTTGGAGCAGGGCTGTAGATAAGGGGGGGGTTGGGGTGTTCAACCCCCCCCCCCCAGAGCCTCCTGCCAAAAATACAAAGTGTCTCTGCCCTGTCGTCTCTCATGGAGCCAGCACCGCAACAACAAACAGCAGAGCACAGCAGTCAGTATTACGGGCGAAGTGGATGCAGCAGGTCGGGTGTAAGGCACACTATCACAGGCACTTATGTCACACTGTTATGACCAGGCTGTGCTGGGTTCCTGGCGCACAGATCATAGACACAGTGGAGCGGGCAGCTCTACACTCTGTACTTCCCGCCTTGGACTTCGGAGGAAAATGGAGCAGAGAACATGCAAGGAGGCAGTACTATTGAAGTAGGGTTGACAGCACCATCATTGATTGAAAAAAGTGTTTATTCCATAAAAACACGGAATCTTACAACATGTCCACAGGAACATACATGACAGGGTACAGATGCAGTTGGGATGAAGTTATCATGACGGAGGAACGTACAAGAGACGAGGTAAAAGGAGGCTTCAGGTTCCGCCCTTCATGTCTCACATCTCGACGGGCGAGGTGACACAGATACTAGACACGCGGTCCTTGGGTCGTGTCGGACCAGTATTGTCACACTGTATTCACGGACACTATCACACGGAATGTGGGCTGGACGACGTAGGTGAAGCGGGCATTATGACTGACGACACGAGACGACAAACAACAACGCCACGACCGAGGTACTCTCTGCTGTCCCGTCTCTGTGAAACATAAAAACCGTCCTCCGAGACCCCCCCCCCCCAACTTG
>BLSH010117491.1:36685-47040 GCA_018402905.1 Glandirana rugosa | reverse complement strand
GCGGCCAAATACTACTGGGGTGGAGTTGGACTACAGCTGTGCGGCTTGGTTCCCAGCTTGGTGCTCCGTCATCTCTTCCAATCTCCAACCAACCACTGCCTGACCTGCCATCACGTTACCTCCACATCCCCCTAACAGCCAATCACTCCACCCTCTAACAACCAGACCTGTGATCAGTGGGGAGGAGAGGTACAGTCCATGCTGAAAGTCTGGAACCTGTCACACAGTAAGTAAATGATATGTGTGGTGTGGGGGGACACTGACAGCACCTGTTATGGTGATCAGGAAGGACCATTGTGAGTGTTCAGCAGACAATGTACAGGGATAGGAGATAAGACAGTACATGGATGGTCTCTGACCATCTCCTGTAGTACAACTGCAGTCTCTGACCATCTCCTCCAGTATGTCTGCAGCCTCTGACCATCTCCTGTAGTACGCCTGCAGTCTCTGACAATCTCTTGTATGCCTGCAGTCTCTGACCATCTCCTGTAGTACGTCTGCAGTCTCTGACCATCTCTTGTACACCTGCAGTCCCTGACCATCTCCTGTAATATGTCTGCAGTCTCTGACCATCTGTTGTAGTACGCCTGCAGTCTCTGACCCTCTCTTGTATGCCTGCAGTCTCTGACCATCTCCTGTAGTAGTCTGCAGTCTCTGACCATCTCCTGTAGTACACCTATGGTCTCTGACCCTCTCCTGTACTATGTCTGCAGTCTCTGATCATCTCCTGTACTATGTCTACAGTCTCTGACCATCTCCTGTACTATGTCTGCAATCTCTGACCATCTCCTGTACTACGTCTGCGGTTTCTGACCATCTCTTGTAGTACATCGGCAGTCTCTGACATTCTCTTGTACATTTGCAGTCCCTGACCATCTCTTGTATGCGTGCAATCTCTGACCATCTACTGTAGTACACCTACAGTCTCTGACCCTCTCCTGTACTATGTCTGCGGTCTCTGACCATCTCCTGTACTATGTCTGCAGTCTCTGACCATCTCCTGTACTATGTCTGCAGTCCCTGACCATCTCCTGTACTATGTCTGCAGTCTCTGACCATCTCCTGTACTATGTCCGCAATCTCTGACCATCTCCTGTAGTACGTTTGCAGTCTCTGACCATCTCCTGTAGTATTCCTGCAGTTTCTGACCATCTCTTGTATGCCTGCAGTCTCTGACCATCTCACGTAGTATGTCTGGCAGTAAATTATATGCACAACCCTTTGGTGTGTCAGGGGCTGCAGTTGAGGCACTGAAAACCTCATCGGTTGGCCATCACTGGGATGCAGTCTCAAACCAAGCTATACATCCACACAACAAATGGAGTGTATGATAGTCAGAACAAGCTGTTCTGGTTTAAAGTAGACCTTTCACCATGAAGGCCTCTTTCACACACACTGCAGTCCCTACTTTCATAGGTGTTTGTGCTCTGCTCATTACTAATAACACGTTCTAGGAGTTTTCTGTCTATCGGGTCCCCCACCTCCCCAGTCCATGGTGTGCAGGCAGTGAGATGATGTGCTGTAACCTCCAGCAACCAATCAGTGAGTGGTAATGATGTGCTTTAACCTCCAGCAACCAATCAGTGAGCAGTCATGATGTGAATGGGGGGGGCGAAGAAAATGTTTGCACGGGGTCCAATCAATATGAAAGGTGGCCCTGATCCTGCACCACTTTCAAATTACACTGCCCTTGCAATCTACAGTGGGTGTCAGTGAAATCTTAACGACAACCCTGCTTGCTACGGGGCACAAGTGCATGCTCGCTCCTGTGCTGTGTGGGTCGATGGAGCCACGCTCCATCGACCCACACAGCGCGGCTTGGTTCCCCCCCCGACCCCCCCGCTTCACCACTTGGTACCTGCTGCTGCACCCCCCCCTGGACAAAAAATTATCTACGGCCCTGGTTTGGAGACCACTGGTCTAAGGGATAGGATTCCTCCCTTCTCTTTTAAGGTGTACTTTACCAGATCCCTTTGTGTTTTAAGGACCTTTCAGCATCAGGCATCTGTTTCTCAGCTTTGCAAGGCTACAGGCATTCGTCTGATGCCAGTTTTGGGTGCTACAATATGCTCTGTGTGCTCTGCTGAGCCCTTCTTGGGCTTTTTGTTACATGAGCCTGTTACCGTTTGTTTGCTGTTGTTCAGCCGTCAATTGGACTTCCTTTAGAAATATCATGGTTAAAAACTAAAAATTCTGTATGCTGTAGTGTGCTACTAAGAAAACAAGATTTTTTTTTCTTTAACTTTTCAACCGTACATACAGGAGGTATCATTTCAATAGGCAAATGCAAGCCAAGCTACACAGTAATCTCCAACTTATATTTCAGCAAATAACGCTTCTGGCAAGACAATCACTCCCGAGCCCTTGTAAGACTATACATGGGAACAAATATACTCCATCAATAACTATAGGCTATACAGGGCATGTCAATTATAAGGTGAATCGTTCAATCATAAGGACTCCATACCTAACCAAGACCACCCCTGCACATACAGACAGGGAATGTAAAGAACCAAAATCCGTCAAGAACTTGAGGGGCAAGGGAGGAAAGAAAAGAAAAAAAAAGGGGGGCAAAAACCCCCACAAACTGTGCGTAATCCTGTTGGCCACAAAGATAGAGCAGCTCAGATATTCCAAAGGGCCCTGCATATCCTATAAGTCTCTAAATTCAGAGGAACACATGAAGTCCATTCAGTAAAATCATGTTTTAATACATCGTTCCTCCCAATGGTTGGCGAAGACCATCAGAGTCTCCATCTGATGGATCTTGTTAATCCTGGCGTACCACAGCTGAACTGCAGGTGTAGTGGTCTGCTTCCAGCACAGTGGTATGCAGGCCTTAGCCGCATTCAATATATGCAGCAAAAGCGAACACTTGTATCGTTTCAGCGACATTGGTGTCATATGGAGGAGGAAGGCTTCTGTATATCTGTCAGTTTAAAGATCCAATGGGGATCCTGAGTTCAGAAGGCCACAAGCCCAAGAAAACAGTATTTTTGACTTACTAGTAAAATATATACCTTGGAGTAAAGTACAGGACTCAGGTCCCTCCCCTCCGTTCTTTATGATTTCCCTATTGCATGCTAGAAAACTGAGGCTAGCTGGGAGTGGGAGGGATTGTATAGACTGGATGTTCCTGTAGTTTCCAACCACCTAAAGGTAGCTGCATATACTCAAAAGGTTCACGCTGCTCACAGGTGAGCCGGCTCCAATGGCATAATTTCCTTATTGCAGAGTGCTCGGCCAGTCGCGGCTAAAATAGTAATGAAAAGAAAATCCAGATAGCTGCACACCAAACTAAGATACAAATGCCTTTAATCGCATAAAATCATGAAGAACATGAAGAGCATTAAATGTACAAGCAAGGGGGGACCAGCTTACATGTTTCGCACACAAATTGTGCTTTATCAAAGCCAGATTTGATAATCCATACATGGATTGAAATTTGTCTGGTTCCTGCTGAACCAGCTGAATTTTGATTCATGTATGGTCAGCTTTACACTCTAATGCCTCACCATGGGCACACACTGTTTTATACAATTATATAGCTCTGACATATTCCACAGTGCTGTACAGAGAACACTGAGCCACAGTAAGACACAAAAAAAGAGACCAAGAGAAGAAAAAGAGGGAGGAAGAATTAGGCTACTTTCACATTGTAGAGGGCGGTGGCGATAAATCGCCGCTAGTTTCAGCGGCGATTTTCCGCTGTTATAGCGGCTCTATGGCTCCGCTATGTGGGTGGGAGCGCGGTGCTTTTAACCCCTCACAAGTGGTTAAAAGGGGATAAAGGTGCCGGCGCGCTGCACTTCCGCGGAGCTGTGCAGCCGCTTCGAACCCCCTTGCCATTGATTTCAATGGCAGGGGTGGTGGAGGAGCGCTGTAAACACTGCTCAGCACACCATCCCAAAATGCTACTTGCAGGACTTTTTGTCACTTCCTGCAAGCATACTGCCCCAGTGTGAAAGCACTCAGGCTTTTACACTGGGGCGGATTGGGGGGGGGGGGGTTTAGGAGCTATACGGGCGCTATTTTTAACACCACACTGCCTGAAGAATGCCCCAGTGTGCGTACGACCGACGGCTCAAATTGTATGTTGGCTGTTGTATCTAGCATACTGACTGCACCACACAATAGTACGACCAAAGAAAGAACGTTCAGGTGCATGCAATTAGCATCCGGCCGTTCCTGACTTTTGAGCATGCGTGTTTTGCACAATACAACTTGTTGGACCAACTTCTCTGTACACACGATACAACGGTCGTATGACCGCTTGTTGGTACTACCAAGTTTTCTAGTTTGCTCATACAACTCCCGTTATACGACAGTCGTACGTCCGCTGTTCTAATCGCGCGTGCTAACGATCGATTTTGCATACAACAGTCGTTCGTACGACCTGTTGTATACGATCGTCGCCCGTGTGTACGAGGCTTTAGAGTGAGATAAAATGAGGATGAGAGAAAATAGGAAAAAGAAGAGAGGTGGAAAAGAATGAGAAAACAAGATACAGAGAAGGGATGGAGGGAAAGAAGGAGAGGGAAAGAGAGAGGAGAAAGTGGGTGAGAAAAAGACACAGTAAGAATGAAAAAAAAAAAATAAGCTTTATTTTGGTGTAAATACCTGTTGCAATGATGTCTATTTAAATTACATTTTTTTACTGCTGGGGTATGGAAGGTTTTGTAAGAATTTACTGGGTCTTACTAAGGTTGAGCACCACTACCCTAGGGAGTCTTTGTACCTTACAAAGTAGGTATTTCTTTCTCAATGTCTTTACCAGATTATTTCCTTAATAGGAGAATGATATATTTTTCAAAAAGAAAAATTAATATCCTGTATAAATATACAGTACATACATAAAATATTGCAAATGTTAGATCATAGTTCAGTATTATTGATCTCAAATTTCTGTGATACCCAGAAAATAAATATTAATAAATAGCAGTTAGGCCCCTTTCACATGGGGTGGACTCCATCCCAATCAGTAGGGGATTTGCTCACGGACAGAGCCCGCTCTGCTTTAAGGGTGGCTGGGTGTAAACAGACTCTGCTGTCCATTAACAACCGACTGCCTACCGATCCACCTACATGGAAGAGAATGGATCCCCTTTCATTTGGTTTTAGTGGATCGGATCAGAGTTAAGTAATTTTAAACAGATACAAGTCCATTTAAACCCTGTCCACAGGGATGAATGGACCATCCAGTCAGGTCTGCCTGAAAAACTGTCAGGCTGACCTGATTGTAATAGTCGTGTGAAAGGGGCCTTAGGCAGGCAAATTCACGGTTCAAAATTGCTCCGTGCGGAGTCACATTGATGTGAACCTAGTGGCAGTGCATTGCCCTGCCATGGTCTAGATGGTAGGGATGGCCCAGGATTCTCAACCTGGCAGGTTGAGGGGCTCCAGAGGCTTTGCATATTTGGGAAGAAACTGGCTTTTCAGTTTCCTCAGAGTTTTAAAAAGGTGTGGGATGAAATCCCCAATCCTGGGTCTGGGTTTTTTGACCTACCGGAAGACTGATTGTGCAGGTGTGGGTTGGCCTGATAAGAGAAGTCAGGACCAGAGTATTGGGCTCACACACTGGGAGACAGTTCCGCCCGGGAGACAAGAGATCTGGGGTAAGATAGGAGAGGTCCAGGGTGAGACGGCTCCAGAGAGGGAGACAGGTGGTCTCCAGGGGTCAAAGGCTGCAGGAGGCAGTCTTGGGATCCACAACGGCGAGGAGGCAGGTGTGACCCGTGATCACGCCGCAGTGAATCGCTTACGGGCCAGGAGGGCTACTGATCCTTTTAGCCAGGAGAGCTACTGATCGCTTATGAGCCAGGACCCCAGTTTTGTTGTATTTATCAACCGATGATGTCATTGCTTGTTAGTACGCCAGTGGCTAGAAGGTTGAAATGGTGCACAATGAAAACCTGTGGGTTTGTGTAGGCTGGATCCACCCACTGGCTTGTATATAGTTTTTGGGCAATTTTTAGGCACTCTGCCAAGGCACCCCTGAAGAAGCCGGAAGGCACCCTGGTTGCCTTTAATCACTGTAGCCTGTTACTTACGTCTCTTAATGCTGGGCCCTATGAAGCTACTGACTTCTATGCACTTCTGTAAGCTCTCATGAAATTGAGGCAGATGCATCATTATTACTGTGCAGAAGTTTAGTTGGAATGTAGCTTCTTGGCCTTGTTACATTGTTCATATCATTTATACCCTTTATAACATAACCAGGAGCCAGAGAAGCTGCTGCACTCCTGCGTGCAGCCATGACAGAACAGGAGGCCAGCTTTCATATTTAACCCCCTGAACAAATCCCAGAGTTTTAATGAGAAAAACTTCAGTGTCTGCATCCCTTTAGAAAAGCATAGGCCATAAGAGGGATCTCACCAAACTCTTATTGAAAAGGATGGTTAAAATTTGACTTGTAGACTTCTGAAAAAAAGAGATAGCAAATCACACAGGCAGGAAATTACAGTTTGAAGGGATTTTATTCATTAACAGTATGTTGAATGCTTCCAGGTTGCAATATTGAATGGAAGCAACATTTTCTAGTTTAGGAAATTTACAGCAATTGTAGATTGCTTTTTAATAATATTACATTACAAAATTTGTAAAAAAAAAAAGGGTTGTTTTTCAATTCTATATAATCTATTAATGGACCCACATCACAAGCTTCAGCATCACATTAGACACATCAGACTGACAGGCAGGGGCGTCGCTAGGGGGCGGCTTCTGGGGCCATAGCCCCGAATCTGGGAACCGTAGACCCAAGTCTCTTTACCACAGGGGTCCCTAACCGCGGGGCCGTGGGTGCTGCAGGTGGGCTGCTGCGAGCGGGCTGCATGTGAGAGCCGTGGGCAGGCGGATGAAAGAAGCGAGTGGGCAGGCGAGCAGAGATGACATTATCTCTCTCTGCCCGCCCGCTTTACTGCTCTTCCGCCCTCGCAGCCAGGTCTCTGCAATGTTGGAGGTGTAGCGGGGAGCACAGAGATGACATCATCTCTCACTGCTCGCCCCACATCACCGCTCTCCTGCCCTCATTCAGAACCGACTGCACCTGCCTCTGTGCTAAATGGACCAGTGCTGCCATGCACATTTGGTGGCACTGGCTGGCATGGCAATCGATCATCTGCATCTGGTGGCAGGCCATGTGACAATCGATCATTCGCATCTGGTGGCAGGCGACGTGGCAATCGATCATCTGCATCTGGTGGCAGGCGGTGGTGGCAAGTGACAATTCACATCTGGTGGCAGGCGGCGGTAGCAAGTGACAAGCTGCATCTGGTGGCAGGCGACGTGGCAAGTGACAATTCCTATCTGGTGGCAGGCGATATGGCAAGTGACAATCCGCATCTGGTGGCAGGCAACGGTGGCAAGTGACAAGCTGCATCTGGTGGAAGGCGACGTGGCAAGTGACAATCCACATCTGGGGGCAGGCGACATGGCAAGAGACAGTCCGCATCTGGTGGCAGGTGACGTGGCAAGTGACACGCCCAGGGCTCCCACTGATTCTGCATTATGGTGAGTTGAACTATTTCATTTTATATTACAATGTAATAATAGAAATAATGGGCTTCAATCATCCTGACACCATACCAACCATGGTGTCGGGATGATTGAAGCGCTAACACCAGGTGTTTGGAGTATGTTTATCTGCTGATTGTTAAACTTTGTGGAATACACATATTGCTATTGTGGTGTAGGATCTGGGCCTGCTGTCCCTCCATCCCTTTCTTTCCTTCCTAATCTTTCCTTCCCTCCCTCTTTCTTTCTTCCTTCCTCCATCCCTTGTTCATCTCAGACTCAAACCACACCCACTTTAAGCCACACCCACTGTTTAGGTTAAATCACACCCATTTTTCACTGTGGCGCTCCACATTTCTTCAGGCTGAAGCCCTGGTCTTTTTCCCACCTAGCAATGCCCCCACTGGCAGGATATTGTCACCCATCTGATGGTGGAGTCTGTCTTGTGCAGGAAGCAACTACTCTTATGACCCTGGTTCGGGAACCCCTGATAGAGCAGACAGAGGGTTCCAGAGCACAGAGGGGCACGAGGGCTGGACAGGAACACTGATGGTGAGATGGGTCCGTCAGTGGCTCGTGCAAACCGTAGAGTAGTGAGGCAGGCTGAAGTCGGCAACTGGCTGGCAAGCGGTATCGAAGGAGTAGGCTGAAGGATCGTCAGGTGCAGGCAGGGTCGTTAACAGGCAGGCAGCGAGGTACAAGGGGTCAGGCAGGAGAGTCGTCGTGGGCAGGCTGGGGGTCGGTGCAGGCGGAAGTCAATCAAGGTCAAACAAGCCGGGTCACAGGAACAGATCAGGATACAGATTCAAGACAGGTAGCTCTCCGGAACATACACTAACGCTGTAGAAGGGACAGCACAGGCTGCTGGGTTCCCCAGGCTCAAATAGGCCGTTTCTGGTGCATGCACAGTCCCCACCGCGAAAACGTCGGAGCAGGGCATCAATGTCCCCTAACATTACCCCCCCCCCCCCAAGGGGCAGCCTCCGGATGCCTCGCCGGGCACCAGCTTCCAGGCGGTTTCTCTTAAAGGTTCGGATCAACTCAGCAGCATGGACATTAGACTCCGGCTCCCAAGAATTTTCCTCAGGACCATAAACCTTCCACTTCACCAAGTACTGGGTTACGTTACCCCTCTTCCGGCAGTCTAGGATGGCTTCAACCTCAAACTCCTCCTCTCCATTTACAAGCACTGGTTCTGGTGGTCCCTTCTTCCATCCTGGAAAGGGATCTGGAGGGACTGGTTTAAGTAGAGACACATGAAAAACCGGGTGCACACGTAAGGACAAAGGTAGGGCCAGTTCATATGTCACCCTGTTTGCTTTGCTTTTTACCGGGAAAGGCCCAACAAATCTGGGTCCCAACTTCCTTGAGGGACAAGCGAGTTTTAAGTTTCCGGTGGCCAACCAGACCAAGTCCTCCAGCTTAAGTTCCAGCTCTACCCCGTCTTTTCCTGTCAAAGGCTTGTTTGGTGAGTTCCGTGGTCCGGAAAGTGTGTCCTGCAGGAGTTGAGTATTTTCCCTGAAGAAATTTAAAGTTTCCTGTACCGCCGGTATTGTACTTTCAGAAGCCACGCTAGATAGAAAGGTTGGGTGGAAGCCGTAATTCGCCCAGAACGGGGACTGTTTGGTGGCCGAGTTGATGGTGTTGTTGAAGGCGAATTCGGCCAATGGTAATAAGGAGGCCCAGTCATCCTGAGAGAATGAGGAAAAACACCGCAGATACTCAGGGCTGATCCTAGGGTCACAGGCGCCTGGGTGCAGAAATATTTCTGGCGCCCCCACATGCGCGTGGTCATCTTACTGACTCCTCCCCTTTATAAATATTTCAATGGCAACGACTCAAACACAGAGATGCTCCCCTAAGGAGTCTTTATTACAACAAGATCCTCCCATGATCCGTTAACAACATACAGGAAGAGAAGCAGAGTACACTAATGGGACTTGGAAGGGGGCCTCTCTGATGGACACAGAGAGGGTTTCTGTTAGAGAGTCTGTTAAAAAGAGCCCCCAGACATACTGCAGAGGATGGTCAGAGACTGCAGACATGATGATACAAGAGATCAATGCAGCCTCATACATGCCCATCAAATGAAGCTTTATGGTGCTCATGAATGCAGCTTCACTTTGCCCAACAAAGTAGCCTCACCATTGCCTGGATCACACACACACAGCAGGCATCTCCCGTCATGTGTCATGGAGCTGGGTCTGTGCTCAGCGGTGATCCGTCAGCAGCACTGTAACAAGGTCCCGCCTCCTTGACCGGCTCGTGTGATAGGCAGAACACTGATTCAGTGTTCCATCTAAACCAGGTGTCCTCAAACTTTTTGAACAGGGGGCCAGTTCACGGTCCCTCAGACTGTTCAGGGGCTGGACTATAGTTTGAAAAAAATATGAACACATACCGATGCACACATCTTAATTGGAGAAAAAACAGGAAAAAACAATACAACAGTTAAAGAACAATTTTAATCAACATAAACGTATTTAGTATTTCACATAATCCGCTCATCACAGACCCCTTCCTCTCCAACACAGAGCCCCCCCATCACAGAGTTTGATATCAGGTCGGGGACTTGTCAGACTCCCTGGCACTTGACCGGGGGACAAGTTTTTCAAACTCCTGTGGACCAAATCTACCTTGTGACTTAGTCACAAGACGGATAGTGTGCTCGGCCAGTTCCTCCGCCCTGGAACAATGTCACGACGACTGCCTAGTGGCGACTCGTGTCTGGGTCGAGGTACTGTGTACTGCCCTCTACGGACGACACACACACACTAGGTCCGTTACCACTCCGATGAAACAACCCGTTTCACTTCGACGTAAGTACTCGTGGTATTTCGAAG
>BLSH010117491.1:17674-31176 GCA_018402905.1 Glandirana rugosa | reverse complement strand
AATGAATGTGAGAGCAGCTCCAAGGTTTTGCGAGCTCTAAATTGCCCCGCCAACTTGTGGTCTGTCAAGGATACCATATGCAGGTATCCAGCAGGGATAATCAGATCAGTTGGCTGCACTTGAAGGAATCAGGACCAGGTGTAAGGTGAAAATACCAATATGTTTATTATACAAATAACACACACTTCCAACACCAAACACCAGCAAACACAAATGAGCAAGTAAAAGATGAACACACCAAACCCCAAAATAAACACCTATCTGACTAACTAAATCCAAATGAAGAAAACACACACATATACACAATAAGCAACCAGGGATACCAGATAAGGGGAGCAGGGAGCCAGGTACCGGGAACAGAAAGAGAGCAAGGGAACAGGTTCAGGAATCAAGTCTCTGGGTCTGGATCGTAGATCAGGAATCAGAGCAGAGCAGGTCAGGTCAGGTCAGGTTCAGGCATGGACACAGCTTGCAGGGGAAACACTGAAGCATTGGGACAGGGAGCAAGGCGGGCTTATATAGTCCTAGCAGACCCATCAGGTGCAGCTTAATGAGCTCAATCTCCTGGGAGACACCCGCTGGTGGCCACCAGAACTACACCATTTGGTTTTCTCAATACTGCCACCAGCAGGTGACCCAAGCAAGGACACAGGTCCTGACATGGTCGTGGCACAGTTCCAAAACAGTGGGGCGTTGCTCTGCCGGAATGAAGATTCGCTGACCGTACCACCATAGCACGTCCTTCTCAGACAACATGGGATCCGGCAAGGGACCGTCTAATCTGTGCCAGCAGGTCCTCCTGAGACAACAGGAAGTTCCATGATGGAAGGATGGTATCTGGAAGAGCACTGTTGCTGGGATCATAGAACATTCTCGAAAGGGCATCAGGTTTAACGTTCTTTGACCCTGGCCTGTATGTTAAGTGAAACAGAAACCTTGAAAAGAAAAGTGCCCAACAAGCTTGACGGGGTTTCAGCCTTTTGGCTGTTCTCAGATATTCAAGGTTCTTATGATCCGTGTAGATCAAGATAGGGTGTGTGGCTCCTTCAAGCAAATATCGCCATTCTTCAAGTGCCGATTTGATGGCCAAGAGTTCTCTATCCCCTACGTTGTAATTCCTCTCCGGAGGAGATAGTTTCCGAGAGAAGAACGCGACGGGATGGAGCAGAGCCTTGGGACCCTGTCTCTGGGAGAGAACTGCCCCTACGGCGATCTCTGAAGCGTCCACCTCCAGGATGTAGGGCAAGGCCGAGTCAGGATGCTTTAAGATGGGTGACCCGTGAACAGGCCTTTAAGAGTCTGGAAAGCTGTTTCTGCCTCGGTGGTCCACTGAAAGCGAGTGTTTTGTTTTGTGAGCTGCGTGATAGGAGCAATGATGGCTGAGAACCCCATTATAAATTTTCTGTGAAAGTTTGCGAAGCCCACGAATCGTTGGACCCCTTTCCTGTCTGTAGGTGCCGGCCAATCAAGAATGGTAGAGACCTTCTGGGAGTCCATTGTAATACCGGTCACAGAAAGAACTAGTCCCAGGAAATGAATGCTGGTTTGCTCATAAGCGCACTTCTCCGTTTTGGCATAGAGCCCATGCTGTCGGAGACGGCTCAGGACCTTGATGACATGCTCTCTGTGTTCCTCGAGGGAGGAAGAAAAGATCAGCATATCGTCTAAGTATATGATCACGAACAGATCTAAGAAGTCCCGGAAGGCATCATTCACAAAGTGCTGGAATGTAGCGGGAGCATTGCACAGACCGAATGGCATAACTATATACTCGTAATGCCTGAAGAGAGTACAGAAAGCGGTTTTCCACTCATCGCCTTCTCGAATGCAGACTAGGTTGTAGGCACCCCGTAAATCAAGTTTGGAGAAGATGATGGCAGATCCCAGTCTTTGGAACAGTTCAGGAACCAGAGGTAAGGGATAGTGGTTCTTGACCATTATCCAGTTTAATTCCCAGTAGTCTATACAGCAGTGGTTCTCAACTCCGGTCCTCAGGACCCACCAACAGGCCAGACTTTAAGTATTACCTTGGGGAGATGCAGACTAGAATACTGCAGTCACTGAGCAGCAAATGATATCACCTGTGATTTATTTCAGTTATCCTGCAAACCTGGTCTGTTAGTGGGTCTCCAGGACTGGAGTTGAGAACCACTGCTATACAGGGACATATGGTCCTTTTTCTCTACGAGAAATATGCCTGTCCCTGCAGGGGACGTGGAAGGCCGGATGAATCCTTTTTCTAGATTGTCGTCTAGATAGGCCTTGAGGGCCACCAACTCAAGTTCAGACAGAGGATAAATCTTTCCAAAAGGCACTTCAGCTCCAGGTAGCAGCTCAATTGGACAGTTGTAAGGACGGTGAGGTGGGAGTTTCTCAGCCCCCTTTTTACTGAATACGTCCAGGTATCCATGGTAAGCGGATGGTACAGCTAGACGGGTTTCAGGATCAGAGTCCATGTCCAGACAGCCCAACGTGGGCGCAACTTAATGGATCCGTTTTAGGCAATGCAGCCCGCAATATGGGGATCGGAACTTGATAGTCCCGGTGATCCAGCCTATATCAGGGCTATGTGCCCGGAGCCAGGGCAGGCCCAGAATGATGGGAAACAGGGGGGATGCTATCGCATCCAACAGAAGTTCCTGGTGACCGTCGGCTGTGGTGGCAGGTAGTGGGACGGTCTCATGAGTCACCACACCTGACTTAATGGGGGATCCGTCGGCCAGGCGGATGACGAACTTATGGATCCTAGGCCGAAGGGGAATTTGTTGGGAAGCCAAAGTTCTAATGTATAAAACAGCTACACGCTCCAAAGTCAATTATAGCTGCCACTTGAATAATCTTTCCTGGAAGCTGCAGGGAGAGAGAAAGTACAAGGTGAGAGACTGGGTGAGGGGAACTGGATACATCACTGATGAAGGCTGATATACACTTACCGTGCTTAGCGGGGCAGGATCTCACCATATGTCCAGGTTCCCCGCAGTACAAACACAAGTTCAGTGAAAACCTCCGCTGTTTCTCTTCAGGATTAAGAGACGGACGTAGAAGCCCTATTTGCATGGGCTCGGAGGTATCCGGAGGAGAGGAGGAGGAGGTTGCTGAGGCAAAGGGAGTTGGTCTAGGGTAGACAGGGACTCGGGGTAACAACCAGGTGGGCCGTGAGGGTTCAGCACGGCACTCACGGAGTCGCCGGTCAATCTGGATTACCAGATTGATAAGGGAGTCCAGTGTTGAAGGTACCCCCACACGGGCCAGCTCATCCTTGAGGAATTCAGATAGTCCAAGGTGGAACTGATAACAAAGTGCGGAGTCGTTCCAGCCGTATCAGCACCCCAACACCTAAACTCCGCTACATAGTCCTCCGCGGAGCGGCGGCCTTGCTGAAGGGCGTGCAGTTCAACTTCCACCGTGGCCACCGAGGGTCTTCATACAACTGAGCCATGGCTTGAAAGAACAGGGCCACTGTTGAGACCTCTGGGACTCTGCTCCCAAGGCGGTGGGCCCATGCGAGAAAAAGTGCGGGGCTGGAGGCCAAAATAAAGCTTGCAGGCATTACGGAAGGCCTGGAACTTGCGGCGGTCCCCAGAAAACTTATCCAGTAGGGGGACCTTGGGCTCCGATGGCAGGGCCACAATACTGCATCCAGCAGTCTGGCTGCCTCCAGGAGCCGTGGGTGCCGAGAGCTCCTGAACCCATTCTTTCAGCCGGGGGTAGCCGTCTTGGAGGCTTTTGACTGCCTGTGTCAGGCCGGCTAAGTGAACACACAGTTCGCCCATAGCAGAGGGTGCTCCCTGCGCAGACTCAGACATGGCTGTCCGTTGCTGTCCCGCACCTGATGGTGGAGTGTGTCTTGTGCAGGAAGCAACCACTCTTACGACCCTGGTTCGAGAACCCCTGATAGAGCAGACAGAGGGTTCCAGAGCACAGAGGGGCACGAGGGCTGGACAGGAACACTGATGGTGAGATGGGTCCAACAGTGGCTCATGCAAACTGGAGTAGTGAGGCAGGATGAAGTCGGCAACTGGCTGGCAAGCGGTACAGAAGGAGTAGGCTGAAGGATCATCAGGTGCAGGCAGGGTCGTTAACAGGCAGGCAGCGAGGTACAAGGGGTCAGGCAGAAGAGTCGTTGTGGGCAAGCTGGGGGTCGATGCAGGCGGAAGTCAATCAAGGTCAAACAAGCCGGGTCACAGGAACAGGTCGGGATACAGATTCAAGACAGGTAGCTCTCCAGAACATACACTAACGCTGTAGAATGGACAGCACAGGCTGCTGGGTTCCCCTAGGCTGAAATAGGCCGTTCGGAGCCATTTCTGGCATGCGCGAACGCGCACAGGCGCGCGCACCACCGCGAAAATGGCGGAGCAGGGCATCAATGTCCCCTAACAGATATACAGTACCTAATGACATAACCAAACTATCTACAGTTTTTTTACAATCTTAATATATACTTGCCAACAGTCCCGATTTTCCCAGGACAATCCCGATAATTGGACCCTCATCCCGAGTCCGGGATTTTGCTTTTGTCCTGGGCATCGGGGCCGCAGTTCTGGTTACAAAATATGGCCGCAAGCTCTCTTTCTGGCTAGCAGGTATCTCTTTCCCTGTGTGTTCAGTGGAGAGGGGAGGGGCCTCCAATCGGTGCAATCGGTTTCTCTCTTCAGTCTACCATTAGACAATTCCCTTATACACTGAAGCTGATTGGCTGCATGGATCGGAGGCCCCTCCCCTCTCCACTGAACACATGGGGAAAGAAAAATACCGTCCTGCCCTGGAAATACAAATGGAGCTGCCACCAACTGTCCACCGGGTGGCCTGCTGCAGGTCTGTGTCCGACTAGAGGCAGAAACAAGGGACTCCACTGGGGACACCTCATGATGTAAGGAGGGATGCCGCTGGGGAAACCTAATGATGTAAGGAGGAACTGCACCGGGGGCACCTGATGTAAGGAGGGACTCCGCTGGGGACACCTGATGTAAGGAGAGACTCCGCTGGGGACACCTTATGTAAGGAGGGACTCTGCTGGGAGCACCCGATGTAAGGAAGGACTCCGCTGGGGACATCTGATGTAAGAAGGGACTCTGCTGGGGGGCACCTGATGTAAGGAGGGACTCCGTTGGAGGCACCTGCTGTAAGGAGGGACTCTGCTGGGGACACCTGATGTAAGGAGGGACTCTGCTGGGGGCACCTGATGTAAGGAGGAACTCTGCTGGGGACACCTGATGGCATCTGGTGGCAGGCGACATGAAAAATGACACGCTCAGGGCTCCCACTGATTCTGTATTATGGTGAGTTGACCTATTTATGTTATATTACAATGTAATAATAGAAATAATGTGCTTTAATCATCTTGACACCAAACCAACCATGGTGCCAGGATGATTGAAGTGTTAATGCCAGGTGATTGGAGTATCTTTATCTGCTGATTGTTAAACTTTCTGGAATACACATATTGCTATTGTGGTGTAGGATCTGGGCCTGCTGTCCCTCCAGTCCTCTTTATTTCCTTCCTTCTCTCTCCTTCCCTCCCTATTTCTTTCTTTGTCCCTCCATCCCTCGTTCATCTCAGACTCGAACCACACCCGTTTGAGACATGCCCCTTTAAGCCACGCCCAATAATCCATTAAAACCACTCCCATTTTTCACTACATGTAGCCCTCCACTACACCACGCCTAAAAATGAACGCCCCCACCCCCTAATAATAGTAAGGCTCCGTCTACAGACAAAGAAGCGTCCCTATAAATTTTTTGCCAATGTTGGCAACTATGTTAATAGAATCCAATTAGAAAACAGTACTGCGATGGTATCTAGTGCACATTAATGCACCCCCAAGCTTCTTCTGATTTTTTCAGATGCTGTGGCCACATCAGCACCATGTATCATATATGGTGGCATTGTCCCAAAGTGACCAGGTTCTGGATTACTTAGGATCTTCAATTTAATTTGGGCAGTAACAGGAGTACACATTCCCAGATTACCAGGAACCACTCTTTTCCAGAAACTGAAGATTGATACACTGAATATTCTAAAAAGCCCAAAAGATTCATCTCTCATATAGTGCTGGCAGTAGGAATCACAATCTCAATATACTGGAACCAGACGAAGATGGTATTCGATTACATTAAAAAAAAAATTATTTAGATTATGATCAATGACAAACTCACATGCACCCTCCAAAATAATCAGACCAGGTTCAATAGGACGTGGGATCCTTGGTGGATCCAATACATGTCGGTGAACTAGCAAGGCTTTGGGAGCACCCTCGTTACTGGTTCTGGTAAATTTCTACTTTTTGCTACATTTTTTTTTTTTTAACTAATTTCTTTTCCCTCTTATCTCTTTATCTTAATTTTTGTAAAGGATTAACAATTTCTGAGCCATTAGATTATCACAGAGTTCAAATATCTCCTGTAATGATTAGGCTATCCATCTAACACTCTTATCTGCTGCATAGGGGTTGAAAAGCCTCACAACTACCATGGTTAGGCACTTGTACATTGTAATATACTGATTCGGACAGTAAAAGAGCCAACATCATATCCCCCCTTTTGTTTTGTATATTTGTACTTACTATTTTTTCTCCCATGGGAACTGTGGTTTTATTCTAAAACTTGAATACAAAAGACTGAAATATAAAGGGATAATGCAGGCATTCGCCCACACTTTCCAGTCTTCACTTTGCACTCAATGATCTTCTACTTGGACCCTATTTTGATCAAATTAACAGTGTTTACATCCTATGAGGACCCGGAGTCGATCACAACAAATATATTAATTGTTCTAATAGATAATACCAGCCAATTCTAGCTTGATGTGCGAACTGGTGGCACTGCTGCACAACAATCCTGTCAACTGGCCTAAGTGCAAAAATTGTTGCTATCGCTTTTAAGGCCTTAGTCAGTCAGTAATGACAAATACAAGCTTGTGGTTACTAGGGTTCAAATAACATTGGTATCTGAAATTAATAGTTAAATTGATTTTAAACCTTTTTTTTATTAATAAACATATCAAAATGATATGCTCTGTGCAGTGATTTTGTACAGAGCAGCCCCGATTCCCCTCTTCTTGGGTCCTCCACCAGCACCCCTTCAGAGAGTTCTCCCATAGGAACACAGACAGCTTGGCGCAACCACCCCCCCCCCCACTCCCTCCTCACATGATTTGATTGACAACAATGCTATCAATCTGCCCTATGAGAAGGGAGAGAGTGGAGAAAGCTGCTGCTCTTGTGCACAATGCTGGATCAAGATAGGGCTCAGGTATATTTAAGAAGGGACTGGGAGGGGATCATTAACCACTTAAGGACCGGAAGGATTTCCAGCTTTAGGACCGGAGACCTTTTTGCGATTCGGCACTGCGTCGCTTTAACTGAAAATTGCGCGGTTGTGCGACGTTGTACCCAAACGAAATTTGCGTTCTTTTTTTCCCACAAATAGAGCTTTCTTTTGGTGGTATTTGATCCCCTCTGCGTCATTTCTGATCGCCGCTATAAACAAAAGAAGAGCGACAATTTTGCAAAAACAAAACAAATTTCTTTCTTTTTGCTAAAATACAAATCCAAAAAAAATATATAAAAAAAACATTTTTTTTCACCGTTTTTGGCCGATTTATATTCTTCCTCATATTTGCGATAAAAAAAATCGCAATCGGCGTTTATTGATTGGTTTGCGCAAAAGTGGTCGCGTTTACGGATGATGAGAATTCATTTTTGGGGTTTTTATTTTTTTTTTTATTTTTTACTATTAATGGCAGCGATCTGCGATTTTTAGCGGTGCTGCGATATTTCAGCGGACATGTCGGACCATTTTGATACTTTTTTGGGACCATTGGCATTTATACAGCGATCAGTGCTATAAAAATGCACTGATTACTGTGTAAATGCCATTGGCAGTGAAGGGGTTAACCTGCAGGGGGCGCTCTAAGGGTTAACTATGTTCCCTGGGCGTGTTCTTACTGTAGGGGGACTGCACTATCTGGGGAAGGGAAGTGGTCACAGCCTTCGTATACAGGAAGGCTGTGATCACAGCCCTTCCCCCTTCACAGAACGGAGGTCCGTGTTTACATGCACGGACCTCCGTTCCTTCACTCCGGGGGGGCCATCGCGGGTAGCCGGCGGCAATCGAAGCCACCGCACCTGCTCCCTGGCCCTCCCCGAACACAGTGAGCACGCGGGCGCGCCTCCGGCGGTGCGCGCGCGCTCACTAGGCACGATCACGCGGCCACCGTCATATGACGGCGATCCACGTTACAGAGCCACTTTGCCGCCGTCAATTGCCGATTGACGGTCGGCAAGTGGTTAAGGTGAAAAATCTTAAGTCTTTAGAACTACTTTAATGTCCAAAAAATCATCCCAGAACTGTTTAGACAGAAGCTATCATTTTGTTTGGTAATTAGAGCCGTTAACAATCTGATTGAAGAAGACCTGTGTCAAAGGACCTGTTGGCACTCTTTTGCGCTGTTTCGCGTGCCTATGCGCGTTCGCGAGCACGCGCCGGAAATGGTGCCAAACGGCTCCATTTAAGCTGAGTGCACCCTGCAGCGAGTGCTGTCTGATCTACAGTGTTTGTTTCTGAAGCTACCTGCTTATCTGTTGACCTGTTCCTGTGACCCGGCTTGTGTTGACCTTGCTCTGATTTCCGCCTGCACCGACCTCGGCTTCCAAGACTACTCCTTTGCCTGCTCCCTTGTACCTCTGCTGCCAGCCTGTTAACAAACTCTGCCTGTACCGGACTACTCTTTTGCCTGCTCCCTTGTACTGCATCGCCAGCCAGTTGCCGTCCCAGCCTGTACCACCATTCTTCAAGACCCGCACGAGACTGGAAGAGCTACTACAACTGTCACCGGTAACCAACTCAACCCTTGTGCCATCCTCACTCCTGGACCTCCTGTTTGCTCTATCAGGGGTTCACGAATCAGGGTCGCAAGGGAGGTTACCCTTGCATAAGTCAGACTCCAGCACCAGGTACGTGACACAATCAATAAAGGAACCACATACATTACAACAGCGAGCTATATTCATATACATCCTGAAACATCAAACTATCAATATTCCTAGCTATATTGTGTCATTGTTCCAGTATTCATCCTTTTTGGTATGTGTAGCAGCTCCTGATGACGTCATTGTGACGAAATGCATAGGGCGAGCTTTCAGTGTTAGTGCGTCACTTCCGGTTTCGGTCCCTGGAGCATAAACGCGTCCCGGACTTCCTGATTCTCAAATGCTGTATATTCTTTTACACAATGTAAGTTCAATTTGATACCAATAGCCAAATAAATGATAAAACAGATTTACACTATGGGGCTTACTCCCACGTTTGCTCCAGTGACAAAGAGGGAGGGGATGATGAGGTCACTGACTGTACTTGGGTGCCTGAGAGAACAAGAGGAGGAAAACGAGGAGGAGGAGGTACAACTCCAGTGAGGCAGGATGTCCTCTAGGGGCCGGCTTAAGGGCAGCCACCCTATTGCACCACAGAGCTCCACAGGTGCAGGGTGCTGCTGACTCCCCGCTGACTTCCAAAAGTTCATGTGTGGGCTTTTTTCAACACGTGTGCAGCAGACCGCAGCGTTGCTGTTTGCAATCTGTCTGAAGCGGATCAAGCGTGGCCAGAACACCAGCTGCTTGGGCACCACATGCTTGACAAGACATATGACGACCTGCTATGCAGTCCGTTGGCAACAACACCTGAAAGACCCACATCATAAAAAAATGCAGACTTCTCCTTGCTCCTCATCTGGGATCTCAACCCCTACTATACCTTAAGTCCTCTCAAAAACCTGCACTGAGAGTAATGAAGGTATAGCAATAGGTGCCACAAGTGCTTGCACCCAATCTGCTAGCAGTACACCACCTGTTGATTTCACCAGGCAAATTTTGCTACCCCAGTTGCTGAACCATAAAAAAAATATACTGTCCCAGCCATCCACATGCTCAGCAACTGAATGCTAGCTTGGCCAAATTGCTAGCACTACAACTGCTGCCTTTTCATCTGGTCGACTCTGCACCCTTTCGTGAATTTGTGGAATGTGCTGTACCACAGTGCCAGGTTCCAAAAATAATTTATTTTTTAACGTAGGGCCATTCCAGCTCTGTACCATGATGTGGAAGGCAATGAATAAAAGAGCTTTGTTCCCCAAGGGGATTATGCGGTGCTGTAGAATTGATCAATACCAATTGAGTTTTCAATAAAACATTCATTCTTTATTATAACATAATTGTCATTAAATTATATAAATAAACATTAAAATCAGTAGATTCCAAATATTACATAAAAGGAGTTCAGTCAAACAATTTTTAGGCTTCAGTCAGCTGTTATCCCAACCGGTTTCGCCCCCATGGGCTTCTTCAGGGGATTATACTGACCTCCAAACTCTTGTTGGAAACAATGAAATACATACAGTCAGAAAATCATTAATTAATACTGTCAATGCTTGGTACACCTGTAGGGTATATAATTCCCAAACCTTCAAATACCAGTTCCCATACATCCCAACGGCACCCCCCATATATCCATAAAACCCAGGTCAAAACTCACCCAAACAAATCAGGGCCCAGCACAGGCTTCCGCCAAGGCACAATCAGCCTCGTCCAGGCTATGGAATGGCAACTGCAGGTGATGTAAGTGGTCCTGGCTATAATTATAGCACAATAGCTTCAAAGAGGATAAAAAAGAGGAAAGGGAACTTAAATTGTTGCCTAAGATAATACAGCTGGTGCCTAATGTCCCCAATTGGCTACAAAATACTACCCCTGCATTATATTATATAGTCCAATAGAACGCATGTACCTAGTATAAACTATGCGGTCATTTTTGACAGACCCAAGCATGGGTATAAACACGTCTTAAATGAATTAGGGGCCATGGTCAACAAGAAACGTACTTGTAATCGCAGTTATGGACAAAAAATGTATTGGGGATGCCAGACAGGTAAAACAATAAGGAAACAGTCCACGGAAGACTAATATACTACCGAGACAATCCAGGGGAAATTTTTACTCATAGGCTTTCTCTGTAATAGAAAGCAGGAGAGTTTAATTGTAGTGATATGACATATGCATAAATATATATACATAAACAACCAGTTGTATATTTACCCTGTGTGTAACAAAGTACAACAAAAACAGGATACCGCCTCAGAACCGAGGTCGAATGGGAGAGAAGCGTGTCTAAGAAGATAAATCTCCACTTCGTTAGTTCTATAGGAACCAAGAGAGCAGATGCCCAATCATTAAATTGACCTCCAATAGGAAAACGTTCATCAACAAAGAAGCCATATGTGGGCCCGTCTACAGTCATACCTGATAATAATGTACAGTCCAACAAGGCGCCCCCAATCGCCTGCTCGATGGATGCTAGGCAGCGCCGGCCTTTTATACATCACCCACTCGGCGGGCGTGTGACGTCACCCGCCGAGTGCGGACATAGGACGTGACGCGCATGCGTCATTGCCGGATCCGCTAGAAACTACGATACCCATGCCGCACCAGGTGGTACGGCATAGGTAAAGAGCCAAATCACCTCCGCCCTCTGGTGGAAGGTGGCGGAATGCGAGTGGCCAAGGTAGTCCAGCGGATCAGATGAATAGCCGCAAGTCGAGCAAAAAGCATCACGAGGAAAGGGGGGAAAAAATGGAAAGGACCGAGATATGTCAGCCTATCCCATTTCCCCCCTTTCCGTCCGTACAGTTGCCGAATCGCCGGGATCCGAGAGACAATGTCCCAAGACAGAATGCAAGGCATGACCCCCGCAAGAGCTCGACCCCAACCCAGGTCATACAGACACAGCGAGGAGGAAGGAATGGCTGGGAACACAGCAAGAGGAGAGGGTGGGGGCATTAAAAATATGTCCCCCAAATGGATACACAACAGGATTTATAAATCCAAGCAGACAATATAATTTCTATATATACAAGGGATCATTTTGTTATTGAACCAATGACTCGCCAGAATTATTCGAGCTACTTCATTTCACATAGATCCAGTATACTTTGCAGAAATATTATTCAACCATTTTACATATTAATTATTGATTTATATAGAAAAATATATGTATTAGAAATAGAGAAAGCAAGAAATCACATATAGCGTCACATTTAATTTGCATGAACCCCCACCTACCCACAATTCCCCAAAGCAGTGCCCAGGCCCTAGTCCGCCCACCCTCCCAACATATATTGACAAAGGAATAGAGAAATAAACACAGCAGATTAGCCATTGGTGTGTAAAAAAGGCTTGAAACTTAAAGTTTCATTGAAGCCTGGATAACAAGTTGCCCTAAGGTCAGAGATCCATCGGGATTCTTTTTGTAGTAACATCAAATCTATACTCCCACCTCTGGGGTGCATAGGTATGTGTTCCAGAGCCGAAAATTTGATAAACTTGGAATCAAAGTTGTGGTAGCATCCAATATGCCGAGCAATGGCTGTAGGCATACGCTTTTTTAAAATGGGTTTTATATGGTCACCAATTCTGATTCGAAATGTCCGTTTTGTCTTTCCAACACAAAAACCTCCACACCTACATGTAGCTAAATATACAACACCAATTGTATCACATGTTACCCTGTGTTGAAGATAATGTGTCTTTCCATTGGGTAATGAGGTAGTGGAGTTGTTATCTAGATAGGGACACATGTCACAGTGCCCACAGGGAAAAGTTCCTGGTGTCACCACCCTATTAGGAACAATAGACTTAAAATGACTGCTAACCAGTTTGTCTCGAAGTGATGGAGCACGTCTGTATGTGATCTGAGGGTACTGGGCAATATGTTGACTCACTACCGAGTCAGCCGTGAGTAATGGCCAGTATTTTTTAATGATATTTTTAACTTTTTGGTGTTGAGCTGAATATTGTGTGATTAGCCTCACCGGTTGTTTCCCTGATTTCTTTGTTTTTTGGTAAATCATTAATGATCTGTCCTTCTTTTTAACCTTATTATAAGCTTTCTTTAGGCACGAGTGACTGTAGCCTTGTTGTTTAAGTCTGTTATATAATTTTTTGGCTTCAGTTTCGAAGTCTTGTTGTTTGGTACAGTTGCGTTTTATCCGCAAATATTGACTGTAGGGGATACTACGTAGAAGTGGTTCAGGGTGTGCACTCGTGGCGTGAAGCAGGGTATTGCCTGCCGAGGGTTTTCTATACAATGACGAGAAGAGATATCCCTCATCGTCAATGGATAGACGTATGTCTAGAAAGCTAATTGTATCTTGACTCATGTCAAAAGTAAATTTTAAATTAAAGTCATTTATTGAAAGTTGATCTGTATGCAGATAGGTAACTGCTACTCCCTATAGAGAAGAGCAGTAACATATCTTTTGGGAGCCGTCCGTTATGGGACGAAGTGCGGTGCTCACGTGTGGGACTTGGTGAAGATGCATCATAGGGGATGTCAGTTATAAACGCCTATTTTGCGTTGACATGGTTTGTTGTTCTGAAGCTTTGACTTCGGTTTTTTAATATATTGTCTGAATTTGTTGTTCCGATGTCAGTGAGCACGGATTTCTTTCG
>BLSH010117459.1:11462-25842 GCA_018402905.1 Glandirana rugosa | reverse complement strand
CCCCCCCCCCCCGCAAAGTGTAACACTGTCTAGTACCGTTATACATAGTAAACGAGGAAGACATATTGTGAGTGAGCTTGACTTGAGCAGCTGGGGAGGAATAGAGGGCTTGCAATACTTTAGGAAAATGGCTTTTCAGGCCCCAGTGCCTTTAAGACTGCAAACATGCAGGGCCAGCTAAGCTTGTAAAAGGCCCTCTGGGAATCTAAGCTCAGCAAGAATGTGGGCGTGGCACGCTTATTTATCACGTCTATCTATTTATGGTTTGATAGCGTTATCGCCAGCTTGTCAAGCCATTACAAGGTCCACTTGGTCTTGGTTGATAAGTTTGGGAAGAATATGTGCAGCCATGTGCTCCCTTGAGAGTGGCTGGTAGTAGTGGTTCACCTTATAGCTGCCCTCAATCTCACCATATTTCACACATCCGTAGACACTGACCAGGTCGGCTCTTGTTTTTGTTGTTCTATTTAGGGGAAATAACTTGGATGGGGATAAGGGATGACTGTGGGATGCCCAAAGAATTAAGGTACACAAAGTCCATATACACTCCTGTATATGCACACTTCACTGCAGACTGTCCCTCTGCAGACTGTTATTCCTCACAACTCTCCAGCACTCAACTTGCTGACCGTTTCTCCTACTGTTCTCTCTCCAGCACTGAACTTAGTAAATCCTCACTCTATTACTTCTCTCCAGCACTGAACTTAGTTTCCAGCTTCAAACTAAATTTATCAAGCTTCTCCATTCCTTTCTCTTCACCGCGGCTAGCACATGGTGAGGCCTACTCTCAGCAGAACCTCCGGAACACCCATTACAGACCAGGGATCACGGGCCCCTGAATGTGTAGCAAAAAGTACTTGAGTGCTAGCCGGGCCTTTGATGGACTACAACTCCCAGCCCATCCTTCTTCCAGGTTCCACCGACCTGCTTTTCCTCAGTGACTCTCCTTCCCCTGAACTGACTCCCAAGGCTCCCACAGACTGTCCATTATTATTCTCACAGCCTGCTCCAGCACTTTCTCTTGCATTTCCCAGGGACCGTCATTCACCAAACTGGTGGATTACTTTAAAGTCTTTCACTGTGTAGCACCTCCGCTGTTCTCCTGTTCCCTGTGCGACTCCAAGAATCACCACCTTCCTGGCTGCACCCGAACCTCCAGGCCCCAAGGTCACCCTCCTCCGACTGGGGCGACCTCCTGGGTAGGAGCCTCCACAGTGCTTCTGCTACATCTCCAGATTGAGGTGACCAATTGGGGATTGATCAGGGCTCCCCAGAATACTTCAGATGGCTCCAGCTATCTCCCAGTTCTCTGACCAGAAACCCTCTGCCAGTTTCTAGAAAGAAGTGGGAGGTTCTGGTGACCTCATCTGTCAAGTCCACTCAATCCTCCCTGAGCCTCTCCTCCTGGCCCAGATCAAAACATTCAGGCCTGCTCTTACACTCAGGCCTGACTAAATATTACCTCCCTAAACATCAGCTGGTCCCCAGCTGAAAAATTTACAAAAATAGCTCTTGGGCCCAAGAGCATGGACATCCCAGAATCAGAAAATGGGAGGGGAAAAGAGAGAAAACTTGGAAGGGGAAATAAAAAACTGTACATGAATAAATAAGTATCAAAAATATATAATTTCCATTTTGCAATATTTACAATATACAGTTTATCACAAATCCTATCTTCAATCCCTGCATCTACCCACATGCAGCTTACTGCACATTTCCTGGGTCGGAGTACCTCCCCCTAAAGGGAAGCCCTCCACCCACCTAGTTAGCAACAGTTGACTTGACTCTCGACGGATATAGATGACCAGCTGTTCCATCAGGAATCCTAAGAGAAGGGAAACACAACTATCTAAACTAACTAACTAAACAAATGGCCTATCAGGAGGGGGTTTCAAGCCTTCTAATAGAAACATAACAAATTTCCACACAGCCCTTGACCTGCCTGCTCTGCCACTGAGGGTTTAGATACTCACAGCAGAGCAGAAAAAGAAAAGCATTATTGAAGAATTCTTTAAAGTTCCTGGTGGGAGGACCCCCTCCCAAATTGCAGACTTTAAAGAAACTAAAACAAATAGGGCAAACTTCACTCTAGTGTCCTTCCAGTTGGCATGTCCCTTCCACCGGGGAACCGGGTGGCAGGCTTGTTTATCAGGGGAAAGTGAAACTCCGCTACTCCTCCTGCATTCTTTGGAGTGTGCTGCATAGTCTGTACCACATCACAGTTGTACACATAATAATGAGGGTCATGCAATTTCACCCGCTGGTCCCCCTCTCCCCGAACTGAAATCGAATAGCTCCTTGCAGGCTGATTGGGCTTCACAATCATCACACAATCTTTCTTGATAGTCAGCCCAAGCCTCCATTCCTTCTTCAATTCCAAGAATCTCACCCAGGAGCTGCACTCAGGACCCCACAAGGGCTTGGGTATGTGAAGATAGTCCCATGACATGGGGTAGTCCAGGTCCCACTCCAGAGCAACCCGGTGTTGGACCTCCTGCTGATACCTAGAAAGCCTAGGTAATTTGACTTGGTTCCCTTTCCCAGGCCTAACTTGGGTAGTAGGGGATCTCACTACCATCTGCTGGTATGTGGGCACTCTGGCCTGGGTGGTGGAAGGCCTGTTCAAGAAAGTTTGATAGAGAGAACTGGGGGTATCTGTTGCTGAACTGGTATCCTGAGAGGGCTCCTTCTCATCCTCATCAGAGAAGTAGAGGGCCGATGCACCTTCAGCATCATCCTCATCCGACCCCTCACTATGAGATGACCATTCCGCCAGGTGCTCAAGGGACCCAAATTCCACTAACAGTCTGGGCGACCCCCAGTCTATGGCCCTCTGCTCTGCATCTTCATCTGGCTCAACAAGGGGCGCCTCCCTCTCAACCACTGACTCTGGCCTAATAGGGATGCGAGACGCAGCCGGCATTTCAGGGACCCTGGGCTCTCACTCAACAGTACTTACAGTTCCCGAGTCCCCGACCAGGCTGTAGGCCACAACAGTCTTTTCTTCCCCTTCGTCCTTGATCTTCGCGGGGGAGTCACTAGGCTGCAACTCCACTCTGCCTTGAGGAGATGTCATCAGGCTCGATCCGGCCTTCCAGGACTTCCGTGGCTGCTGGCGGCAAAGTCCTGATTGCAGGTCCACTGAGTAATATTGTGGCTCCTGCTCTGTAGACACCCGCTGGGTGAGTAGGGCATCCCAATGTCCACACCGGGCCCAGGCAGCGACGTCCACTGTGAGCATCCAGCAGTCTGGGCAGATGAGGCACAGCCACTCCATCCCATAATGACTCCCAGGGCAATTTCCCCGCATGGCTCCAACCGGACCCCCGTGTCCACCAGGGTCCATTCAGGCCAGCTCGACAGCCAGGTCAGAGCTGGTATAAGTCTCCCACCTTCTGTCATCTTTCTCCTCATGGTGACTAATGCCCACCCCCACGTTACCAGACGAGTTGGTGCCAAAAGTCCTGATAAGCAGGCTTGCTGCGTGTCACAATGCTGTAACCCCTTGTGTGAAGGACAGAACTTAACAGACTCTCTGACGCTAGCAGGACTTGTCCAGACTTGTTGACTCTGACAGCCGGGGCCACAATAAATGGCAGTATCCACTGTTCTGCTGAAAGGCACACCTCAACACAGTCTCTCCCCTTAGCAACAAGAGCAGTCTCAGGCATACTTTACTGTTTGCCGGAATTGAAGCAGTCATTTGTAAAGTACTTCTAATGCCCAGCTTTAGCAGAACACTAGACTTATTTGTAATCCATGTACAATCCATTTGTAATATGGAATGGCGCAGGACATATTTGTAATCCATGGGCTCGGTCGCCTGCCGTGGTTTCCATGGACAACAACGCATGGTACAAAGTCACAGAATTGCAGGATTCATTTTTTTTTTATAAGTGTCTGTCCCCAGCCCTGTTTTGGTGCGGCCGAGTAGCAGGTAGCAAACTGTTGACAGCTCCCGCTCATTGCTATGGACAACAGCACACTTATTTAGCACAGTTCATGAGCAGGGCACACAGTCCTTATTCTAGTTAAATCCGTATTGACAATAAAACAGCTCACATATTGCCTTGGCTCAGTTCTCTTGCGATTGCTATGGTCGACAACTGGCAGCCTTACAGGTAATCCCAGAAAAAGAATACATTTATAAAAAAGACTTCAGCGCCTGGAAACAGTTAAAATACACAAATGCCGTAGTGATCAAAAGTTTGGTTAATATTGCCAATTAGACCAATCACTCTATGATACCTATAGAGACACCTCTGAGGATTACCCTGCTGCAGTGATAAAATGGCTATTGCCGTCTACCGTAAAAGAATTGTTAAAAATGGTCACCGCGCTGGATGTTAAGAGTGTAGGCTATAGACTGAATATTAACCTCATACACGTATATCCTCAATTTTGAGAAAAACATCAAAATATAATGAAAGTTACTTTATAGGTAAGTCCATATGGTTTTCAATGGATATGCTGTCCCCACAGAAGGTGAATAAAACGTGTTGGTGCTCAGAAGACAACAGGTGCTGCAACCGTGTATAGCGTTCCCCACATGGATGTACACTCATCCTTCCTCCAGCGACCAACTATCTCTAGTATGGTCTGTAAAGGCTCTTGGGGGAGTGTATTGGACCCCTGTACAGATTCCAGCTCTCCGTGTCTCCGAACTTATACTCCAAAACAGATGTCACCATAGATGGAGAGAAAAAAACCCAATGGTGCAAGTACTGTCTTAAAATTTTATCAAGTATTAAAACAAATTAAAAACTCACATGTCCAGGTGCCCAATAGTTCTGGCACCGAACGTAATGGCAGTTGATTGGTTCAGGGGAATCACCCCAAGAAGGGTATGGTGTCCGGTCGTTCGGCCGGGACCCGTTCCGTGCTCTGCGTTCGGCTTTGAGGAAGTGCGTCGCGATGATGTCACTAAACCTCTTGGTCGCTGGAGGAAGGGTGAGTGTGCATCCATGTGGGGCACGCTATACACGGTTGCAGCACCTGTTGTCTTCTGAGCACCAGCACGTTTTATTCAACTTCTGTGGGGACAGCATATCCATTGAAAACCATATGGACTTACCTATAAAGTGACTTTCATTATATTTTGATGTTTTTCTCAAAATTGAGGATATACGTGTATGAGGTTAATATTCAGTCTATAGCCTACACTCTTAACACTCAGCGCGGTGACCATTTTTAACAATCCCAGAAAAAGAGCTCCCAAATGTAGCCATGTGCTCCCTTGAGAGTGGCTGGTAGTAGTGGTTCACCTTATAGCTGCCCTCACACCATATTTCACTGACACTGACCAGGTCGGCTCTTGTTTTTGTTGTTTTATTTAGGGGAAATAACTTGGATGGGGATAAGGGATGACTGTGAGATGTTAGGTTTTTGTTAGTGTACATAAATTGTTTTGGCTTGACTGGCAGTAAAGCCTGTGTTTTAATCTGGGTAAGGTGAGTTATACAGGGAGGCTGGTATGACTCAGCAGGCAGCATCTCTGGTACCTCCGCCCACTTCTGGAGCTTGCTGGAAAGTTCCAGAAGAATTGGAGGGAGGTTAGGAGGAGCTGCCTGAAGTATTCATGAGGGCCCTGACCAATCCCCAACAGATGGGTGGGCAGGGGACAGGACCCCTCAAATACTCAGGGTCAGCTCAGGAGTCCAGGAGAGTTTTGGTGGAAGTTGGAGATAGAGGGCTAGGAGGCTGTCAGTGGGCCCTTGAGGGTAACCCCCTAGTCTGGGGTGGGGGGAGACTTCGAGCCTGGGAGCTCGGGTGCAGGAGGAATCCTCTGATATTCCAAGGAAGAATCCTGTCCAGTGGCACAGGAGTAGGTGTGAGGACAGTAGGAGCTAGTGAGCACATCGAGGAGATCTCCAGGGAGAAGACAGCCAGGAGGGTTGGTAAGTGATACAGACGGGGAGGACTAAGAGACAGCCTGAGAGGACTGTGTGAGAGCAGTCTGAGATGAATGCAGAGTCAGTCTGGGAGGACTGTGGAAGATTAGCTAGAAGAGGTAGAGAAAGGGGCAGCTGCAGCCAGGAGGGCTGACAGTGCCTGAAGAGGTGGTGCTGGGATCAGTAGCCACAGAAGGACATCTGGGCACTAGGAATTTGCTACACAACCAAGGGGCCCATGATCCCTGCATGTAATGGGCAGTTGCTACATCTGACTGAGCCTTATTGTCAGATCACTAACAGTGTGCCAGCTGGTCCTGGAAATTTAGTGCTGCAAGCAAGTGTTGTGCTGAAGGAGCTGAGGAGTTTTTAAATAGACTGTACAGAAGAAGCTGTCCCTGACAAAAAAAAATTCTAAAGTCTAGTGGACATCCTATATTACCCTTAACCCCATCCAAGTTTATTCCCCTCAAATAAAACAAAAAAACAAAGCTGCAAGTACTGTTTCTTGAATCAAGAGTGCTGTGAAAATTCTGTGTGCCTGGCTGTGCAGGGTGGGGGATCTCTTTTCACCAGTGGCTCCTACGGGGGTAGCACTATGCCTATATTAACAGAGCCTGTTTTTTTTAAGGCTTTGTGCCCAAGGATGAAGGGCACTATACTGTACAATGTGTAGTCTGAGAAAACCTGTATAAAAACAAATGTTTGTGAGAGCTTTTTACCATCTGCTGGTGACACAGAAAATCTACTGAATTTGGTGCTGAATATTTCCTCTTTTTGCTGCTTAGTACCATCATGGTATCCTAAGATGTGAGTATAGTGGCTCTTTTCTTGCAGGAACATTTTTATTTTTATTACTAACAGAGGTGCTGTAAGAGCGGAAATTCTGATTCTTACAAATATCTATTTGTGACTGGTTGTATTAAATGTTGTTAGACCAAGCAAAATTTAAAACAAATTATATATTTTAAATATTCCCCCACCTAGTAATTAACAGCACTTAATTTGTAGGTTTTAGAAAACACTGCTAGGTGCTTTCATTTTCTCAATGCCTTCCATAGTGCTGTTTGGTTTTATATTCTTGCATTTTTAGTCATTAAAGGATAAGTTCACTTTTCCTAACATGTTACACGTTACTGATGCAGCAGCCCCCACACCCCTGAGTCCCCATTGTGAAAGTTGGAGGGGATCTTCTCTTCATACCTGCTGTCACAATTTTAATAAAATACGGCTGCGCCGGGCTCCACCCACCCGTCTGCATTATTCTTTCAAAGAGTTCTGTGAATGAGGGAACTACAAATACTGTCATCCATTGCGGCTGAGGGCTTGTAGTTCTTATTTTTATAACAGGAAAGGTAATTAAATTGCAACAAAATGAAAATCCAATAATAGTAACATTAAACAATAGTGACACAGACATTTGTGCAAACCATGAAAGAATCATCACACGATATGCAGGTCAGACAAAAAAACTGGAATGATACATCAGAGTAAAAAGAAAGCAGGAGAAATACAATAGTATGTATACCTGTGCTAGCCATCCAGGTCAACCATGGTGCCCTTAATCCCAGCCATCAGACCCACTTCTCATAACCAACCCATAAAGCAGATCAATAAATGTGTGATAAAAGATATGGAGAGGGGACTAGGAGTAAGGCAAAGGGTCACAAAAAAAGAAAAAAAGGGAAAGGGTGGAGGTATAGCTAGGGTTGCCACCTCATCCCTTTAAACCCGAACACATATGAATTACAGTTCTGAGGCTAATGTAATGAAGATAAGGCACCAACTGAGTTAAATTACCATCTTAATCAGTCACAGAACCTGTGTAATTAATGTGTGTTTGGTTTTAAAGGGATGAGGTGGCAACCCTAGGTATAGCAGAGAAAAGGTGGGTAGAGAGACAGGAAGGAAAAAAAATACAGGAGGGGGAAATGTAGGAGGGGACATGAAGGGCACCAATGGGTGTGCTGGGAAGATACGTATCAAGGGGTAGTTAGGCAGAGGGAACAGAAAATATGGTTTCACAACATTAAGTCTCTAGCCTTAACCCATGCCTCTCAAATCTTGTTAAACTTCTTGGGCCAGTTGCGCCCTGGGAATGTAAGCTTGTAAAGTGGCAATACCTTATTTATCATGGACCTCCATTGTCCTATCATGGGAGGATCTGAAAGCTTCCACTGCACAAGAACCAATTTCCTGGCATAATATACCGTGTAGAACAGAAAGAGTTGCTTATAATGATTGGTAGTCAAAGTACTGCAGATGCCCAGTAGCACTAGCAGTGGGTGTAGAGGTGTTAGACCTTCCACAGCACCAATCTTAGCCACCAATCCCCCCCAGAAAGCCTGAATCAGAGGATAAGACCAAACCATGTGGATAAATGTACCCACTTCAGTTCGACATTTAGGGCAGGGTGGGTCTACCAAGGGGTAGAGCCGGCCGGGAGCCGGCAATATACATTACAGCCATGATAATATATCACAGAGATGCACCCTTTTACAGGTAGACTAAGGAGACCCCCAGGCACATTATTTAAAGGAATTTTTCTTGTTTTTTTTTCACTTTAAGCATTATTAAAATCACTGTGTTTTTACATTGTATGCCCAATTACTTGCCAATAGGCTTCAATGGGGTTCTTTGTTCAGGTCCATACTTTCAGGACGTTCGAAAGTTCTGGTGCGAACCAAACAGGGGTCTGTTCGGCTCATCCCTAGTTACTCAATTCAAAGAAAGGGCCCATTAGGGCAGCTTTCAGTACCACCACTGGATTGTTCTTTACCTGAGAAAACCACCATCTAATGGTTACCAGTACTGCTGCCCTATAGATTGTTCTTTACCTGAGAAAACCACCATCTAATGGTTACCAGTATTGCTGCCCTATAGAACTTGTAAAAGCACGGGAGGGCCAACCCACACAACGCAAGTGGTAGATGAAGTGTAGATTTGGCTATTCTTGGCGTAGCACCTGCCCAAATAAATAAAGTCACAATATGGTCCAACTTAGTAAAAAACATTTTGGGAATTGGAACTGGTGTTTGGCGAAACACATGCAAAAATTTAGGGAGGAAGGTCATTTTAACCACTTGCCGACCATGTAACGTAGTTACACGGCCGCAAGTGGCACCCATTGTTCTGGGAGGGCGCGCACCTGGGATGCATCCATGACCACTGGGTCTATGAGACCCAGCGCATCACGGATCACGGTAAATGGCCGCTTGGAGCGGCCGTTTACCACGTGTACGCTCCGTCAAATGACAGAGCATCACATGTAAACAAGCCGGCGGAAGTGCCAGCTTGTCTCTCCCCTCTCCGCACCGATCGGTGCAGTGTGACAGGAGAGGGGGGAGAGAGGAGATGCAGCGGTGCTGTGGGTCTGAAGTGCCCACAGCACCGCTATGTGCCAGGCAGGGACCCCCATCCAGCTTTTACCCATGCCCACGCCCTCATCCATGCCCACCCATCTGTGTCCACCCATCAGTCACCCATAAATCCATGCCCACCCATCACCCATGCTCACCCATCCGTCACCCATGAATCCATGCCCACCCATCCGTGCCCACCCATGACCCATCCGTCACCCATGCATCCATGCTCACCCATCCGTCACCCATGCATCCATGCTCACCCATCCGTCACCCATACATCCGTGCTCACCCATCCGTGCTCACCCATCCGTTACCCATGCATCCGTGCTCACCCATCCGTCACCCATGCATCCATGCCCACCCATCTGTCACCCATGCGTCCGTGCTCACTCATCCGTCACCCATGCATCCGTGCTCACTCATCCATCACCCATGCGTCCGTGCTCAGCCATCCGTCACCCATGCATCCGTGCTCACTCATCCGTCACCCATGCATCCGTGCTCATCCATCCGTCACCCATGCGTCCGTGCTCACCCATCCATGCTCACCCATGCATCTGTGCTCTCCCATCCGTCACCCATGCATCCGTGCTCACCCATCCGTCACCCATGCCCACCCATCCATGCTCACCCATCCGTACTCACTCGTCACCCATGCACCCGTGCTCACTCATCCATCACCCATGCTCACCCATCTGTGCTCACTCATCTGTCACCCATGCATCCGTGCTCATGCATCTGTCACCCATGCATCCATGCTCACCCATCTGTGCTCACTCATCCATCACCCATGCATCTGTGCTCACCCATCCAGCCATGCTCACCCATGCATCCGTGCTCACCAATCCAATCATGCTCACCCATGCAGCCTCATCCGTGCTCACCCATCCAGCCTCATCCGTGTTCACCCATGCATCCGTGTTGACCCATGCATCTGTGCTCCGCCATCCATCCGTGCTCACCCTTGCATTCGTGCTCACCCATGCATTCATGCTCACCCATGCATCCATGCTCAGCCATGCATCCGTGCTCTGCCATCCATCTGTGCTCACCCATGCATGCATGCTCACCCATGCATCCGTGCTCCGCCATGCATCTATGCTCACCCATGCATCTATGCTCACCCATGCATCTGTGCTCACCAATCCAGTCATGCTCACCCATGCAGCCTCATCCATGCTCACCAATCCAGCCATGCTCACCCATCCAGCCTCATCCGTGTTCACCCATGCATCTATGCTCCACCATCCATCCGTGCTCCGCCATCCATCCATGCTCCCCCATCCATCCGTGCTCAGCCATCCATCCATGCTCAGCCATCCATCTGTACTCACCAATCCATCCGTGCTCACCCATCCATCCGTGCGCAGTCATCCCCATCTATGGCCTATTCACCCCCATTCGTGCTCATTTATGCCTCATTCATGTTCATCCATACCACATCAGTTCTCATCAATGACACATCCATGCCACTACAGCACCCATCAGTGCCACTACAGCGTCCATCGGTGCCACCACAGTGCCTCACAATAATGTAATAGGTAGTCAAATTAGATTTGAAATGTATGCCCCTAGAACGCCTGATGGTGCGCCCTGCATGTTGGGCCTCTGTATGTGGCCAGACTGTGTAAAAGTGTCACTCATGTGGAATCCCCATACTCGGGATGAGTAGCAGAATATATTTTAGGGTGTCATTTTTGCTGGGTACATGCTGTGTGTTCGAAATATTGTATAAATGGACAACCTTGTGTAAAAAAAAAATGCGTTTTCATTTTCTTTCCACATTTTCCAAAAACTTGTGGAAAAAATGAACCGTTCAAAAGACTCATTATGCCTCCTAGAATATACGTTGGGGTGTTTACTTTCCAAAATGGGGTCATTTTTTTGGGCGTTTCCATTGCCCTGGTGCTCCAGGACCTTCAAAAGTGCAAGAGGTAGTCAGGAAATGATATGTGTAATTTATGTCCTTAGAACGCCTGATGGTGCTCCCTGCATGTTAGGCCTCTGTATGTGACCAGGCTGTGTAAAAGTCTCACACATGTGGTATCTCCATACTTGGGAGGAGTAGCAGAATGTGTTTTGGGGTGTAATTGGTGGTATGCATATGCTGGGTGTGAGAAATAACCTGTTAATATGACAATTTAGTGAAAAAAAAAACTGAAAAAAAAAATCTTCATTTTGCAAAGAATTGTGGGAAAAAATGACAACTTCAAAAAACTTGCCATGCCTCTTACTAAATACATTGGACTGTCTACTTTCCAAAAAGGGGTCATTTGGGGGGTATTTGTACTTTTCTGTCTTGTTAGAGCCTCAAGAAATGAGATAGGCCGTCAGTGCATCAGGTGTGATCAATATTCAGTGATTGGCACCATAGATTGTAGACTCTATAACTTTCACAAAGACCAAATAATATCCACTAATTTGGGTTATTTTTACCAAAGATATATAGCAGTATACATTTTTGCCAAAATTTATGAAGAAAAGTTGCTAATTTGCAAAATGTTATAACAGAAATAAAGAATGTATTTTTCCATTTATTGCTCAAAAAATAAACACCCCAATGGTGATTAAATACCACTAAAAGAAAGCTCTATTTGTGTGAAAAAAGGACGAAAATTTCATATGGATACAGTGTTGCATGAGTGAGTAATTGTTATTCAAAATATGAAAGTACTGAAAGCTGAAAATTGGTCTGGTTAGGAAGGGGGTTTAAATGCCCAGTGGTCAAGTGGTTAATGAGGCTGACTCTACCCACAGGTGTCAGGGGCAAAGATTTCCAAACAGAGCATCTTTGAGTCAACTGGGAGACCACTAGATGTAGTTTAAGGTGCAAGTAAAATGACAGCTCTTTCTGGACACTAATCCCAAGGTATTTAAAGGTAGTAACCCAGGAAAGAGGAGCCCCAATGGCCATTGAGGTATCCACAGGACCCAGAGGGAACAAGATAGATTTGTCCCAGTTCATCTTAATCCCCGAAAACTGACAACCCATCAATCAGCTCTAAGGCAGCAGAGAGCGAGGGGGATGCATCTTTCAGTTAGAAAAGAGTGTCTTCCGCATAAAGCAAATTCCGCTCCTCCAGGGGACCCCACTAACACCCTGAAGCACTAGGCTTGTGTAATTCATTTCGTTCTGAATTTAGTTTTTACCAAATTTTGTAAAATTCGGCAATTCGGACAAATTCCAAATTCTGAACTTCTGAATTTTTCCGAATCTTTGTTTTTTCCAAATCGAAAAATTCAGAAATTTGCGGTAATTCGGCAATTGTGGTAATTCGGAAATTTGCAGTAATTCAGCAATTACGGTAATTCGGAAATTTGCGGTAATTTGGCAATTCCGGTAATTGCGGTGATTTGGAAATTCGTGGTAATTCGGCAATTCTGATCATTTTGAAATTTCGGCAATTGGAACAGCCCAAAATCCAAAATTTGGAAATCCGAAATTTCAAAATTAACAAAGAACATTTGAAATAATAACTAATAAATAACTATTAAATTATAGGTAGTGGAATTTCCTTGAAAATATGGCAGCCAAATTTTCAAGGACATTCCAATACCTATAATTTAATAGTTATTTATTATTATTTCAAATGTTCTTTCTTATTTCCAAATTTTGGAAATTCAGAAATAAAAAAGAACATTTGGGGGGCGTGACCGGAAGCCGACGAGAGTAGACGTGTGCTCTAGGAGCTCCGCTAGAGCAAAGCACAATCTGCAGCAATCCATCCTAAGGAGAGCGAGGTGAGCAAAGCAGCCATTATATCTGAACTACCCTCCTCACCAGCTACATTTAGAGACCAGGATCGCGCAGATCGGTGGCCGGCACCCGGACACTCAAAAATCGAGGCCGCGGCCTACAGGCGCCGGACCGCGCAGTAGTGCTCTCGGAGCACCGCTCCCCCACCCACTGACTGGAGGGGACAGGACACCCTTGTGGACATTCGCCCTAACAGCGAGAACTAAGAAAAAGAAAGAAAGGAGAACGAAAGCAGGCGCAGCTAGTGAGAGAGAAGGGTGAGACTCCCACATGATCAGCATAGCATAGGCCCTTCCTCATTCACAGGCCCACCCGCACCCGGAGGTCCCCGAAGACCGACCCAAAAGCTTGGGGTGCCACTAGAGTACCTGCGGAGGAGAGCGGTGCCACCCGTCTGGGCGCAGGTGCTCACTTTAGGCCGCGGCCTCGATTCAGGCCTAGGCCGACGCCATCTTGATACACCTAGCACCTCAGACCGGCCTCAGACACATGCCAAACAGATCCCACGGAGTCCCCATCCCTCACCATCTTATTGAAGATACACATAAGGGTCACAGGAGATCAAACTCAGGGCCCACCTTATCCGGTGCCTATTGAGGCCTACAATTAGCAACCAACCTGTGGAGCCTCACTGCTGCACTTGCCAGTAACATCTCCACTATCTCCAATGGCCTGAACGCCCCAAATCTCACAGTATGTCCTTTCAATTCCTTGGCTGATATGTAGCATTATACCCTCCAGGGGGGAGAGGAGAACTATATAACAAAGATGACAAATACATGATGTTCCGGATCTAAGACCCACCTCGCTATCTCAAGCCCCCACTCCGCATCTTTAGCACAAGTTCTAAAGGGGGCTGTATCGTTTCCTTCCCTGGGATACTGAAGGTTACATGGGCAAGATTGGCTTCCAGAAACATACATACAGGGGATGCAATCCACTACCCCAACTCCACCCTCATCAGCCTATGGAGCGATTTCTACTAAGGTCACAGTCCCCAGCCTCAAACAATATGACTGATTCACAAGACCCTTCAGACACACCAAATATGGCCGAAAACAGATCACAGTCAAAAACTATGCAATCACCCCCAGAACTCCCACCTCAACCCCATCACCTAACGTAGGGGACATACATACAAAGACCTTCGGTTAGAACGGGTACATTGGAAGTCATAGGGTCCCTTCCTTTGCTATGTCGGGGGAAATCTTGAACACGATTTCTACGCCTCACCCCCGAACTCTATCGCTCCACCCAGAATCTAGGCCTTGTAGTACATAAACAGTAGAAACAATATATCAAGAGGAGAGGGGGGACCTCCCATATTACGATGTATAGTCGGTTCCTTAACTTTCCTGTATGACACT
>BLSH010117429.1:4864-22242 GCA_018402905.1 Glandirana rugosa | reverse complement strand
TTTCGCCTACACGATGGGGGAGTAACAGGCATACTAACGGGTTAACTTGAGAACGGTCCCCGACTTTAAGGAAAACCCGCCTAAAAAGGTGATAGTCTTTGGCTTGACCTCCGAAATGCAGTTATGGATCTACTTTTGGACCTTTTCCCCAAATAAGCGGGGAGAAGAAGGGGTCGACCACGTCCTTAGAAAAAACACGTCTTTTTTCTAGTGTCGGACTCTGGGACACACCTGATATCCCTTGAATTATTTTAGTGCTAGTTGTTAGCAATAGGAGACGGAGAACAGGGACTTGATAATTTCATCTAGGTATTGACGTAAAGCCTCCAGTTCGGTTTCTGATAGTGGAAAAATCCGCCCAAAAGGAATTTCAGCCCCTGGCAAGAGTTCAATTGGGCAATCATACGGACAATGAGGGGGTAGCACATCCGCTTTCTTTTTGTCGAAGACATCTAGGAACTCGTGATAACTCGTGGGAATTGCCTGGCTGGTGTCAGTAAGAGCTGGCTGGACTGTAAGACAGATGGTTGGGGAGTCAGTTTCCGGAACAAGACAGGATTCCTGGCAGTAGATTGATTGGAAGATGATCTCCCCTTTCTTCCAATTGATCTGGGGGTTGTGGGCCCGTAACCATGGCATCCCCAGGATTACTGGGAATAAAGGAGAGCCAAGGACGTCAAAACACAGGAACTCCTTGTGGCCGGAGGCTGTTGACGTAAGTACAGGTACAGTCTCTTGAGTTACAGGCCCAGACATAGGAATAGTTCCATCAGCCAAATGGACTTCAAGATTCTGCTTCTTAGGCAGGGTAGGTACACAAAGTCTCTTTACTAGAGTCCATAAAGCAGCTGCATGCCCCGGAGTCCACGATCGCTGGAACTTGAACCTCCCCTTCGGCCACCCGTAAGGAGATATGCAGAACCAGGTGGGAGGGTGAGGCTCCTGCAACCTGCAGGTGCATGGAACTTGGACAAGCAGCTTTGCTTGGTCTGACAGGGCAGTTAGTTATAAAATGTCTGTTCTCTCCACAGTAGAAGCAGAGGTTGGCCACTTGGCGGCGACGTTTCTCCTTAGGCGTCAGGGATGGGCGGACCAGGCCTGGCTGCCTGGACCTATTCTCTGGATGGCTGATAGCGGGTTGTACGGAAACAGGTACTGGAACCGAAGGGACCCCAGAAGGTGTCTTAGTCAGCCGAGGTGTTAGATAGCGCTCTGCTCGTCACTCCCGGAATCGGCTATCCAGCTGGATGGATAGTTGGATAAGTGCCTCTAGGGTAGCAGGAGCTTGGACCCGTGCTAACTCATCCTTGAGGGTCTCCGTAAGTCCTAGCCGGAATTGATGTCTGAGAGCGGCCTCATTCCATTGGGTATCAGCGGCCCAAAGGCGGAAATCCACCGTATAGTCCTCCACCGTGCGCCCCCCTTGTCTCAGGGAGTGCAGGGCAGATTCTGCTGTAGCAGTGCGCTGGGGGTCTTCGTATAGTGTGGACATGGCCTTAAAGAATGCCTCAACTGAGGTGATGGTAGGATCTCTTTGTTCCAGAAGATGGTGGGCCCAGGATTGGGGTTCATCAGAAAGTAAAGAAATAATGAATCCCACTTTAACAGTCTCTTGGAAAAAAGTCTGTGGTTGCAGGGTCAGGTAGAGCTGGCAAGCATTCTTAAAGGCCCTGAATTTCCTTCGGTTCCCCTTGAAGCGTTCAGGTGTGGGGACCCTTGGTTCAGGAGAAGGAACAACAGCAGCGGTGGTTTGAGCCGATTGAACAGGAGCTGGTGCCGCAGGAGAGATGGGCAGGTGTTAAAGACGTTCCTCTAACAGGGAATAGTCTCTCTGAAGTCCTGTCACCGCCTGGGTGAGAGCTGTCATCTGCTGGCACAGAGCCTCGAGTGGGGAAGCGCCTCTGTTGACCTCTGACATGGCTGGATTATTCTGTCAGTTACCTGGTTGGAGGTCAAAGTGCTGAGAGGGCTTCCCTTGCAGCTAAGCGCAGAGCATCCCCCTGAGGATGAAACAGGGAGAGCTATGCCCAGAGAGGCAGGGGTTACCAGTAGCGCTGGTCAGGTGCGTAGTTACTCGGAAGGTTCTGCCGGGACCAGGATAAGCAGCTGGGCAGGAGTCCCCTGGAAAGGCTGAAACACTTGAAGACAGTGCAGGGAGAACCGGAATCAGGATCTAGGCCGAGCCGGGGTCATACACAGGAAGTCAGGCAGGAGTCAGACGTCTGGTTAATGGGAAGATCCGAAGCGGAGTAAAAGCCAAGCTGAGGGTCAAACACAGGTAAGGCTGAGATGCAGGGTAGTCAGACAAGCCGAGGGTCAAAGCCACAAATCAAGATCAAGATCAGGAACAGGTAGGCGAGCACAGCAGGAAGCTGAAGATAATCCAGCAACTAATGTCTCTTCTGCACTGGTTAAAATAGGGCTTTGGGCGCCAATGCCTGCCGCATTGCGTACGACCGAACGTGCGCGCGTGCGCACTAACGTTCGGAGCCTACGGGACGTTCCGTTAGTTCTAGTTCTTCCGCGCATGCGCACTGGCACATACCTCCGTGCCAATGGAGAAAACCTGTGCTGCTGGAACGATCTCTGACAGAGAGGTTCCTGCTGCTGGTGTGAGGGACAGATTAGCATTATAAAATCGTTTCATACTGGTGTAGGGAGAGGTTCCTGCTGCTGGTGTGTGAGACAGATTAGCTTAATAAAATCATCTCATACTGGTGTAGGTAGAGGTTCCTGCTTTTGTCGTGAGGGACAGATTAGCGTTATAAAATCATCTAATACTGGTGTAGGGAGAGGTTCCTGCTGCAGGTGTAGGGACAGATTAGCATTATAAAATCATCTCATACTGGTGTAGGGAGAGGTTCCTGCTGATGGTGTGAGGGACAGATTAACATTATAAAATCATCTCATACTAGTATAGGGAGAGGTTCCTGCTGCTGGAGTGAGGGACAGATTAGGGTTATAAAATCATCTGATACTGGTGTAGGGAGAGGTTCCTGCTGCTGGTGTGAGTGACAGATTACCGTTATAAAATGATCTCATACTGGCATAGGGAGAGGTTTCTGCTGCTGGGGTGAGGACAGATTACCGTTATAAAATCATCTCACACTAGTATAGGGAGAGGTTCCTGCTGCTGGGGTGAGGGACAGATTAGTGTTATAAAATCATCTCATACTGGTGTAGGGAGAGGGTCCTGCTGATGGTGTGAGGGACAGATTAACGTTATAAATTCATCTCATACTGGTGTAGGGAGAGGATCCTGCTGCTGGTGTGAGGGAAACATTACTGTTATAAAATCATCTCATACTGGTGTAGGGAGAGGTTCATGCTGCTGATTTGAGGGACAGATTAGCATTATAAAATCATCTCATACTAGTATAGGGAGAGGTTCCTGCTGCTGGTGTGAGGGACAGATTACCGTTATAAAATCATCTCATACTGGTGTAGGGAGAGGTTCCCGCTGCTGGTGTGAAGGACAGATTAGTGTTATAAAATAATATCATACTGGTGTAGGGAGAGGTTCCTGCTGCTGCTGTGAGGGACAGATTCGCGTTATAGAATCATCTCATACTGATGTAGGGAGAGGTTCCTTCTGCTGGTGTGAGAGACAGATTAGCTTAATAAAATCATCTCATACTGGTGTAGGGAGAGGTTCCTGCTGCTGGTGTGAAGGACAGATTAGTGTTATAAAATAATATCATACTGGTGTAGGGAGAGGTTCCTGCTGCTGCTGTGAGGGACAGATTCGCGTTATAGAATCATCTCATACTGATGTAGGGAGAGGTTCCTTCTGCTGGTGTGAGAGACAGATTAGCTTAATAAAATCATCTCATACTGGTGTAGGGAGAGGTTCCTGCTGCTGGTGTGAAGGACAGATTAGTGTTATAAAATAATATCATACTGGTGTAGGGAGAGGTTCCTGCTGCTGCTGTGAGGGACAGATTCGCGTTATAGAATCATCTCATACTGATGTAGGGAGAGGTTCCTTCTGCTGGTGTGAGAGACAGATTAGTTTAATAAAATCATCTCATACTGGTGTAGGGAGAGGTTCCTGCTGCTGGTGTGAGGGTCAGATTAGCGTTATAAAAAAATCTCATATTGGTGTAGGGAGAGGTTAGTGCTGCTGGTGTGAGGGACAGATTAGCATTATAAAATCATCTCATACTGGTGTAGGGAGAGGTTCTTGCTTCTGGTGTGAGGGACAGATTAGCGTTATAAAATCATCTCATACTGGTGTAGGGAGAAGTTCCTGCTGTTGGTGTGGGGGACAGATTACCGTACTAAAATCAAGTCATACTATTATAGGGAGAGGTTCCTGCTGCTGGTGTGAGGGACAAATTATCATTATAAAATCATCTCATACTGGTGTAGGAAAAATATCCTGCTGCTGTTATATGGACAGATTAGCGTTATAAAATCATCTCATACTGGTGTAGGGGTAGGTTCCTACTGCTGGTGTGAGGGATAGATTAGAGTTATAAAATTATCTCATACTGGTGTAGTGAGAGGTTCCTGCTGCTGGTGTAAGGGACAGATTAGTGTTATAAAATCACCTCATACTGGTGTAGGGAGAGGTTCCTTGTGCTGGTGGACAGATTAGCGTTATAAAATCATCTCATACTGGTGTAGGCAGACGTTCCTGCTGATGGTGTGAGGGACAGATTAACATTATAAAATCATCCTTCACTAGTATAGGGAGATTTTCCTGCTACAGGTGTGTTGGACAGATTAGCGTTATAAAATAATCTCATACTGGTATAGGTAGAGGGTCCTGCTGCTGTTTTGAGGGACAGATTAGCATTATAAAATCTTCTGATACTGGTGTAGGGAGAGGTTCCTGCTGCTGGTGTGAGGGACAGATTACCGTTATAAAATCACCTCATACTAGTATAGGAAGAGGTTCCTGCTGCTGGTGTGAGGGACAGATTAGCGTTATAAAATCATCTGATACTGGTGTAGGGAGAGGTTCCTGCTGCTGGTGTGAGTGACAGATTACCGTTATAAAATGACCTTATACTGGCTTAGAGAGAGGTTCCTGCTGCTGGGGTGAGGGACAGATTACCGTCATAAAATCATCTCATGCTAGTATAGGAAGAGGTTCCTGCTGCTGGTGTGAGGGATAGATTAGCGTTATAAAATCATCTGATACTGGTGTAGGGAGAGGTTCCTGCTGCTGGTGTGAGTGACAGATTACCGTTATAAAATGATCTCATACTGGTGTATGGAGAGGTTCCTGCTGCTGGGGTGAGGGACAGATTACCGTTATGAAATTATCTCATACTGGTATAGGGAGAGGTACCTGCTGCTATAGTGAGGGACAGATTACCATTATAAAATCATACAATACTGGTGGAAGGAGAGGTTCCTACTGCTGGTGTGAGGGACAGATTACTGTTATAAAATCATCTCAGACTAGTTTAGGTAGAGTTTCCTGCTGCTGGTGTGAGGGACAGATTAGCACTATAAACTCATCTAATAATTTTGTAGGGAGAGGATCCTACTGCTGGTGTGAGGGACAGATTACAGATATAAAATTATCTCATACTGGTGTAGGGAGAGGTTCCTGCTTCTGGTGTGAGGGACAGATTAGCATTATAAAATCTTCTGATAGTGGTGTAGGGAGAGGTTCCTGCTGCTGGTGTGAGGGACAGATTACTGTTATAAAATCATCTCATACTAGTATAGGAAGAGGTTCCTGCTGCTGGTGTGAGGGACAGATTAGCGTTATAAAATCAACTGATACTGGTGTAGGGAGAGATTCCTGCTGCTGGTGTGAGTGACAGATTACCTTTATAAAATGATCTCATACTGGTGTAGGGAGAGGTTCCTGCTGCTGGGGTGAGGGACAGATTACCGTTATGAAATTATCTCATACTGGTATAGGGAGAGGTACCTGCTGCTAGAGTGAGGGACAGACTACCATTATAAAATCATACAATACTGGTGGAAGGAGAGGTTCCTACTGCTGGTGTGAGGGACAGATTACCGTTATAATATCATCTCATACTAGTGTAGGTAGAGTTTCCTGCTGCTGGTGTGAGTGACAGATTAGCACTATAAACTCATCTCATACTTTTGTAGGGAGAGGATCCTACTGCTGGTGTGAGGGACAGATTACAGATATAAAATTATCTCATACTGGTGTAGGGAGAGGTTCCTGCTTCTGGTGCGAGGGACAGATTAGCGTTATAAAATCTTCTGATAGTGGTGTAGGGAGAGGTTCCTGCTGCTGGTGTGAGGGACAGATTACCGTTATAAAATCATATCATACTGGTATAGGGAGAGGTTCTTGCTGCTGGTGTGAGGGACAGATTACCGTTATAAAATCATCTGATAGTGGTGTAGGGAGAGGTTCCTGCTGCTGGTGTGAGGGACAGATTACCGTTATAAAATCATCTCATATTAGCATAGGTTGAGGTTCCTTCTGCTGGTGTGAGTGACAGATTAGCACTATAAAATCATTTCATACTTTTGTAGGGAGAGGTTCCTGCTGCTGGTGTGAGGGACAGATAACCGCTATAAAATTAACTCATGCTGGTGTGGGGAGAGATTCCTACTGCTGGTGTGAGGGACAGATTAGTGTTATAAAATCATCTCATACTGGTGTAGGGAGAGGATCCTACTGCTGGTGTGAGGGACAGATTACAGATATAAAATTATCTCATACTGGTGTAGGGAGAGGTTCCTGCTTCTGGTGTGAGGGACAGATTAGCGTTATAAAATCTTCTGATAGTGGTGTAGGGAGAGGTTCCTGCTGCTTGTGTGAGGGACAGATTACCGTTTTAAAATCATATCATACTGGTATAGGGAGAGGTTTCTGCTGCTGGTGTGAGGGACAGATTACCATTATAAAATCATCTCATATTAGCATAGGTTGAGGTTCCTGCTGCTGGTGTGAGTGACAGATTAGCACTATAAAATCATCTCATACTTTTGTAGGGAGAGGTTCCTGCTGCCGGTGTGAGGGACAGATTACCGCTATAAAATTAACTCATGCTGGTGTGGGGAGAGGATCCAACTGCTGGTGGGAGGGACAGATTACAGTTATAAAATGATGTCATACTGGTGTTGGGAGAGGTTCCTGCTGATGGTGTGAGGGAAAGATTACCGTTATAAAATCATATCATACTGTTATAGGGAGAGGTTCCTGCTGCCGGTGTGATGGATAGATTAGCGTTATAAAATCATCTGATAGTGGTGAAGGGAGAGGTCCCTGCTGCTGGTGTGAGGGACAGATTACCGTTATAAAATCATATCATATTTGTATATAGAGAGGTTCCTGCTGCTGGTGTGAGGGACAGATTAGCGTTATAAAATCATCTCATACTGGTGTAGGGAGAGGTTACTACTGCTGGTGTGAGGGACAGATTACCATTATAAAATCATCTCATACTGGTGTAGGGAGAGGTTCCTGTTGCTGATGTGAGGGACAGATTAGCATTATAAAATCATCTCATACTAGTATAGGGAGAGATTCCTGCTGCTGGTGTGAAGGACAGATTACCCTTATAAAATCATCTAATACTGGTGTAGGGAGAGGTTCCTGCTGCTGGAGTGAGGGACAGATTAAGGTTATAAAATCATCTGATACTGGTGTAGGGAGAGGTTCCTGCTGCTGGTGTGAGTGACTGATTACCGTTATAAAATGATCTCATACTGGCATAGGGAGAGGTTCCTGCTGCTGGGGTGAGGACAAATTACCGTTATAAAATCATCTCACACTAGTATAGGGAGAGGTTCCTGCTGCTGGGGTGAGGGACAGATTAGCGTTATAAAATCATCTCATACTGGTGTAGGGAGAGGTTACTGCTGATGGTGTGAGGGACAGATTAACGTTATAAATTCATTTTATACTGGTGTAGGGCGAGGATCCTGCTGCTGGTGTGAGGGACACATTACTGTTATAAAATCATCTCATACTGGTGTAGGGAGAGGTTCATGCTGCTGATTTGAGGGACAGATTAGCATTATAAACTCATCTCATACTAGTATAGGGAGAGGTTCCTTCTGCTGGTGTGAGGGACAGATTAGCATTATTAAATCATCTCATACTGGTGTAGGGAGAGGTTTCTGCTGCTGCTGTGAGGGACAGATTAGCGTTATAGAATCATCTCATACTGGTGTAGGGAGAGGTTCCTTCTGCTGGTGTGAGAAACAGATTAGCGTTTTAAAAAAATCTCATACTGGTGTAGGGAGAGGTTAGTGCTGCTGGTGTGAGGAACATATTAGCATTATAAAATTATCTCATACTGGTGTAGGGAGAGGTTCCTGCTTCTGGTGTGAGGGACAGATTAGCGTTATAAAATCATCTCATACTGGTGTAGGGAGAAGTTCCTGCTGCTGGTGTGGGGGACAGATTACCGTACTGAAATCATCTCATTCTATTGTAGGGAGATGTTCCTGCTGCAGATGTGAGGGACAAATTATCATTATAATATCATCTCATACTGGTGTAGGGAGAAAATCCTGCTGCTGGTGTATGGACAGATTAGCGTTATAAAATCATCTCATACTGGTGTAGGGGTAGGTTCCTACTGCTGGTGTGAGGGACAGATTAGAGTTATAAAATTATCTCATACTGGTGTAGTGAGAGGTTCCTGCTGCTGGTGTGAGAAACAGATTAGCGTTTTAAAAAAATCTCATACTGGTGTAGGGAGAGGTTAGTGCTGCTGGTGTGAGGAACATATTAGCATTATAAAATTATCTCATACTGGTGTAGGGAGAGGTTCCTGCTTCTGGTGTGAGGGACAGATTAGCGTTATAAAATCATCTCATACTGGTGTAGGGAGAAGTTCCTGCTGCTGGTGTGGGGGACAGATTACCGTACTGAAATCATCTCATTCTATTGTAGGGAGATGTTCCTGCTGCAGATGTGAGGGACAAATTATCATTATAATATCATCTCATACTGGTGTAGGGAGAAAATCCTGCTGCTGGTGTATGGACAGATTAGCGTTATAAAATCATCTCATACTGGTGTAGGGGTAGGTTCCTACTGCTGGTGTGAGGGACAGATTAGAGTTATAAAATTATCTCATACTGGTGTAGTGAGAGGTTCCTGCTGCTGGTGTGAGAAACAGATTAGCGTTTTAAAAAAATCTCATACTGGTGTAGGGAGAGGTTAGTGCTGCTGGTGTGAGGAACATATTAGCATTATAAAATTATCTCATACTGGTGTAGGGAGAGGTTCCTGCTTCTGGTGTGAGGGACAGATTAGCGTTATAAAATCATCTCATACTGGTGTAGGGAGAGGTTCCTTGTGCTGGTGGACAGATTAGCGTTATAAAATCATCTCATACTGGTGTAGGCAGAGGTTCCTGCTGATGGTGTGAGGGACAGATTAACATTATAAAATCATCTCACACTAGTATAGGGAGATTTTCCTGCTGCAGGTGTGATGGACAGATTAGCGTTATAAAATAATCTCATACTGGTATAGGGAGAGGGTCCTGCTGCTGTTTTGAGGGACAGATTACCGTTATAAAATGATCTCATACTGGCTTAGGGAGAGGTTCTTGCTGCTGGGGTGAGGGACAGATTACCGTCATAAAATCATCTCATACTAGTATAGGGAGAGGTTCCTGCTACTGGTGTGAGGGACAGATTAGCGTTATAAAATCATCTGATACTGGTGTAGGGACAGGTTCCTGCTGCTGGTGTGAGTGACAGATTACCGTTATAAAATGATCTCATACTGGTGTAGGTAGAGGTTCCTGCTGCTGGGGTGAGGGACAGATTACCGTTGTGAAATTATCTCATACTGGTATAGGGAGAGATACCTGCTGCTAGAGTGAGGGACAGATTACCATTATTAAATCATCTAACACTGGTGGAAGGAGAGGTTCCTACTGCTGGTGTGAGGGACAGATTACCGTTATAAAATCATCTCATACTAGTTTAGGTAGAGGTTCCTGCTGCTGGTGTGAGGGACAGATTATCACTATAAAATCAACTCATGCTGGTGTAGGGAGAGGATCCTACTGTTGGTGTGAGGGACAGATTACAGATATAAAATTATCTCATACTGGTGTAGGGAGAGGTTCCTGCTGCTGGGGTGAGGGACAGATTAGCGTTATAAAATCTTCTGATAGTGGTGTAGGGAGGGGTTCCTGCTGCTGGTGTGAGGGACAGATTACCGTTATAAAATCATATCATATTGGTATAGGGAGAGGTTCCTGCTGCTGGTGTGAGGGACAGATTAGCGTTATAAAATCATCTGATAGTGGTGTAGGGAGAGGTTCCTTCTGCTGGTGTGAGGGACAGATTACCGTTATAAAATCATCTCATATTAGCATAGGTTGAGGTTCCTGCTGCTGGTGTGAGTGACAGATTAGCACTATAAAATCATCTCATACTTTTGTAGGGAGAGGTTCCTGCTGCTGGTGTGAGGGACAGATTACCGCTATAAAATTAACTCATGCTGGTGTGGGGAGAGGATCCTACTGCTGGTGGGAGGGACAGATTACAGTTATAAAATTATCTCATACTGGTGTAGGGAGAGGTTCCTACTGCTGGTGTGAGGGACAGATTAGCGCTATAAAATCTTCTGATAGTGGTGTAGGGAGGGGTTCCTGCTGCTGGTTGAGGGACAGATTACCGTTATAAAATCATATCATATTGGTATAGGGAGAGGTTCCTGCTGCTGGTGTGAGGGACAGATTAGCTTTATAAAATCATCTGATAGTGGTGTAGGGAGAGGTTCCTGCTGCTGGTGTGAGGGACAGATTACCGTTATAAAATCATCTCATATTAGCATAGGTTGAGGTTCCTGCTGCTGGTGGGAGTGACAGATTAGCTCTATAAAATCATCTCATACCCCGTGACCCTCCCTCCCTCCAAGCAACAATTGCAGACCTAAACCTGCAATGTGAAATGGAAAGAATGTTAGCAAGGAAAAACTTGTCACTACCTAAATTCCTATCTACATGGGAGCCTTGGCTCTCCCACCCGAAGTGCACCATCAAAGCCTAACTCCCTGAAATTCATCCACCAATACACTGGAACACTGGTACCCCCCCTCATATCCTCCACCCCCCGTCTGGTATTATCCTACAGTTGGCATTATCTGCTATAACCCTTCAAGTTGTTTGGTTTATCTGTTCACTCACCCAAGATGGCTCATTGGGTAATACCATTGCTACATTATATTGTTACCATACGGAACATCTGTATGTTTATTGTAATGTGAAAGCTATGTAACTTGTAACACTATAACTATTAATAAAAAATATTGAAAGGAAAATCATCTCATACTTTTGTAGGGAGAGGTTCCTGCTGCTGGTGTGAGGAACAGATTACCGCTATAAAATTAACTCATGCTGGTGTGGGGAGAGGATCCTACTGCTGGTGGGAGGGACAGATTACCGTTATAAAATCATATCATACTGGTATAGGGAGAGGTTCCTGCTGCCGGTGTGATGGACAGATTAGCATTATAAAATCATCTGATAGTGGTGTAGGGAGAGGTTCCTGCTGCTGGTGTGAGGGACAGATTAGCGTTATAAAATCATCTCATACTGATGTAGGGATAGGTTCCTACTGCTGGTGTGAGGGACAGATTACCGTTATAAAATCATCTCATACTAGTTAGGGAGAGGTTCCAGCTCCTGGTGTGAGGGACATATTAGCGTTATAAAATCATCTCATACTAATTTAGGGATAGGTTCCTGCTGCGTGTGTGGGGGACAGATTAGCGTTATAAAATCATCTCATACTGGTATATGGAGAGGTTCCTGCTGCTGGTGTGAGGGACAGATTATCGCTATAAAATCATCTCATACTAGCATAGGGAGGTTCCCGCTGCTGGTGTGAGGTACAGATTAGCGTTATAAAATCATCTGATACTGGTGTAGGGTGAGGATCCTGCTGCTGATGTGAGGGACGGATAAGTATTATAAAATTATCTTATACTAGTATAGGGAGAATTTCCTTCTGCTGGTTTGAAGGACAGATTAGTGTTATAAAATCATCTCATTCTGCTGTAGGGAGAGGTTCTTGCTGCTGGTGTGAGGGACAAAATACCGTTATAAAATCATCTCATACTACTATAGGAAGTGGTTCCTGCTGCTGGTGTGAGGGACAGATGACTGTTATAAAATCATCTCATGCTGGTGTACGGAGAGGTTCCTGCTGCTGGTGTGAAGGACAGATTAGCGTTATAAAATAATCTCATACTTATGTAGGGAGAGGTTCCTGCTGCTAGTATGAGGGACAGAGTTGAGTTATAAAATCATCTCATACTGGTGTAGGGAGAGGTTCATGCTGCTGGTGCGAGGGAAAGATTAGCGTTATAAAATCATCTCATACTGGTGTCGGGAGAATTTTTTGCTGCTGGTGTGAGGGACAGATTAGCTTTATAAAATCATCTCATACTAGTATAGGGAGATGTTCCTGCTGCTGTTGTGAGGGGCAGATTAGCGTTATAAAATCATCTCATACTGGTGTAGGGAGAGGTTTCTGCTGCTGGTGTGAGGGACAAATTAGCGTTATAAAATCATCTCATACTGGTGTAGGGAGAGGTTCCTGCTTCTGGTGTGAGGGACAGAGTAGCATACTAAAATAATCTCATACTGGTGTAGGGAGAGGTTCCTGCTGCTGGTGTGAGGGACAGATTAACGTTATAAAATCATCTCATACTGGTGTAGTGAGAGGTTCCTGCTGCTGGTGTGAGTGACAGATTAGTGTTATAAATTCATCTCATACTGTTGTAGGGAGAGGTTCCTGTTGCTGGTGTGAGGGACAGATTACCGTTATAAAATCATCTCATACTGGTGTAGGGAGAGGTTCCTGCTGCTGGTGTGAGGGACAGAATACCGTTATAAAATCTTCTCATACTAGTATAGGGAGAGGTTCCTGCTGCTGGGGTGAGGGACAGATTAGCGTTATAAAATCATCTCATACTGGTTTAGGGAGAGGTTCCTGCTGCTGGTGTGAGGAACAGATTAGCATTATTAAAAATATAAATTTGTGCTAAATAGTATATTTGCATCCAGAATGAGGAGAGTGTCAAATAAGGGAAGTGGTCGTGGTGCTGCTGGTGTTGTCGGTGTTGCTGAAGCTCCTGTGGCAAGCAGAGGACATGGTCGATCTGTGCCAGCTACACGCACAAGTGAAACACCTTCCTCAGGTACGAGAAGCTGAAAGAACCTTCAACATTATATGGTAGGCCTGAATGCCGCTCAACGAATTGTGAGGCCAGAACAAGTACAAGCAATATTAGATTGGGTGGCAGACAATGCCTCCAGTTTCTTCACATTGTCTCCCACCCAATCTACTATCGCCTGTACTTGTTCTGGCCTCACAATTCGTTGAGCGGCATTCGGGCCTACCATATAACGTTGAAGGTTCTGTTAGCTACTCGCACCTGAGGAAGGTGTTTCCCATTGTCTCCTACCCGGTTCCTTGCTGAAAGCTCATGGCCATCTGTCTTTCACATCAGCCCCTTGTAAATTAGCCAAGCAGTCTGAGCCCCAAGTCATGCAGCAGTCTCGTATGCTTTTTGATGACTCTGCTGGTGTGCATTCCCTGGGCCATCCACATAGCCCTGTTCCAGAAGTGGAAAACATTGAGTGCACCGATGCCCAACCACTTCTGTTTTAGGATGAGGACATGGAAACCCCACCGCAGCACGTCTCTGATGATGACAAAGCTGCTGCGGCTTTCTACAGTGTGCAGACTGACAAGGAGGGCAGTGGTGAAGAGTGGGTGGAAGATGATGTGGAGGATGAGGAGGTCCTAGACCCAACATGGAATGAAGGTCATGCGAGTAATGTGTGCAGTTTGGAGGAAGAGGTGGTGGTCGCACAGAGGCACCAGCACAGCAAAAGAGGAAGCAGGTTGCAAAAGCGGAGTGACCGTCCCCTAGACAGTACACCTGCTACTACCCACCACACCCAGGGACCTAGCACACCAAAGGCAGCTCAAAGGGGTTCCCTGGCGTCGCAGTTCTTAAGACAATGTGCTGACGACAAGACACGAGTGGTTTGCACACTGTGCAATCAGAGCCTGAAGCGAGGCATACATGTTCTAAACGTGAGCACAACCTGGATGACCAAGCATCTACATGCAAAGCACGAGCTGCAGTGGAATAAGTACCTCAAAGTCCAAGAAAGGTCTCTGCCTCGGCCTGCTTCCTCTTCTGCTGCTGCCTCGGCCTCTTCCTCCACCTCTACAGTGCCAGTGTCACCTGCCACCCAGCAAACAGATGATGTGACACCACGCCACCATGTCCGCCACCGTCCCCAAGAATTTCCACACCATGGTCCCATGGAAGCTTACAGCTGTCCATCTCCCAAACACTGGAGAGAAAGAGGAAGTACCCCCTTACCCACTCACGATCCCTGGCCCTGAATGCCAGCATTTCAGAATTCCTGGCCTTAGAAATGCTGTCATTCCGTCTGGTGGTTTTAAAAACCTGATGGCGGTGGTTGTCCCACAGTATATGGTTCCCAGCAGCCACTACTTTTCCAGGCGAGCCATCCCTTCCCTGCACAAACAAGTCGGGGACAAGATCAAGTGTGCACTGTGCAACGCCATCTGTGGCAAGGTCCACATAACCACTGATACGTGGACCAGTAAGCACGGCCTGGGACGCTATATCTCGCTAACTGCACACTGGGCAAATGTAGTGGTGGGTGGGCCTGAGGCGGATAGCAGTTTGGCGCATGTCCATCCACCACCAAGGATATCAGGGCATTTCTCTTTTCCTCCTGTTGCCTCCTCCTCCTACTCTGCTTCCTCCTCCTCTACCACCTCCTCATCCGGTCAACATCTTCACCACCAACTTTAGCACATCCAGGGGGAAACGACAGCAGGCTGTTTTAAAACTGATATGTTTGGGGGATAAACCCCACACTGCGCAGGAGCTGTGGACGGGCATTGAACAACAGACCGATAAGTGGTTGTTGCCACTGAGCCTCAAGCTCCGCCTGGTGGAATGCGATAATGGGCAAAATCTCGTAGCAGCTCTTGCCTGGCGCATGTGCTGAATTTGGTGGTGCAAAAATTAAAAAAAAACTACCCTCATATGTCAAAGCTGCTGCACAAAGTGTGGGCCACCTGTGCGCGCTTTCGGCATTCTCACCCTGCTGCTGCCCACCTGTCTGCGCTGCAGCCGAACTTCGGCCTTCCCGCTCACCGCCTCCTATGCAACGTGCCCACAAGGTGGAATTCCACCTTGCACATGCTGGAGAGACTGTGCGAGCAGCAGCAGGCAATAGTGGAGTTTCAGCTGCAGCATGCACGGGTCAGTCGCTCTGCGGAACAGCACCACTTCACGACCAACTAGTGAGCCTCCATGCGAGACCTGTGTACCATATTGCGGTGTTTCAAGTACTCCACCAACATGGCCAGTGCCGATGACGCTGTTCTCAGCGTTACTATACCACTTCTATGTCTCCTTGAAAAAACACTTCGGGCGATGATGGAAGAGGATGTGGCAGAGGAGGAGGAGGAGGCGGAAGAGGGGTCATTTCCACGGTTATCAGACCAGTCATTCACAAGCGGCTTGCATGGTGGGTTCCTGCACCAGCATAGGCCAGGTAAAAAAATTTCAAGCCAGGGCACAGTTCTGCAGGATGAGGAGGATGAGGATGATGATGAGGAGAAGGAGGAACCGTGTTCACGGCAGGGTGGCACCCAACTCAGCTCCTGGGCATCACTGGAGCATGGCTAGGGGGATACAGAGGACACAGATGATACACCTCCCACAGAGGACAGCTTGTCTTTGCCTCTGGGCAGCCTGGCACACATGAGCAACTACATGCTGCAATGCCTGCGCAACGACAGCCGAGTTGCCCACATTGTAACTTGTGCTGATTACTGGGTGGCCACCCTCCTGGATCCCCGTTATAAGGACAAAGTGCCGTCCTTAATTCCCTCACTGGAGCATGATCGGAAGCGCATGCTGGTAGACGCACTGCTGAGGGCATTCCCAAATGACACCGGGGGCTCAGTGGAAGCACAAGGCAAAGGCAGAGGAGGAGGAAGAGGTCTCCAATGCAACTGTAGCACTGGCAGCACCTCAGAAGGCAGGGTTAGCATGTCCGAAATGTGGAAAAGCTTTGTCAGCAGCACGCCACAACAAACAGCACCACCAGCTGATAGGCAACGTCTATGCCTTGGAGGTGCTGGCCTGCCCTGCAGCCAGTGTATTGTCTGAACGTGTGTCTAGCACGGCAGGGGGCATTGTCACAAACAAGCGCAGCCGCCTGTCCGCAGCCAACGTGGACAAGCTGACCTTTATTAAAATGAACCAGGTATGGATCCCACAATACTTGTCTGTACCTTGTGCAGAATAGCCATTTATACCAGCCTCACACAGCCATTGGTATACTTAATGAACATATCCTTTTTTTTTTTAATATGTCTCAATATTTTGGGGGCTACCCCAATTAGAAAAAAAAAACAAACAAACAAAAAACATTATTGGCTACCTCCTCCTCCTCCACTGCCACTTCCACCACCTACACCGCCACGGTCACCACCTCCTCAACCTCCCACTCCACATCCACCTCCTCTTCCATTTTTAATTTTTTGTATGTGATTTTAAGTTATTTCCCTATCCATATTTGTTTGCAGGGCACTTGTCTTACTCTTACCCCCATTTTTCTTCCTGTAGTGACAGAACTAATAAAAAACTGAGGTGTACAAAGTGTAAGTGTAATGCAGTGTAGTGTTTGCTAATTATTCAACAGCAATCATATAAAACTGGTATATCCATAAAACATTGCAAATAAAGCATATAGTAAGAAGTCAATACAAGTCCACAAAGTGCTTAGTGCAGTGAAGTGCAATAGTTTCTAAGTATTTTGTAGCAGTCGTCTTTCAGTTTTGTGGGTTGGCCCTTGGTGACCAATTTGCAAAGGTAAATCCTATAAGTGCGAATCACTCGTGCTCCCCTCGTAGGTCCCCCACTTACCAAACGACGTGACCCTTGCAGGGATACAACGCCTGGACGCCTTTTAGGTAGTATCTGGGGTTCCCGTGTTTGCAGATGGTGGTGGCTCTGGGATCCTCAGCCATTGATGTCATCCTCGGTGGTGGTAGACGTTTGTGCCCTTGGGGTCTATGATGGATTTTCCGCAGGTCCGCAACATAGGGACGTTCCCAGTGCAGCAAACCATTCACCCCCTGGATGCTCCCCTCGTGCTCACTAAGCGTGAATATCCTAAATGGAAACGTTTAACCAGTGGTTCCCGGTTGGGTGTTTTGACTTTCTGCTGACGATGTTTTATGAATCTTTGATAACGTGAAGTGACGTGATTCGTGAAACACCTGAACATAACTGAAGAATGATATACGAAATAAACGTTACAAAATACCTATATGGTCAAAATATACTAACGACAACTTATTAATCGTTTGTGATGTGACGTAAT
>BLSH010117428.1:196110-206418 GCA_018402905.1 Glandirana rugosa | reverse complement strand
TTTACAGGTGACTAATGACATATTTACAGTCTCTAATTTCTGCTATCTGTCCTCAGAGCAACAGCACAGACAGCAGTAGTAAAGTAATCTATCTCAGGATGCAGGATCAGGTCTTAAAATGTCTCAATTCTGTCCCTCACACAGTCAGCTACCTTTCCCTACACTAACCCAAGGAGCATGTGACTGCAGCACTGTGACTCCAGCTTATAAAGAGGCTGGGTCACATGATGCACCGGCCAATCACAGCCATGCCATTAGTAGGCATGGCTGTGATGGCTTCTAAGGGCAAACCAGTGAAACACTTGTTGATTGGCTGCCCTGCAGCTTCTCAACACGTGGAGTAAAATAGCAGAACCCCGGACCGAACCCGAACGATTTTTGAAATGTCCGGGTCCGTGCCACGGACACCCGAAAGTTCGGTACGGACCCGAACGTTACAGTCCGGGTTCGCTCAACACTATTAATGACATTTATACAGTAATCAGTGGACATTTACATTTCTGATCGCTGAATTAATGTCATTGGTCCCAAAAAAGTGTCAAAAATGTCCGACATGTCCGCTGCAATATCTCAGTACCGCTAAAAATCACAGATCGCTGCCATTACTAGTAAAAAATAAATAAATAAATAAAAACCCCAGAAATGAATTCTCACCATCCGTAAACGCGGCCATTTTTGTGCAAACCAGTCAATAAACGCCGATTGCAATTTTTTTTTATCACAAATATGAGGAAGAATATAAATCGGCCAAAACCGATGAAAAAAATGTCTTTTTATATATTTTTTTTGGATTTGAATTTTAGCAAAAAGTAAGAAATTTGGGGTTTTTTTTGCAAAATTGTCGCTCTTCTTTTGTTTATAGCGGTGATCAGAAATGACGCAGAGGTGGGGGGTGTGGCCACCGAGCTCCGAGATGGCCGCTTAACATTGGAGCTCCGCCAGCAAGCCGGGATACACAGCGCATACCGAGAGCCCAACCGAACCCCAGCACGCACCTCATCCACCAGTCTCCAGCCGAGACACCAGGGAACATGCTGAGATGGGCAGGCGAAGGAGAGAACCACCGCCTCAGCCAAAAAAACTCACGAGATTCTTCCCGCGGCAGACAACAGGCCTCCAGCAAAATGGCGCCTGCGACGAAAGCACGAGGCGGAACGAACGAGCTACACCCTTCATCTCAGAAGCACAGCTCCGTCAAGAGGCTGCCAAAGTGAACCTCTCGTCCAGCCCCTACTCATCTATTGCCTCAACACCCACCTTCAGAAGCCCAGCCAAATCCAAGCAGAGAACGGCCTCCCTGGAGACTACAAACAACGCCGGTAACATGGAGGTGAGTGACGCTAGGCCTCAGACACACACACAAGAGGCAGCACAAGATCCATTCCTAATATTCCCCACCTCGGGTCAGCCTGCCACGGAAAGTGTACTTAAAGATATGCTGATGTCCCTCAGGACATCACTGCAGCATGATCTAATAGGAACAGTTCAGCAATGCCAAGCTGATATACAGGCCCTAGGAGGCAGAGTGGATCAGGTGGAGCATAGCATGGAGGATTACTCAACCTCCTACAACACCCTGGTTGACGCATACAATGCAAAAAAAGAAGAGATCCATTGGATCAAAGACAAAGTATCCAATTTAGAGGATAGATCCAGGAGGAACAATTTAAAACTAAGGGGGGTCCCCGAGACAATACAAGCAAACCAACTGCAACAATATGCCCAAGACCTATTCGCAACCCTGGTCCCATCCTTAACCCCCCTAGAAGCCACAGTGGACAGAATCCACAGGGTGCCAAAACCCAGCTTCCTTCCAGAAGAAACCCCTAGGGATGTGATCCTAAGACTGCATTTTTACTGAGCCAAAGAGCTCATACTGACAGCCTCACGTAACCCGGACAACCGCCCACATCAATACGCGTCTATCATAATACTCCCAGACCTCTCCAGGTACACACTCCAAAATAGACGAAATCTGGCCACGATCACCAAAGCCCTTCGTAACCACCTTATCCAGCATAAATGGAGATACCCAGCCCAACTGGTAATCACCCATAATGGCACCACCTCCACAATCTCCATGCTAGAAGAGGGCCTAGCGGCGCTACGCCGCTGGAGTAGTATACCCGAATCTGACCCTGCTCCTCCACCAAACCCTGGACCCATTGAACAGCAATGGCAAGTGGTAACGCACAAAAAATCTCTAAAAAAGAAAAAAGACACTCAAGAGGCCTCAGCTTAGCACCAATCCGACAGACTATATCCAACTTCCGGCTAAAAACTGACAGACTTATGTCTGATTCCCCTTCATACATACTCGCAAATTACCATGCGACAATTCCCCTGAGTAGGGGCATACCTTGTTCTACAGTTCTATTACATTCATTCCATTTACATTTAACCAGAGTTTATTTACCTTTCTATCTCTATGGTACATCATCGTATGAGAATACAGATCTCGCTGAAGTCACTCCACCCACAAGAACAATTTCCAAGTACAGACTCCGGAACCACCCAAGAACCTCTTCTACTTCTTCAGAGCCTGGAAAGTAGGCTGCTTCACGCCGGATAAAGTAAGTGAACCTCTACACCCCCACCACATACTAGTCCCCTCCAAACACCATGTCCCTTAAATGCCTATCACTTAATGTCAAAGGGCTAAACCATCCGGCGAAGAGGCACTCCATGTGGAAAGAAGCTCAAAAACACAGAGCAGACATCCTCAGTATCCAGGAAACGCACTTTCAAACATCCAACATCCCAACCTGCTCTCATAGGAACTACCCCCACGTATTTCTTTCTTGTGCCTCACAAAAGAAAAGAGGAGTCCTACTTGCCACACGGGACTCCTTAGCTTTCCAACTGAAAGAACTTCACTCTGACCCAGAGGGCAGATATGTAATTATAACCTGCAACGCAGCCCCCTACACCATTGCAGCTCTCTATGCCCCCAACCAACATCAAATTAGATTCCTCCACAGATTAATCAAGAAGATTAGAGACCTCACCTACGGAAACCTCTTACTTTGTGGTGACTTTAATGCCATAACAGACCAGACATTGGACACCTCTTCAATAACCAAACACCGTAAACCTACACTCAAAGACTTATTTCATCTGGAAGAACTGTATGATGTCTGGAGATGCCAACACGGCTGTGAACGTGACTATTCCTTCTTCTCAGCCAGACATCATACGTACTCCAGGATTGACATGTTCATAACGGACAGATGGCTCCTCCAGAGGATCTCCACCTCTGAGGTCCACGATATTCTCTGGTCAGACCACGCAGCTGTATCTATTTCCATCTGTGAGAGGAACGCACCCTCCACAAACCCCATCTGAAAGTGTAACTCTAATCTGCTCCAAGACAAGGCCTACTCCCAAATCATCTCCCAACACCTAACAGAATACTTTAATCTAAACGTAGGTTCAGTCCAAAACCCCTTCTCAGTATGTTCCGCTCACAAGGCATACATCAGAGGAGTTTTAATTCAATTAGGAGCAAGGGCGAAGCGAAGCCACAATGAACGCATAAACTACCTTATCACTGAGATCCGTAAACTAGAACAACTCAACAAAACTCACACAAATGCCCTAACCACTCACACCTTACAAACCCTTAGAGAAGAGCTTAGGCTTCTCCTAACACAACAATACGACAAACATCTCAAACGCTTAAAACTATCCTGTTATGCCAATGCAAATAGAGCAGGCAAACTACTAGCGAGGAGAGTCAAAACGATCCAAGCCAAAACCAGGATATCCCACCTCATGCACCCCACTCAAAATTATAAAGTCACAAACCCCCAAGACATAGCAGATCAATTTGCAGATTACTACAGCTCACTCTACAATCTTAAAGAAGACCCCAACACACCACAACCCATAGAAGAATCCATACTGTCCTTCCTGAGGAAACTTAATCTCCCCTCGCTATCCGAACCACAACTAGAAACCCTAAATTCTCCTTTCACTGCAAAAGAAACATGCAACATTGTGGCTTCTCTCCCCAACGTCAAATCACCGGGGCCAGATGGCCTTTCAAACGAATATTACAAACTATACGGAACCATACTAACCCCCACTCTAATGGAGGTATTCAAAAAGGCAGCCCACTCTTCCCAATTCCCCGCAGAAATGTTAAAAGCCTATGTGGTCACGGTCCCCAAACCTGGTAAAGACCCTTCATCCCCAGCAAATTTTAGGCCCATCTCGCTACTAAATACCGACATCAAGATTTATGCGAAGATCCTGGCACACAGGATGTCCACCATCATTCCTTTGATAATTAAAAATGACCAGATGGGGTTTGTCAGAGGAAGGCAATCTTCTGTTGCAACTAGATGTGTCCTAAACATTATGCAATATGCGGAGTCCAGTCAAACACCTTCTCTCCTGCTCTCAATAGACGCGGAGAAGGCATTTGACAGGGTCCACTGGCAATATATGGTACATGTTCTACAGTCTTTTGGCTTTCAGGGCTCCATGTTACGAGCAATTTTAGCCCTATATTCTGGGCCCTCAGCACAAGTACTCACTGCAGGATTACTCTCAAAAACATTTACAATCACGAATGGCACCCGCCAAGGCTGCCCTCTCTCGCCCTCCATCTTCAACCTAATGATGGAACCACTGGCAGAATCCATTTGCATGGATACCCGTATTACTGGATTACAAATTGCCAACACGCACCACACAATTAACCTCTTCGCAGACGACGTCATCCTCCTTATCACTAATCCACTTCTCTCTCTCCCACAAGTCCACTGTAAGCTTACAGAGTTTAGTAGAGTCTCCTACTATAAGGTAAACTTTTCCAAATCGCTCATTCTAGGCCTGAACATTGCACCCAAAGTAGAGCAAATCCTCCAAAACACCCTACCCTATAAATGGACCAAATTGGGGATACCGTATTTAGGGATTAATCTAACTCCCTCAACAACATCTCTGGTCCACTCCAATCTCCAAACGCTCATCTCCAAAATCACCCCCCAAATACGACATCTAGAATGCTGTGACTTGTCGTGGACTGGGAAATTGGCAGCCTTCAAAATGAAAATTCTGCCCCAAATATTATATCTCTTCAGGACCCTTCCTATCCATATACCTCTAAAATATCTTAAAACACTATCATCTCTGCTCAGAAACTATATTTGGAACAACAAGAAACCCAGGATTGTGCACAACATTCTCACCAAAAACAAACTAGCGTGAGGAATGGGACTAATTGACATACAGGACTACTACTGGGCGACCAAAATGACACAACTCAAACAATGGTTTAACACATCTGACCCTCCCCTATGGGCACTTATCGAGAAGACCAATACCCCACCAAAGATCTCACAGCCTTCCTTGTAGTGGATTCCTGGAAACCCTGGGACATAAAGCCTCTCCCCTGCACCATTGCAGACTCCTTATAAGCATGGAGACACCTTCTGGCTAACCCAGGTGACTCCATCCTCATAACCACACCCACCCTTAAAACTCAAGTTCTAGAAACACTAATTCCCATGCTTGACACATCCCGTCTTCGAACGCAAGGGTTGACAGACATAACCAAATTTCTCGCAGGAACAAAACCCAAAACATGGGAAATACTAAAAAAGGAATTCCAACTTCCAGAAAACTCTCGACACACATACCTCAGAATTAAACACTTCCTGGAAAGAACACCCCTACCCTCCATAAGAATTTCCCCCACAGCATGGAACTTCTATACAAATCCCAACTCCTCACACAAAGGTACATCCCTTTTTTACAACATTCTTCAAGATAAACTCACATTCATTAAAAATACACACATACGTAAATGGGAAGTAGACCTACACAAGTCATACACCCCCCTACAATGGCAAACAGCCTTTAGTTCGATACACAAATACTCACACTGCTCAAAGCACTGGGAAATGATGCTTAAAATAAGACGCAGAGGTGATCAAATACCACCAAAGAAAGCTCTATTTGTGGGAAAAAAAGGACGCAAATTTTGTTTGGGTACTACGTCGCATGACTGCGCAATTGTCAGTTAAAGCGACGCAGTGGCAAATCGCAAAAAGTGCTCTGGTCCTAAACTGGGAAATTCTTCCGGAGGTGAAGTGGTTAAAAGATCAAATAATGGGCATAGACAGTCTTAATCAGTAATATTTATAAGAACAAATGTAGATCAAAGTCTCTGTTTAACCCCTTGGGCGACAAAGTGCCCAAACGGTCAATCCAGTAGACCTCCCGTCTTTTCAGCTTCAATTCTCTGTTACCCCCACGTCTATCGGGTAAAATTGCCTCAATAACCATATATCGCAACTGGGATACAGTGTGTCTCATCTCCACAAAATGTCTTGCCAATGGTATGTTAGTTAATTTATCACGTATGGCATATTTGTGCCTAGCTATTCTATCCTTGACCTTCTGTGTGGTCTCCCCAATATAGAGACGGCCACACGGACATTTAATCATATATACCACAAAGGAGGATTGACATGTATGGTACCCCTTGATGTCAATATTCCGACCATTGTGGCGATGACTAAATGATTTACCCTTAATCATCGCACTACACTGAGTGCATGCAAGGAAAGGGTATGAGCCATGGTTCGGCTGTCCTAAAAAAGTCCTGGTATTGGTAGCACCTGGTTTTACTATATCTGATCAAACAATTTTATTATAAATGGTACGGCCCCTCCGATAAGAGGGCATAGGTGCACTTTGAAATTCCCTAATCTGGGGACAATTATCCCTTAATATAGACCAATGCTTTTTTATAATTCTAAAGATACGATTTGAATGAGCATGATATTGCGTGACAAAAGGAATTTTCTGGGTACTAACATTTCTCCTCCCAACATTCATTGGCAATTCATCCCTAATCTGTCTCACTGTTTGTCTAGGGTTACCCCTCCTAATTAATTTATCCTCCATTTGATTAAGGCGCTGCTCCCTCTGTTTAGAATCACTGATAATTCTTTTTACTCGTGATAACTGGCTTTTAGGAATAGACCTAAAGACATTAGGTGTATGGAAACTAGTATAGTGGAGAAGCTGATTTCGATCAGTCGGTTTAACATATAGGTCACTTGTCAGCACACCCCCTCTGATGGAAACACGTACATCCAAAAATGGTATGGTCTCAGTACTATAATTAATATTAAATTCCAAACCCGGAATCAACAGATTAAGGTACTGATTAAAAAGTAAAAGGGTATCAATGTCGCCCCCGCACAATAGGAACACATCATCCAAAAAACGCACCCAGCATTTACAATGCTCCAAAAATAATACATTATCATAAATAAATCCAGTTTCAATCATATTCATGAATGTGTTCGCATAGGGGGGGGGCGACATTAGAACCCATAGACGCACCCTTCAGTTGCCTATAGTGCATCTCTTTATACAAAAAAGAAAATTCCTCCAACACAATTTGTAAAAGATTTACCAAAAATTCAATTTCTGCTGTGGTGTAGCATTTAGAATTATCCCACATGCGGCGACAGGTTTCAATTCCTAATTTATGAGGTATAATGGTGTATAGACTAGAAATATCCCATGTCACCAGAATAGCACCCGCTGGCACCTCTAAATCATGCATTTTTATCAGAAAATCACTTGTATCTTCTATATATGATCAAGTATAAGTGATCAAAGGTGTAATCGTTTTGTCAAGAAATTTAGACAGAGGTGCCATAACAGATTGCATACTGGAGACAATTGGGCGACCTGGAGGGTCTGTGAGGTTTTTGTGGATTTTTGGCAAATTTTATAATACAAGGGTAATCGGATTTTCAGCTAAGATATTTGCAGGTATCATGATCAATGATTTTGGCATCCACCGCATTTGTCAAACACCTATTGATTCTTATTTGTATTTTAAAAATGGGACTACAATCAAGTTGGGCATATGCCTCTCTATCAGATAGAAGCCTCTATAGAACCACCCTTATTGGCCGGCTTGATGGTAAGGTGGTAATGGTAATAATGGTAATATATTTTTGGAAAATTATTAGATTGATGTTTTTCTCTTTCACTATGCGATTGTTAGATCTATGGATCCCTCTTCATGTCTATGTGGGTGATTGATCCAACCTGTGAAACATCTTTTGATGATTAAACGGTTAAGGAAGACGGAAGAAACTATCATGTTATTAACATAATTGATTGTTTAGTTGTTCCCTGATGTGAGATGAAGTATATATAAGCGATTAAATGAATAGTATGTGATATGTAATGGTTCCTACCTGAAGAAGGGCGTTAACGTTTTGTCACTAGCCCAAAACTTTTGGACATTTGGAACTTTTTGTATATATTTTTGTATACTTTTTGTATATTCTTGAATAAACCTACGAGTGCAGCAATCCCGGATTGATTATTTCTATATACAGCCTGTGGACAGGGCTAGATTGCTGGCACCCCCAATGTGAATGAGTGCTGCTCACCACACCTGGTAATTATATATGTCTTTGTGAGCTTGCACCTTTTGGAAACAGGGAACTCATTGAAGGATGGCCACGGGTGGCTCTTTTTCCTTCTCTGAAGAGGATGTATCCCAGATCTTTACGGGCACTACTGGATCAAGGGACTTTTTGACACAGGACTCGGCAGTGCAACTGACACGTAAGCTGGAAAAACGTATGCGTAAATCTATTTCTTCTGAACTGCATGAAATCACTCTAGCTGAATATTTCAGGTTGCAATTTATACCACGAGGTTTGCGGGTCCGGCTTGTCCCTATATTATTCTCCCAAGATGTAAACTTCAAAACCAAAATCACTCAAATTATCAATAAGTTTTCATATGATATCATGACACTTACTGTGCAATTCCTTCAACAAGATCGGGTCTCCCTCACTGATCAAATCACTGAGGTTGAAAGGCACATTGATAATTTATTGGAGAGTGAAGAGCTTGATAAAGTGAAAAAATCATGCATGGACAAACTTATTGTGTTCAGAAAAGATGTGGAAACTCGGAAAAGAAACAAGCTGGAGAGAGAGAGAGAGGACTATATCCATAACCGGGTTTATAATTGGACTGACCCTAATTATCAGTGATACGAATCGCACAGACCGGGATACAGACGCAAGCCGGTGTATGCTTCTAATTCATCTATGGCTTCTACTGCCTCATCTGGTGACGGAATTAATCCAGGTTTTTTACCAGGACCAAACCCCCCCGTAGAATCAGGGGAAGAGACATAGGAAATCAAATCCAAAGAGGAATGACTACCAGGAGAAGGGGACAACGCAGATCTTAGTGGAAAATGTGGTATGTAACATCTCTTCTATTGAACTGACTGAGATTCAAATAAATGTATTAAATAAGGTTTTGGGTTTTTGCCCAAAAGAACATACTAACCAATTTTTGCTTAAACAGGACTTGTATCGTTTTCTTATAGGCAACTCCGTTTAAAAGCATTTTTTTCTTCTAAACCATTTGTATCTAATGCTCTGGTATCTAAACTTTCAATTGAAAATGTGGGTTTATTTAACAAAAGCAATTTAAATCCCCCCACTAATTGTCTGGCAGTAGAACTATATATTAAGAAAGTGGAGCAAGATATTAAAGTGTTTTTTGAGGATAGATCGGTTGTAGACCATACACCTAACAATCTGAGTAAAGCAGAGCAATTGGCACTGGATTCCCTGTCGGCTCGGCTTGATATTACCATCAAGCCGGCCGATAAGGGTGGTTCTATAGTGGTACTTGATACCTGCAAATATGACCAAGAAGTTATGAGGCTTCTATCTGATAGAGAGACATATGCCCAACTTGATTGTAATTAGAGTTGAGCGAACCCGGACTGTAAAGTTCGGGTCTGTACCAAACTTTGGGGTGTCCGGGACCCGGACCCGAACCCGGACTTTTCAAAAAGTTCTGAAAATTGCTGTAAAAAAGTGCAGGAAAGTCCTAGAGGTCTGCAAAAGGAAGGAAAATTGGGGTAAGGGTGGGACAAGTGCCCTACAAAGAAATGGGGACAGGTGAACAGGGTGGGAATGGGGTTAAAAGGAAGGAAAACGTCTGGAGATCCTGAAAGGACGTGAAAAAATGTCGTTAAAAGTCTTGAAAAACTTTTCAGGCCCAAGCCCAGGCCCAGGGCCTGTGGGGTTTCAAACCATGTCTGGGCTTGAAATGTCAGGCCCAAGCGAGTTGAGATTAATGTTAGTTCAACCCGTATACAGAGAGATAGTCTATCTTCGGAGTATTGAAGAACCAGTATAAACGTCCATAGTTCATGGTGATATCTTGGTGGGAATAGCCGGCCGAACTACCATTATAGTTCGGCTCGGCTGTCCCTTAGGTCACGGTTAA
>BLSH010117428.1:164072-179738 GCA_018402905.1 Glandirana rugosa | reverse complement strand
CAGATATATAGTGCACACTCAATATGCTGTGTGTATGTATCAATGGTGCCACCGACCTACGGTCCGAGCCTACTCTTTTTTGAAGCCTATTAGAGCCTCTGGCTCTAATCATTTGCTTCAAAAACATACACCCCCATTGGAATCCATGGTCCGGTGCCCTATATGTAGATCAGGGTCAAGGCGCATGGATGGGGGGGCAGCGCCCATGTGCCCCTAATGGATGGGCCACCACTGGTATCAGTACAATATGACTAAGATATTCACCTTTAAGGAAACTATATGTATGATTATTGGTTGTGAACATATCCTTTGAAGCTGTACTCCAGTACACGGTTTGAGGCATTAAAATTCCTTTTGGAAGCATTGTTGGTACTCCAACTTTTACATCTAATTATATTAAATTTAAATCTAATACATGGGTAGAGCATTCAAGGAGAAGTATTTCAGAAGAAGGTAGGTACTGGAAAGAAAACAAACTCTGCTGCAGCAGTGGGAATTTGTAATCTAATTCTGAAGCAGGGCATAGGGATAAGAACATTGCTAAAGTGAATACATAAAATAAACAAATATGTTATGTTAGTGATATGTACGTTTAACTTCTGGTTTTGTGCCATATGCCATTGGCTTGGTCATCAAGTCCTGCTTAACACTGCTGTGACTTCTTGTGCAACTTGCTGCAATTTTCATCACAGAAAGTCACATGACAAGTCAAAATACATTAATTTCAAAGGGTGCTGTCTTAATTGCATTGACAAAAAAAAAAGTTCCTGCATTAAGTCATGTTTGGCAGCATCATGCATTTTTCCCATACTTTTTTTTCCCATCCTAATAAATAATTATAATAATTTTGATTGGCAATGGTGGTTTGTAACTGCTCTAATATTTTGCAGATAGCACTAACAGATATTGTTTTGGAAAAAAACCCAAGTCGGCCTATTCAGTACTGCTGTTCCCCTTAAATAACTACAAGACAATTCATTTGTACAATGCATATATTTGCACTCACTTGTGATATGAGCATACTACTTTTTAATGCTAGGATTGAGATATAAAGGGAATAAGCTAAATTAATTTAATTCACTGGTCAATACTTTACAGTTAAAATGTTTACAAAGTTTTTAAGGTCATCTTTTCAAAAGGATTCACAGCTGATATGCTTCAATTAAGGTGACATGCATGAGTTTTCATAGTCTGTCTGCATCCTACCCAGTACAGCAAAAATGCTTAACTGTACTGCTTAGTGCCTATCATTTGCTAAGTAAATACTGTAAGAACAGTAATTATCATGATTTGTTCTCAAAATCGAAGGTGTTCATAGATTTCAGCCTGTCAAACACTGAACTGAATCCCTAGGCTTTTTATAGATGTCGACACCATAGGTTGAGGAGGATCAGATTAATTTGAGCCACTATTCTCAGACCCAATAATTACTTCAGTAGTAGTAAAATGGGAAGAAAAAACACTTGTCTATGCTAAAGAAATCATTTTGAATGAATGCCTGGCTCAGCAAATGTTCAGAGCTTACAAAATCCACAATGCCACCCCATGGAGACACATAATTTCAAAGACCTTCTGGTCTAGGTAGAAGTAAGTCCTTTTTTGTTCCAAAGAATTATCTTTCATATATTAAAGAGTGATTTATTCTGGTTTTCAATGTCATGTCATCCTCTCCTTGAACAGAATATATAGCTTGTACTAGCTACTTTACATGATATTATCAGGCTGTAAGCTGTATTGTCGATGTAATGGCTTCCTCTTGTATGCAGGCCTTCCCCAGTATAAGAGTGATTTGGAGAAAATGTTTTATTAACAAGAAAACTTCCAAACCACAGTGGGGCAATATATATATGTACTTTTCCCAATACAATTTTAATAGAACTGCTCTCTAACAAACGTATTAGCTGTAGTAGAAATGTTGCTACTACTCATATTGTGGTCTAGCTGAATGTAAAACATTGTAAAAAAAAAAAAAAAAATATATATATATATATATATATATATATATATATATAAAACAAGAAATCTTCCAAACCACAGTGGGGCTAAATATATACAGTATCTCACAAAAGTGAAAAAGTGAGTACACCCCTCACATTTTTGTAAATATTTTATTCTATCTTTTCATGTGACAACACTGAAGAAATTACACTTTGCTACACTGTAAAGTAGTGAGTGTACAGATTGCATAACAGTGTAAATTTGCTGCCCCCTCAAAATAACTCAACACACATCCATTAATGTCTAAACCGCTGGCAACAAAAGTGAGTACACCCCTAAGTGAAAATGTTCAAATTGGGCCCAAAGTGTCAATATTTGTGTGGCCACCATCATTTTCAAGCATTGCCTTAACCCTCTTGGGCATTGCTTCCTGCTCCCTATGCAGGTGTAACGCTGTACGCAGATATCTCAGCTGCTACAGCTCAAAGCAGGAAAGAATTTAACCCAGTCACCTCAGTTCTCAGAGAATGCAATATTCAATACAAATGGGGCTTTCCTGCAAAACTTATAGTCACCTACCAAAATCAATCCATGACAATTACGTCTCCCAAGGATGGTATAAAAAGCCTTCTTAACTGGGGCCTCATCAACGCTCCACCAACAGACTCATCTAACAGATGATCATCCTCACGCCAACCAGATAACTGGTCAGGCAAGGAGCGAGCTTAACCCCCTCACATCTTATGCAAACCCTTTACACGTGGGTCCTCAGATCTACCCAACTCTTATATGACCTGTGCCTGATGACCTACAAGAATGGCCCTGTGGCGGTCCACTGTGAACTTTTTTCTCTCGCCACCTCCGTTTGGTATAGGGTGCTAGGCACACCTAAGCACGATATCTTAGTTATAGTTAACTATATTGACAAACTTTATTACTGTTTTACTCTCTCTGTTCTGGTTTGTTACAGATTAACCTTAATTTGACTGTGAATCACATTATCCTCACGTGTAGCAAGGCCGGTGAGTACCATAAGGTGTAATCTCGATCTGTCCCACTCTCAAATTTCCCAGACGGCAGCCATGGCATACATCATAACTTCAATTAACGCCAACGGCCTCAATTCACCGTTCAAACACAATATGCTTTGGAAGGAGGCCCTTTCCTTGCACACAGACATTCTCTGTGTGCAAGAAACACATTTCTCCTCCAGTAATCCACCCAAATGCTCCCACAAATTATTCACGCAATCTTTTTTTGCCAATGGCCCAAAGAAAAAAGCTGGAGTAATGATAGCCATAAAAAATTCCATTACATTTCACATTGAACACGCAGACATAGATCCTAACGGTCACTTCATCATCTTGTCAGCACAAATTAACGGATGCCCCATCACCATAGTCAACATATACACCCCAAACACCAGACAAAAACAATTTCTTAAAAACGTTGCCCACAAATTACAACCCCTCAGAAACTCACATTTGATTATTTGCAGGGATTTTAATGACATATTAGACATCTATCTAGACACTACCAGCACCTCTAGGAGGAGCTCTTCTGCACTAGCATCCTTCAAAACAGCAAGAACCTATACGACCCGTGGAGATGTCAGTGCGATGAGGAAAGAGATTACACCTTTTAATCAAACGCCCAAAAAATCGTATTCCAGAATCGATCTGTTCCTCTCACGTACCTGTTGGTGGAGTCTGATTGTGCAGAGGGAAACCTCTCTTACGACCCTGGTTCGGGAACCCCTGATAGAGGAAACAGGAGATTCCGGAGCACAGGGGGGAACGAGGGCTGGTGCGGATGCAGATGGTGTTGTGAAGATCCTCCAGGACATCGTGCAGACAGAAGAGTGGTGATGCAGGCCGGGTCGGTATTAGGCAGGCTAGTGCAGTACAAAGGAACAGGCAAGCGGGACGTCGGGTGCAGGCGGGGTCGTAAACAGGCAGGCGGCTGAGGTACAAGAGGGTTAGGCAGAGACGTGGTCGTAGGCAGGCAGAGGGTCGGTACAGGCAGAGTTCAATCAGAGGTCAGGCAAGCCGGGTCACAGATACAGGAAGACTGGGAAAACAGGTCACAGGAACTCACTAACACGCTGTAGATCCGACAGCACTTACTACAGGAAGCAGGAAGTTTAAATAGGGCTGCTCCTCAATGAATTAGAGAAAACAATCAAATGCTATTACCCTCAGCACACTCTTCTAACATTGCCCCCCCCCAAGGGGCAGCCTCCAGATGCCCAAATGGGTTCTCTTGGTCGGGTTCCTTCTCCAGAAGGTCCTCATCAGGGCCTCTGCATGTAAATTCTCTTCAGGCTCCCAAGAGCTCTCTTCGGGCCCATAGCCCCTCCATTTAACCAGGTATTGGATGGTGCCACCTCTCCTCCTGCAATCCAGAATGGACTCCACCTCGAATACTTCTGATCCATCAACCAATACTGGTGCTGGTGGATCTGTCTGTCGATCAGGAAAAGGGTCGGAGACCTTAGGCTTCAACAAGGACACATGAAAAACTGGGTGGATGCGGAATGACTCAGGCATTTCCAGTTCATAGGCCACTTCATTGACCTTTCATTTGATGGGAAAGGGTCTTATGAACTTAGGGCCAAGCTTCTTTGATGGGCATGCCAATCTCAAGTTGAGGGTGGAGAGCCATACCAGATTACCTGGCTCCAAGTTTAGTTCGCCCCGCCTCTTCTTGTCATAGGTCTCCTTATTGGCCACCTGTGTTCGTGCCATTGTCTCCTGCAGGAGTTTGTTATTGGAGGAAAAGAAATTCAGTAAGTCAGTCACAGCGGGCACCAAGTTTTCCGGGCAGGCATTGGATAAGAAGGCGGGATGGTAGCCAAAGTTAGCAAAGAAGGGTAACTGCTGGGTGGCCGAGTGAACCGAGTTGTTATATGCGAACTCCGCCAGCGATAGGAGCGTAACCCAGTCGTCCTGGGAGAACGACGAGAAACAGCGTAGATATTGTTCAAGAGTCTGGTTGGTGCGCTCCGTCTGGCCGTTCGTCTGGGGATGGTATGCGGAGGACAGGGACAGGCCGATCTTTAGCGATTTACACAAAGACCTCCAGAACTTGGACGTGAATTGCACGCCACGGTCAGATACCACATCCGTTGGGATCCCGTGCAACCGGACAATCTCCTTAATGAATATTCTGGCCGTTTCTGCGGCCGAAGGTGTGCCTTTCATAGGTAGAAAGTGGGCCATCTTAGAGAGTCTATCCACTACCACAAAGATGGTAGAGCAACCTTCGGAGGGGGGTAACTCCACAATGAAGTCCATGGAAATGTGGCTCCAGGGCCTCTCCGGAACGGGTAATGGTTTAAGAAGGCTCCGAGCCCGAGTTTTACTCCCTTTACATCGGCTGCAGGTAGTGCACAATCCCACATAGGCCTTACAGTCCTCTCTAACTCGGGGCCACCAGAACGTGTGCTGCACTAATTCCAAAGTCTCATGTGCCCCGAAGTGCCCAGCAAGGCGGTGGTCATGGCAGAGGTCTAAGACTGCGGTTCGCAGATGCCCGGTACAAATATCTTGGTGCCATGCCAGAACAACCCGTCCTTGGGCTGCAGAGGAGTTCCCGGAAGGGGATTTGGCCCCAGGGAAACTTGCCGGATCCGTGACAACACGCCCTCCTGGAGACAATATAGTGTCAGGGGATACTGGAGCTTCCGGTATGTTGAACATACGAGACAAAGAGTCTGGTTTGGTGCTCTTCGACCCGGGCCTGTAGGTGATGTCAAAGGAAAATCGGGCGAAGAACAGCGCCCATCGGGCTTGCCGGGGTTTCAGCCTCCTGGCAATCCTCAGGTATTCCAAGTTGCGGTGATCTGTATAGATGAGAATGGGATGTGCTGCCCCCTCTAGGAGATACCGCCATTCTTCCAGGGCAGCCTTGATAGCAAGAAGTTCCCGGTCCCCCACATCATAGTTTCTTTCAGCGGGGGATAGATTGCGTGAAAAGAAAGCCACTGGATGAAGTAGCGTCTTAGTACCCTGCCTTTGAGAAAGAATAGCCCCAACTGCCACCTCGGATGCGTCAACCTCCAGAACATAGGGCAGAGTGGGGTCTGGGTGCTTAAGGATGGGTGCAGAGGTGAATAGACTCTTAAGCTTCTCAAAGGCTGCTTGTGCCTCAGGAGTCCAGCGGAACGGGACACCCTGCTTGGTCAGGTGTGTGATAGGGGAGATGATGGAGGAAAATCCCCGGATAAACTTCCTGTAGAAGTTTGCAAATCCAATAAATCTCTGGATTCCCTTTCTGTCGACCAGGGCAGGCCAGTCCAGAATGGTAGAGACCTTTTGGGGGTCCATCTTGATGCCTCCGACAGAAATTCTAAGTCCAAGGAATTGTATGCTTGCCTGCTCAAATTCGCACTTTTCTGGTTTAGCATAGAGGCCGTGTTGACGGAGGCGACCCAGTACCTGTTTAACATGGGAACGGTGGAGCTCCAGGGAAGGTGAGAAGATCAAAATATCATCAAGGTAGGCGATGACAAAGAGGTCAAGAAAGTCCCGGAAGATGTCGTTTATAAAGTGCTGAAAAGTGGCTGGGGCATTGCATAACCCAAAAGGCATCACCAGGTACTAGAAGTGACCGAAGCGAGTACGAAAAGCTGTCTTCCATTCGTCACCTTCTCTGATCCGTACCAAGTTGTAAGCTCCCCGGAGATCCAGTTTGGTGAGCACAACAGCGGTCCCCAGGCGCTGGAATAGCTCTGGGACAAGTGGAAGCGGGTATCGATTTTTCACTGTGACCTTATTGAGTTCCCAGTAATCGATACATGGTCGCAGGGAATGGTCCTTTTTCTCCACGAAAAAGATGCCTGATCCCAGCCGGGGAAGTAGAAGGATGGATAAAGCCCTTGTTGAGGTTCTCTTCAATATAAGTCTTCAGAGCGCTGAGTTCCAGCTCAGAAAGTGCATATGTTCTGCCAAAGGGAATCTCTGCGCCAGGGAGGAGCTCAATGGGGCAGTCATATGGTCTATGAGGTGGAAGGGTCTCAGCCCCCTTCTTGCTGAAAACGTCCAAGAAAGTGTGGTAGATACTGGGGACGAGCTGACGGATTTCAGGCTCAGGGTCAAGATCCAGGGTTAGTAGAGCAGGGTTTGTCCCAGAAGCTTGGGGGAAGCAGTGCTGGTGGCAGTACGGGGACTGGAACTGAACTCTCCCAGTGTACCAGTCAATGGTGGGGTTATGGGCCTGAAGCCTTGTACCATCAGCCAGGTGCACCGCCATCCTGTGGGTCTTGGGTTGCAGGGGTATCCCCTGTTGTGCAGCAAAAGTCAAATCCAGGAAACAGCTGCAGGCCCCAGAGTCTACAATGGCGGGAACGGTAATGGCTCCTCCGGGAAACTGTAGACACAGAGAGAGGGTGAGATGAGCTGTCCCGACAGGTGCTGGTTGCGGGGAGGTAACTAGGCATTTTCCCACTTTGGCTGGGCAAGAGCGAACAAAGTGCCCCGGCTCTCCGCAGTAGAGGTAGAGGCGGAGGTTTCTTCAGCGCTGGCTCTCTTCAGACGTCAGTGCTGGGCACGCCAAGCCCCGCTGCTGGGGTCCAGGCGGCCTCGGAGGAGGAGAGGTGGGTATGCTGGAACCAGTCAGGGTGCTTTTGGCAACCTCCCGGTGGGAGGTAGCATCCAGGAGGGCCGCAGGTTCACCTTGGCCCTTTCTGCTCTGCGTTCTCGAAGGCGTCGATCAATCTGGATGGCCAGATCGATAAGCCTCTCCAGGGAAACTGGCGCCCCCACACGGGCCATCTCATCCTTCAGGGGGTCGGCCAAGCCCCTCAGGAACTGGTGGTGCAGAGCAGCTTCATTCCAGGCTGTGTCGGAGCTCCAACACCTGAACTCAGATACATACTCCTCTGCCGGACGGCAGCCTTGATGGAGGGCGTGGAGTGAGGCTTCGGCAGTAGCCGCCTGATGCAGATCTTCATATAGCCGCGCCATCGCTTGGAAGAACTGGGTTAAATCCGACACTTCAGTTACCCCTTGCTCCAAGAGCCAGTGGGCCCATAATTGGGGCTCATCCCGAAGTAAGGAAATCACCAGCCCCACCTTTGTGGATTCCAGGGAGAAGGTGTGGGGCTGCAGGCTGAGATAAAATTTGCAGGCACAGCGGAACACTCGGAACTTCCTACGGTCCCCTGAGAACCATTCTGGTAAGGGCACTGGGGGTTCCGTTGCTGGCAGGCCAGCCCCTGATGGGGCCAGCGAGGCATATTCCCGAAGCTGGGACTGTAGCTGGGTGTAGTCTGTTTGCAGGTGCTGCACGGCTTGAGAGAGACCGTCCAAATGCTGACATAGTACATGCAGCAGCCCTTACTCAGACTCAGTCATGGCTGTTGGATACTGTCACGTACCTGTTGGTGGAGTCTGATTGTGCAGAGAGCAACCTCTCTTACGGCCCTGGTTCGGGGACCCCTGATAGAGGAAACAGGAGATTCCGGAGCACAGGGGGGCACGAGGGCTGGTGTGGATGCAGATGGTGTTGTGAAGATCCTCCAGGAGCTCGTGCAGACAGAAGAGTGGTGATGCAGGCCGGGTCGGTATTAGGCAGGCTAGTGCAGTACAAAGGAACAGGCAAGCGGGACGTCGGGTGCAGGCGGGGTCGTAAACAGGCGGGCGGCTGAGGTACAAGAGGGTTAGGCAGAGACGTGGTCATAGGCAGGCAGAGGGTAGGTACAGGCAGAGTTCAATCAGAGGTTAGGCAAGCCGGGTCACAGATACAGGAAGACTGAGAAAACAGGTCACAGGAACTCACTAACACGATGTAGATCCAACAGCACTTACGACAGGAAGCAGGAAGTTTAAATAGGGCTGCTCCTCATGGAATTAGAGGAAACAACAATCAAACGATATTAACCCTCAGCACACTCTTCTAACAGTCCCTCACAGACCCTGATACCTTGCTAACGGTTTCTGAAACCAAAATCGGATTAATTACTGGGTCCGATCATGCGCCTGTTAGCATGAAATTTTTCACTGCTTCCTCTCCGCCTTATCAAAAACATTGGAGACTCAACTCCTCACTTATAGCCCACTCTCCCCATAAGGAACAGATAGCTTCGGAGATCTCAAATTTTTTTATGGAGAACGAGGGCACTGTGGGTAGCCCGCAGACCTTGTGGAATGCCGACAAAGCCTATATACGAGATACTTTGATCAAGTTGGGGGCGCATGAGAGGAGTGTCGAGCCGAGATTAATAATCTTCTCACCCAAATTAATACTCTAGATTAAAGCAATAAAAACAGCCCATCCCCACAAACAACCACTACATTAAAGACCCTACGGCAGAAAGTAGCAAATACTTTACGCCACAACTTCGACTCCTAACGTCTCAAGATGACTTGGTATACCTAATTCAACAAACCCGGCTTCTTATTGGCCAATCAATAAAAAATCAAACAAGCTAAATCCAAAATCCCATACAAACTCACTGACTCACTAATCCAAAAGACATTGCAAACCAGTTTGCTACATTTTACCAAAAATGATACAACCTTAATTCGTCTGAGCCCAGGACCACCCCCAATCCAAACGAAACTCAGCGATTCCTAGATGGACTCCAGCTACCAAAGATTACGCAGGATCAACTAGAATTTATATCCTCCCCGTACACAGTAGAGGAAGTGGAATCAGCTATTGCTTCCCTACCTCTTCACAAGTCCCCTGGCCCAGACGGGTACAGCAATGAGTTCTACAAAACTTATTCCTCCTTCCTAGCTCCTTACCTGTGTAGCATATAACCACACAGCACAATCTGGCAATATCCCCAAAGAATCTCTCGAAGCACTAATAATCATTATTCCTAAACCAGGCACACCCTTTGACTTCCGACCAATCTCCTCACTCAACACGGACACAAAACTGTTTGCCAAGATAATAGCCACACGATTAGCTCCAATTACTCCATTGTTAATCCTTAGAGATCAAGTGGGCTTTGTGACCGGTCGGCAGGCATCTAAAGGAACCAGACGTTTCATTGATCTAATACAATGGTCAGAACACCACAAAACGCCTTCTCTGCTCCTCTCTTTGGATGCAGAGAAGGCGTTTGACCGAGTTCATTGGAAATACCTATCCACAGTGCTTACTAATTTTGGACTAAGTGGATGAATCCTACACTCCAATTTAAGCCTTTACACATCCCCTAGTGCCAAGATCTGGACTAATGGTGCTTTATCAGGCTTTCTACCAATTTCCAATGGAACTAGACAGGGATGTCCCCTGTCACCCCTAATATTTGCCTTAGTCATGGAGCCACTGGCTCAAGCAATCCACACATCTCCAACAATTACTGGCATTCAAGTAGGCCACATCTCGCATAAGATATTGTTGTATGCGGACGATGTAATCATATCTCTTACCGACCCACTCAACTCACTCCCACCATTACTACAAATCCTAGACACCTTCAGCCGAATCTCCCTATATAAAATGAATTACTCGAAATCCTCAACGTTAGGCATATCCCTCTCCCACTCACTCAAACGACAGATCTCGGCATGCGCTCCCTTCTCATGGGCCCCAAACTCAAGTCTTACTTATCTAGGTGTCCAGTTAGTCTCCCCCTCTTCAAGGATGCTCCACATCAACTTACAATCCCTGTATACCAGGATAACCAAAATCTCCCACGACCTACAAAAAACTGCCGCCTCCTGGGCAGGACGTATGGCATTAGCCAAAATGTTTATACTTCCGCACATACTGTATCTCTTCCAAGCAATGCCTACCCCTTTCCTGACCTCATATATCAAGAAACTTCAAGCCACCATCAATTCTTGCATATGGAAGAACAACTGTCCCCAAATACATCATAAACTTTTATGCACCCCCACCAAATTTGTGGGTCTGGGGGTTCCAAACATTGGACTTTACTACAACGCTATCATGCTAGACCAAGCCAGAACAAGGTGGAACCCCTTAGTGTCACCAACATGGTTGCAAATTGAACACACAGCCATGCAAGCTTCACCTAAGACCCTACAGTGACAATCAGAGTATGGAGATCCATACACCAATTCACGTCAGAACTCAACACTTCGACAATTTCTCATATCCCACTGAATACCTTTGATCTACTTAATCCAAACTCCTCTTTAGCCTCTTGGGCAAGAGCGGGTTTATGTAATCTTGGAGCACTCTATTCCAACAACACTTTGAAGACCTTTCAACAACTTTGTAAGCAGTTTCAACTCAGCTCCAAACAATTCTTCATGTACCTACAATTGTGATCAGCTCTCCACGACCTAAAATTCTCTAGCGACACTCTAATACTAAACTTAATAAACTTCTACTCCAATGCACAACCAACCACAAAGGGCATATTCAACATTTACAAGCATCTGTTAAATCCTTTCTTGAACTTGAAATCAACTTCCATGCATCGTTGGGAAAATTGGATTGACTGAACCTACACCATTAACCAATGGCACGCAGCCTTGAACTCACCCGCAAAGTATCCAATTGCAACTCCCATTGGGAAACAGCAAATAAAATCTTCCACAACTGGTACCTTATGCCAGTTAGGCTAGCCCACATGTACCCGTCAACATCCCCTAAATGCTGGAGACAATGTGGCCACAATGGCTCTCTCTTCCATATCTGGTGGACCTGTCCCATGCTTCAGAGCCTTTGGTCACATCTATCAGACTTCATAACACTACTCACGGCATGTTCGATTACTCTCACTCCACAAACAGTCCTAATGGGTATGGATATCCACCTTTGGTCCCCAAAACGAAATACATTACTAATACACATTTTCATTGCAACACGCCTAGCCCTAGCCAGGAAATGGAAAAATAACTGCCCACCAACTATTGAAGAGGTGGTTACCATTCTCAATGAGAACTGCCGTCTGGAATATGCATATGCCAAAGCCAATCTAAAAGTACCTACCTTTTTTGAACAATGGAAACCCTTGCTCAATCACCCTAAAGGCCCTGGAGCCCTTCAATGATCATCCCATCTCAGCAAACACCCTACTGGATACACCCACCTCTGGATTACATCATAATAAGATCAATCTGCTCCCTTATGCCTAGTACACTTACCTCTGAGCCCAAAGCAAATGGATATACATCCGACCTATTAGCAACTACACACCCTATAGAGTGGAGATTCACAAACTAATCTTAAAAGACAACATCCTACTTCACTTACCCCTTAGTGTAAGGAACCCATAGATACAATGTATGTCTAAATATATACCAACTCTGCTGGCGATTCTGTAACAGTAATATGTTTGACTATCAACTTTACTTTGTAATGTTAAACCTATAAAACTTTTTAGTTAAGAAAAAAGAAAGGAAATAATCCAACCAAACTGGGTTGGCCGCAATGTCCCCCCGCCCTTATGGCACAGTTAGCTCCCGAACAGGGGTGCTTGGGTGCGGAGGCAGGGGTACCAACCTGGCACTACTAATACTAATACCTACTTAATGTTTAAACCTCAACCTGACGTTTGTTATGATATCCCATATTGACATCTACTCTATATCTAATCATTTTAGTATGTAACAAGGAATATAGAAACATAGAAAAGTGATGGCAGAAAAAGACTGAGTAGTCCATCGAGTCTGCCCATTTTTATTTTTATTTATTTATTTATTTATTTTTTCGTTTTTTTTGGTTTCACATTAACCTTGTTGTCTGACTATAGATTTATGTTTATCCCAAGCATGTTTGAAGCCATTTACTGTTGACTGTCTCACAACCTCTGTTGGTAGTTTATTCCAATCATCAACCACCCTTTCAGTAAAAGAATACTTTCTAAGATTAGTTTTGAACTTCTCTCTAGTTAGTTTGAGGTCATATCCCCATGGTCTTGATTTTGGTTTCATATTGAAAAGACTGCCCTTCTGAACCTTATTCACCCCCTTGATGTATTTAAAGGTTTCAATCATGTCTCCCTTCTTTCCTCCAGACTGTACATATTAAGTTCCTGAAATCGCTCTTGATATGTTTTATCCCCCAGACCTTTCACCATTTTTGTTACCCGTCTCTGGACCTGTTCTATCTTATCAATATCTTTTTGTAAGTAAGGTCTCCAAAACTGGACACAGTATTCTAAGTGAGGTCTCACTAAAGATCTATATAGAGGAATGAGAACCTCCTTCCTCCTGCTGGTGATCCCTCTACTGATACATCACAGAATTCTATTTGCTTTTCCCACTGCCTGGTCACACTGTTTGCTCATTTTGCAATCATCTGAAATAAGCACCCCCACATCTTTTTCTTCTGTAGTGCTGGCTAACACTGTACCCTCAATGCTGTACTCTCTAAGGGGATTGTTTTTCCCTAGATGCATTATTTTACATTTAGAAATATTGAACTGCAGTCTCCACTGCTTTTACCAATCTTCCAGCAATGCCAAATCATGTTCCATTTTACAGACACCTCCAGGGATATCAACCCTATTACACACCTTTGTATCATCAGCAAAGAGACATACCTTGCCCAACAAACCTTTAGTTATATCACTTATATAGGTTAAACAGAACAGGACCCAGTACAGAGCCTTGTGGTACCCCACTAGTGACTGGTCTCTGCTCTGAGCGAACCCCATTTACAACCACACTCTGGGATCTATCCTTTAGCCAACTGCATATCCACTGAACCACCCAAGGGTTAAGTCCTAGCTTGTACAACTTTTGTATTAGATCATTATGTGGAACTATATCAAATGCCTTACTGAAATCAAGATACGCTATGTCCACAGCACCACCCTGGTCCAAAACACTGGTAATATAGTTAAAAAATTCAATCAGATTTGTCTGACATGATCTGCCTTCAGAAAAGCCATGCTGCTTTGGGTCCAGCAAGCTGTGTATTTTTAGGTGATCAATGATCCTTCTTTTCAGAAGTGATTCCATTACCTTGACTACAATTGATGTTAAACTCATTGGCCTGTAATTGCCAGCTTCTACATTGCTGCCCTTCTTGTGGATAGGTACAATATTAGCTATCCGCCAATCATGGGGAACTTCACCTGTTAGAGAGATTGATTTAAAAGATTTGTGAATGGTCCAACAACTATATCGCAAAGTTCTCTTAGAACTCTGAGATGAATACCATCAGGGCCCATTGCTTTATTAAGCGTTAACCGAGCCAGTTCCTCAGCTACCTCTGTCTCCAGAAATCCTAGAAATTAACCATCAGTACTAGAACCAATATTATTCCCTAACTTGCTATCATTAGTGCAGTCTATTTCTGAGAAGACTGAACAGAAGTAATTGTTTAAATGGTTTGCTACATCCTGGTCTCCCTTAACATATGCGGTGTGCCCAGTTTTCATTTTAGTGATCCCATTGTATTTTTTTCTTCTATCACTAATGTACCTAAAAAAGTTTTTATCTCCTTCCTTAATAGACTTAGCAATTTCCTCCTCTTTCTGTGCTTTTGCAGCACCGATAATGTGTTTGGCCTCCTTTTGTCTATTCTTATACTCCTCTCTGTCAGCTACACCTCCTGTTTCTTTTTATTTGTACTGACACCTTGTGAAAACTTCAATAAAAACCATTGTTCAAAAAAAATGTGCTCTGTCACTGTACTATTGACACTGGCTGTGAAGGGGTTAACATCAAAGGGTTAACTGTGTGTTAGTGGGAAGTATTCAGTATAGGTGATGCTGGATATGACCTCAGGGGGGCATGATATACATATGAATGCTGCCTCTATTTACATATCAATGCTGCCGGCTGCCACTATTTACATATCAATGCAGGTTATTTACATGTAAACACAGGGTCTGCAGATGAGTCATCTGTCCACAACAATATGGCAGAGCTGGGCAGCATAAGAAGCAGCACTTCACACTTAGATATCGAGACACAGCACAGGACTAGAGTTGAGCGAACTTCTAGAAGTCCGGGTTCTGCTGGTTCGGCCGAACTTCGGGACAAAGTCCGGGTTCGGGTCCGGACAGAACCCGAACTTTGTCCCGGACCCCGAACCCCATTGAAATCAATGGAGACCCGGACTTTTAGGCACAAAAAATGTTGTAAAATAGTCCTGGAAGGTCCTAGAGGTCTGCAAAAGGAAGGAAATGTAGGTAAGGGTGGGACAAGTGACCTACAATGAAATGGGGACAGGGAAATAACTTTAAATATTTTTAAAAAAATAAAAACATAAAAAATGCAAAAATGGAGATCATCTTCAAAATGGGTCTGAAAAGTATTAATTAACATTAGAGGCCATAGAACTGTTCTAAAATCATCTTCAAACTGTGTCAAAAAAGTATAAATAAGCGAGTACCCATATCACTGTTCTGCAAAATGTGTGTATCACTTTAAATGAAACCGGAAATCAGTGCACATCTCTTCTGCACAATTATTTCAAGTCTGTGTGTCACTTTAAATCAAACCGTCAATCATTGCACATCTGTTATTCACACTTCTTTTTAAAGTCTGTGTCACTTTAAATGAAACCGTCAATCATTGCACATCTGCTATTCACACACATCTGTTCTGCACCAGAACAGATGTTATTCACACATTACATCTGTTCTGCACACATCTGAAAATAGTTTAGAACACTTTACCTAAAACCGGGGAGGAACCATACACCTGTTCTTCAAACATCTGGAATCTGTGTATGAAAATACAGCATGGAGAAGAGCATGCATATGGTTGCGCTCTTCACACACAGTTTGCAGATGTTTTCAGAACAGTGATATCATATCACTGATATGATATCACTGTTCTG
>BLSH010117428.1:141526-152183 GCA_018402905.1 Glandirana rugosa | reverse complement strand
CGAGTAGTCATTGTCGGGCAGTCGTAGACAGTGTCGGGCAGTCAGTGTCGGGTCCAGTGTCCGGGTTATTGTCACGAGAGTATTTATTATAACGTGTCCGGGTGGTAGTACAGACTCTCTCACATGTGTGGGTACCTCCGTATACTCTAGGAGCGATACAGCCTACTACTCTCGTCGCCCCTCGAGGATAACAAGCTAAGACCAAACCTTATGCTAGGTCACCTCATATCGCCTAGCCTCTGTCTTAGTCTCCTCCTTTGGCGGGGGGAAGGTTTTTCTTAATCTTGTCACCAAGAGTTGAGACCAGGAGCCCTGATCACAACTCGCTTGGGCCTGACATTGCAAGCCCAGGCATGGCTTGAAAGCCCACCGAACGATTTTTGAAATGTCCGGGTCCGGGTCCGTGCCACGGACACCCGAAAGTTCGGTACGGACCCGAACGTTACAGTCCGGGTTCGCTCAACACTAGTCCCGAGGACCAGAGTTGAGAACCACTGTTCTAATTCTTTTTGGAAGGGGGGCGGTTTCCTCCTCTGATTCTGTCTCCGATCCGCTATACTCCACTGGATCGTATTCCAAACCAGAATCGAACAATAGGAGCTCCCCGCTGCTCTCATCATCCGACATAGCGAGGATCTCATATGCCTCCATGGGTGTGTACACTCTCTCAGACATGATGGTGGGCCTGTGCAATATTATTTATGAGAGCACTGTTATTGGGCCTGTGACCTGGGCTGTGACTGACGGGCTGTGACAGATGCTGACGGGCTGTTACTGATGAGCTGTGACAGATTCTGACAGGCTGATGGGCTGTGACAGATGCAGATGGGCTGACGGGCTGTGACGGATGCTGACGGCCTGTGAACGATGCTGATGGCTAATGAGCTGTGACAGATGGGCTGTGACAGAGGGGCTATAACAGATCCTGATGGCTGTAACAGATCCTGATGGCTGTAACAAATCCTGACGGGCTGTAACAGATCCTGATTCCTGTAACAGATCCTGATGGGCTGTAACAGATCCTGATGGCTGTAACAGATAATGACGGGCTGTAACAGATCCTGACGGGCTGTAACAGATCCTGATGGGCTGTAACAGATCCTAACGGGCTGTAACAGATCCTGACGGGCTGCAAAAGATCCTGACAATACATAGGCAGAACATCCCAAGCATTATATGTGAGGATAGGGGAATACATTAACAATATCCAAAAAGTTGTAAGGATACATAGTGTCTCTAGCTACCAACAGTTCTACCCCCCAAAGCGGAGACTAAACGTGTTTAATGATCAACAATGTCAGCACTATTGATATCTTCCTTATTTTATCCCTTGCTTTTTTTTTGTTGTCCCTCCTTTCCCCCTCTTTACCCTAGATGCTTCGAAGTCATAATGTTTGTTTAAAAATAATATTACAGATGGATATTGTACAATTCTGTAAGATACAATTTGTTTTTTTTTCCTTATGTTTCTTCTGTATCACCAATGAAAATCTTTATTAAAAATATTAAAATACAAAATTGTGAGTGCTAGGGTTGCTATTGTACTGTTCTTTTTGATCTACTAAAATGTTAAATAATACTTGTAATGTAAATTTTTGATTTGTGCGGTATGACGCTATTATCGAGATTTATTGGCCTCTTACATATGATTCGAAGGCTTCCCATACTACCTCTAGTGAAGCTGATTCCTCATTGTTCTCCCAATATTCTTTTATTAATGGTCTCATATTTTCCCTTAAATCTGGATGACCAGCCCATTAAGGGCCCAGGCACCACAAAGACGCCTTTTTAAGGGTAGGCGTACGTATTGATAGCAACATAGGACAATGATCTGACAACCCGCTCGGCAGATAAGTAGCCTCTATTACATCCGCCAGTAAATCCGGGTTAGCAAAGGCCAGATCAATTCTAGACGCCGTCTTATAGGATGTAGAGAAACAGGAATATTCTCTTTTACTCAGGTTTCTCCACCTCCACACCTCTGTCACCCCCATCACCTGAGCCCAGTTCTCTAACTCAGCTGAGTATCGCTTAGGTGGAGATGGTCTATTCAGCATTGGTGATAGAATAGAATTGAAATCTCCCATCAGGAGCAGCTTCACAGGTAGATGCGGAGCAGCCCTCTCCAATACGGCATTCAATACCCCCCCCCAAGAAAAGGGGAGGTACATAGACTGCTACAATTACATAGCTTTGTTGCCCATACTGGAGCACCAACACTACATATTTTCCTTGAGGGTCTATGTAGATATGGTTGATCGTACATATGAAGGTTTTATTAACTAATATTTATACTCCTCTTGCATAGGAGGAGTATGTTGCATAATAAGCTTTCTGGACCCAGGGTTTTTTCAACATCGCTGTTTTATCCCTCTGTAGATGTGTTTCCTGGAGTAGTACTAAGTGAGGTTTATATGTTTTTAAATATTGGAACGTCAGAGCTTTATACTTAGAATTCAATGCCCGAACATTCCAGGATAGAATCGAAAATGCGTTTCTGTCACGTATGTTCATATTCAAAGTATTGTCTTATCGTGACCTTGGCTAATTTCTTTTTTTTTTTTTATTCCTAAATTGAGGCTAATTTCATATATCTCAAAGAGCAACTAGACCATATCAAAGGGACTTCCATTTCAACACCTGTCTCCCATAGTGTATCTATTCCCACCCGTGACCCCAAGCCTAACCCTCCCAAATAAAATACCCTACCCCACTCCCCTTCACTCTCCCTAACAACCACTCTAGGGGAGAGAGAGGAGGGGGTCTCATCCCCTCCCCATCTAACAACCATACCAGACATAGTATAACTATATCCAAAAAAAAAAAGGATACCCAACCCTCAACCCCAATTTGAATAGGGGCCCTCCTGGATGCTTGTAGCGAGGCGTCTACTCTTGGGGGCCAGAGCTCCCTGTATATTTAGAACATGTGAGGCAGAAGACTCCCCTTCCCCCTCTTCTCTCTCTCCCCCTCCCACCCAGAGGAAGATAGGCCATAGAGCCATAGAATGAAGGAGAAAATAAAAAAGAGAAGAGAGGGTAGAGGCAAGAGAAAATTAGAATCTTACCCACCCACCCCTCCCGCCGTATAGTTAATTAGACATATTTAGTGCACCTTTCAAAAAATAAGGGGAAATTCATAAGCTTAAGTACATTTCCTAGATAGTTCCCCAAACAACAGAATAAAATGGTGATAGTAATTTTTGTTGTTATGTTGCACAATATTTGCACAGCTATTTATCAAAAACATATTTTCAGGAGCAAAAAACACTAAAATAAATTTTAATGCAAACAAACATTATACAGGATATGTTTTGGTAAAATATACAGTAAAATAGATGGTTGAATCAAGTAATTAGATAACAAACACGTCAAACCTTAAAATTGCGCAAGCTGGACTTACCTATTACAGCAAAGGAAATTCTCCAGGCCATTAAGCAGACAAAGCACTCTTTGGTACCTGGCCCAGATGGATTTTCTGCAGCATATTAACCAAAGTTCGCTGTGACACTTCCCCCCCCCCCCATCTGAAGAGGTTCTTCAAGTTCCTGCAGACTGGACATAATCTTGACTCCGATATGAACACCGCCTTTATTTCTGTAATCCCTAAACCGGGGAAGGATCACAAGGAAGTAGAAAACTATAGGCTGATCTCATTGATTAACAATGACCTTAACCACTTGCCTACTGGGCACTTTCACCCCCTTCCTGCCCAGGCCAATTTTCAGCTTTCAGTGCTATTGCACTTTGAATGGCAATTGCGCAGTCATGCAACATTGTACCCAAATTACATTTTTGTATTTTTTTTCACAGAAATAGAGCTTTCTCTTGGTGGTATTTAATCACCACTGGGTTTTTTATTTTTCGATAAACAAACAAAAAAAGACTGAAAATTTGAAAAATAAAATGTTTTTTCATAGTTTGTTATAAAATTTTGCAAACGGGTAATTTTTCTCCTTCACTGATGTGTGCTGATGAAGCTGCACTGATTGGCACTGATAGGCTGCACTGATGGGCACTGATGAGGAAGTACTGGTGGGTACTGATGAGAAGGCACTGATAGGCAGCACTGATGGGCACTGATAGGTGCCACTGATGGGCTCTGATAGGTGGCACTAATGGGCTCTGATAGGTGGCACTGATAGGCAGTACTGATGGGCATTGATAGGTTGCACTGATGGGCACTAATAGGCACTGGTAGGTGGTACTAATGGGCACTGATAGGCAACACTGATAGGTGACACTGATGAGAAGGCACTGATGTGCACTGATGAGCACTGATTAGCAGCACTGGTGGGCACTGAGTAACAGCACTAGTGGGAAGGTGAACTAGCCAGTCTCCAGTTGTTTCAGGATAATCTCAATCACAACAACAAGAACATAGTCCTAACATGGAACACGGATATGGAACATATGGGGGTTTATTTACTAAAGGCAAATCCACTTTGCACCATAAGTGCACTGCAAGTGCACTTGGAAGTGCAGTCACTGTAGATCCAATGGGAACATGCAAGGAAAATAAAAAAGGGCATTTTTTGCTTGTACACGATTGGATGATAAAATCAGCAGAGTTTCCCCTGATTTCAAGTGCACTTTCAAGTGCCTGGGATAATGACCGAGTGGCCCCCGAGCCAGATCAGCTGTTATCACTGGATAGCCGGCCGCCTGCTCTAGCTCTGTAGCTGTAGACTATACCCCGATACTTCCACTTAAAGCAGCCACCGTTTATGAACAGCGATTTGTGTTAAGTGGTTAAACTAACAACAGCAGGGCCTGTTCCTGTGCCCAACAAGAGTAACTGCAAGGGGTTACAGTGATCTGGCACCGCCAACACCCAAGGCCCAATTTTTCATAAAGAGTACCTGTCACTATATATTACTATAGAACAAAAGAAGAAGCAGAAGACCAAAAGAAGGACCGGGGCAGAAGAAGATGGAGGAAGAAAGAAGAAGAGCTACAGTTGTATGCAAAAGTTTAGGTACCTCTGACAATATACATGATTGTAATTTATAAATATGTGGGTGTTTGGATCAGCAATTTCATTTTTGTTTTTTAAATATATTTTATTAAACTTTTTGCATAAAAAGCATTTTTTTACAAACATGTTCAAGGCACATAGGTGCTCCATCCTAGATGGAGGAACAGTTATAGCTATAAATGTACAACACAAATACATGACGATAGTGTTACATTAATAGTGACGGTGCAACCGATGATTAACTGGAAGTGAGAAGCATTCTGGGCAAAACTATTTGGTCCTGGAGGGACCGAATCTTGCTACCTGTGTCTTAGGAAGGTTAAGTGTGGATTTATGCTTGTAGCTAAGGGGGAGTACCATACTTAGGTTAATCCTTTTTAGTAGCTGCTGTAGGGTTGGAATGGAATGATAAAGGGGGGGGAGTTGGAGTCACGGTTGAGGTTAGTCTATTGAACGGTGGGATTCTGTATCTTAAGTTTCCCTAGGGAGTTGGCGATGTCATTTTTCAAGTACCACTCAGAGAGCTTGAAGGGGTCCATAAATTTATTCAATTCTGGGGCTTCAAAGGAATATTCTATGAATTTTCTCCACCTGGAGAAGAATTGTTTGGCTTGTTGGCAGTTTGAATTGATAGTATCATATTTTTCCAGTTGTAGTAGGGAGTGTAGGCCCTGTTTAACTTGGTTCAGCCCTGGAGGGGTTTGCTGGATCCAAAATTGCATGATGGCCCTCCTTGCTGTGAGTAGGCATATGTGGTCCCAGTTGGAGGGCGAGGGAGTTGCAACTTGGTCTTGAGTCGGTGGAGGTAGACTACTAAAGAGACATAGCATGGGGTCCTTCGGAATATTGGTGCCGCTAACTTGTTTTACGTAGGAAATGACTTTGTCCCAGAAGCTGGAAACTGGAGAGCATAACCAGAGTCTGTGGTAGAGTGTAGGTCTGGGTGCCTGGCACCATGGACATATGCCTTGCTGGTGGGGGTTTGAGGAGTAGACTTGTGGGAGGTATGCTCTGTGTGCCAATTTAAATTGGGTTTCCCTCCAGTTCTCTGCCACTACTAGGGAGCATTTTTTTTGTAGCCTGCCAGAATTAGTTCTAGTGCTTCCGGATTTTCAAGTACCGAACTCCATTGGTGGAATTGCTTGATGGCGTATTTTGACGCTTGATGTTGGATTAGCCGACCATATATGTGAGATATGGAATAACAATTATTTGAGAGGAGGGTGTCGATGAAGGAAGGTTCACAGGATTTATGGATAGCCCAATGGTTTGCTTGAATGAAGGATTTGATTTGTAGGTAATAGAAGCCGTGGGAGGATGGTAGGGTAAACTCGTCTTGGAGTTCCGTAAATAATTTAATGGAGCTAAGGTCCCCAAGGTTAGACCCTTAGATCGCCAGGTTGAGAAGGTTTTGGATTGCAAAGATGAGGGAAACATGGGGTTGCCCAATATAAGTAGATAAGGTGATATCGATGTGGGCAGGTGTAAAAGCTTTCTCATTTCCCTCCAAGCCAGTATGGTGTCTCTGAATAGTACGTTGTTCTTTATGGACGGAGGGAGGGAGGGAGGGAACTCTTGCGTGTAGGATGGCTACCAGGTTGTAAGGGCGGGCTGCTTCTCTTTCTAGATGTGTGTTGGAATAGGTAGACTTTCTCGCGACCCAGTCCATACCATTCCTGAGCAGGCATGCTAAGTTATAGAACCTCAGGTTGGGTAAGCCTGCTCCCCCCTCGCTCTTGGGGAGACAACGTTTTTTAAGGGCAATCCTGGGTCTTTTGCCCTTCCACAAAAATAAGGAAAAGGCGGATTGGAGTTTCTGTATGTCTATATGTTTGAGTAGAAATGGAAGAGTTTGGAGTGGATATAGTAGTCTGGAAAATGAAATCATTTTGATTAAATGGCATCTTCCAAAGAGCGAGAGGGGTAGGGCCCGCCAATTCAAGAGTTCCCTTGTGATTGTGGACAGGATTGGAGTATAAATCAGATTGTAAAGGGAGGAGGGATCTTTCCCTATTAGGATGCCCAAATATGTAATGTGGCCCTTGGCGACTAAGAAGGGAGAGGAGGATCTCCAGGCAACCGATCTGCGTGGGTTCAGCGGTAGAACTTCGCTTTTGTCAAAGTTAATTCTGAGGCCCGCACATTCTCTGAAAGTTTGGAGTGTTTGGGTGAGGTATTGGAAATCCCTGGGTGGGTCGGATGAGAAGAGGACTATGTCATCTGCAAAAAGAGCAGATTGGCATGTTTTATTTCCTATGGTGACTCCACTGACGCCCCGAGCCGAATTAAGGATGCGAGATAGGGGTTCAATGGCCAAGTTGAAGAGGAGTGGAGAGAGCGGGCAGCCCTGTCTAGTTCCCTTGGCTAGAGAGAAAGCTGGAGAGATGAAGCTCGGGGTCACTAACCATGCGGATGGATTGGCATACATTTCACTTATAAATTTGGTGAAGGGTCCCTCAAAGCCAAATGATGATATAGTCAGGGAGAGCCATTTGAAACTAATGTTGTCAAAGGCCTTTTCGGCGTCTAATGCTATAATCGCTATGTCTTTGTCTGGGCAGGATTTGGCTTGGTTTAGAATCAGGAGCACCTTTCTAATATTAAGAGCCGCCGATCTACCCTGTACGAATCCCGATTGCGATGAATGGATTAGTGAAGGGAGGATAGTGGCGAGTTGAGAAGCTATCATTTTTGACATAATTTTGGCATCTACGTTGATAAGTGAAATAGGTCTATAAGACCCTGGTGATAAAGGGTCCTTGTTTTTTTTGGCCAATAGCTTGATGTACGCTTGATGTACGTCCCGTAGGTAGGTAAGGGCCCCCCTTCCAAATATTGGTGTATACCTGTAGCAGGGTTGGTGAGGTAACGTCTATTGTCAATTTGTAAAAGTCAGATGAGAGACCGTCTGGGCCGGGGGCTTTATTCCTGGCTAATGAGTTAATAGTATTTTGTATTTCCGGGAGAGAGATGGGCTCATTGAGGGAATCAAGTTGGCTTTTTGTGATTTTGGGGAGTGTGGATGAGGTTAGGCGGTCTATGGCTTTGTTTAAGTCTATTTGGTCTTCCTTATATAAGATCTTGTAGTAGTCTGTCAATATTCGTTCTACTTGTGACGGGTTGGACACTATGGTGCCCGAATGATCCCTCAGCGATGAAATATATGTAGGGGTATATTTGCTCGAGACTAGATGGGCTAGGAGCTTCCCGGCTTTGTTGCCATATTTGTGGAAGAGTATTTTCATTTGGAACTGGTGTATCGCCTCGTGTTGTGCGGTCCATTGCTCAAATTCTTGTTTGGCTTGTTGCCAGGATCGGATGTTTTCTGGGGTGCGGGATGAATTAAGTCATCTGTGGGCATCGTTAAGTGTTTGGCTGGCTTTTCGAATGTTAGAGTGTAACTTTTTTTTTAATTTGGCGGTAAAGGAGATGATACGGCCTCTGAGGAAAGCCTTGCCTGCTTCCCAATAGAGGTTGGGAGACGAGAGATGTTCAGCATTGGCTGACGCGTATTCCGTCCAAGCAATTTGTAGATGCGTTTTTAGTTCTTTGTTGCCCGCCAGATAAGAGGGGAAACCCCAGGGAGCCCCCCGGTGTTTTGGGTCTAAGGTTAGAGATTGTGATTGATATGGGGGAGTGATCTGATATCGCCATTGTAGCAGATGTTATCAGGGGTAGGAAGGCGGGGGGAAGCGAAGATATAGTCAATCCGTGAGAAGGTTTTGTGGGGGGGAGAATAATAGGTGAAGTCCCTATCTATGGGGTGTAGCATCCGCCACACATCTGTCATGTGCAGGGATTCGGTAACCTGAGCCAGGGGAGAGTTTGGGGTGTCTGGTGGCGAAGATTGGTGAGGATGTTGTGAAGCCCGGTCGTCAAAGGGGTGCATGGTTGTGTTGAAGTCGCCTCCCATAAGGTGAAGGGGTTCAGTCACTTGGAGGGCCCAGTTGGATAAATTTTGGAAGTATGTTTGGGAAGGGGAGTTTTCTGCATAGATATATGAGATGACTAAGTCTCTGTCTGCTATGGATAGGGAAAGGGTTACCCTACGTCCTACGTTGTCTATTTCAGTTTTCCTAATGGAGAAGGGTAGTTTTTTGTTGAGGAGAATGGCTACCCCCGCCCTCCTCCCCAGGGCAGGGGAGCCCACCACCTCACCCACCCAGAGTTTACGGAGCCTGGGGAGATCCTCCTCTCTTAAGTGCATTTCCTGTAGCAGGGCTATGTCTACCTTGAGTCTCTTTAGGTGTCTAAGAACCTGCATCCGCTTTTGGGGTGCTCTTAACCCCTTTACATTCCATGAGGTGACAATTAGGTTACTCCCGAGCTCTGGTGGATCCATGTGATGATAGAGAAAGAGATTATTTTAGGAGGCCCAAGGAGAGGTCTCCGTAATGGTATCCACCCGAGTTGGGGAGTGGACACAGTGCAAGATTCAAGTAGTAACATAATAACGGTATCTGTAAAGTATAACAACTACATCGGAGGTTTGTACCAGGTGAAATAAAACGTATGGACTTCTCTTTTTTCCGCATGAGGGGGATATACTTTCGTATAATCCTCCGTCCCTGCCGATAGATAATTAAAGCCTGATGAGGCGCTTTAGGAGGGAGAGGTTTGATTCTAAGAAGAGGGGGGAAGGGGGGAGTGGAAGGGAAGAAGTGTGGTGGGGATGAGGATAGTAGGCAGGGGAGGGGGGGAGCAAGTTGGTGAAAGGAGAGTAAGGGTAAGGGCATGCGTGGCACCATACGCCTAGGCAGCACAACTTGTCGTGCGTAGCCCTTGGAACAATAAACAAATAAACCTTTATGGAAGAGCAGAATAAATTTAAGGCAGTAAGTTGACTCCGGTGGTCGGGCACTGCCCCCGGCTCACTTGAGTCCCGAAGGCAATGTCCAACCAGGGGAGGTCTGATGCCTGTGATCACCCAATATGAAGTACGATAATCATTATGAATGAATGAATGAACTTTATTGCCAGGTATGTTCACACATACGAGGAATTTGTTTTCGTGACAGAAGCTCTACAGTGCAACAAAATGACAGCAACAGAACAAAAACACAAAATGGAATAAAAAATTTAAAAAATTGAAAAAGTTAAAATTTTAAAATTTTTTTAAAAAATACAAATAGGTAGGTAAGGAACGAAAAATATACAAATTGACAATGTATGGCAGGTATATTACAATGAGCATTATGTATGTGCAGGTATATTATGTGCAAAAAATTTAAGTGTACGCTAAGTATGTGTGTTAGGTAAATAAGTGTAGTATATATAAATATAAATAGTGTAGTGTGTTCCACAGTTTTTTTTTTTCAATTGTTCATTAGATGGATTGCCTGAGGGAAGAAACTTTTCCTGTGTCTGGTCGTTCTGGTGCTCAGTGCTCTGTAGCGTCGACCAGATGGCAACAATTCAAAGAGGGAGTGTGCTGGATGTGAGGGGTCCAGAGTGATTTTGCCGGCCCTTTTGCTCACTCTGGATAGATACAGTTCTTGAATAGATGGGAGGGTTGAACCGATGATTCGCTCGGCAGTCCGGACTACCCTCTGTAGTCTTCTGAGGTCAGATTTAGAAGCTGAGCTGAACCAGACAGTTACTGAAGTACAAAGGATGGATTCGATGATGGTGGAGTATGATGTCTCCCATCAGGCCTGACGACTCGCTTAGTAGCCAAGTT